>JAQHUG010000264.1:1653271-1748764 GCA_028555095.1 Dicrostonyx torquatus | reverse complement strand
TGGGTGGGGATACAGGTGAGCACTGTGGTGGGTGGGGATACAGGTGAGCACTGTGGTGGGTGGGGGTACGGGTGAGCACTGTGGTGGGTGGGGGTACGGGTGAGCACTGTGGTGGGTGGGGATACAGGTGAGCACTGTGGTGGGTGGGCTTCTCAAGCGTTTTTAAGGGCAGGTTAGAGGACATCAGCAAGAGCAGGACACAGGAAGGGAGGTTAGCTCTCTACTAACAGGGACAATATAAACAGAAATGCAGAGGGCTTTTGCCTTTGCACAGCAAAAAAGTTTCTGCATTCACCCTTTAGAGGAGTGAGAATTTAGAACTTACATGCCTGACTTTCTGGTTTGAAGAATAAAAATGAAAGAAACAGTGGTAAAAGATGATGCAAAAAAAAAAATCTGCAGAGCAGCTGAGAAAATGTACTGCCTTCTAAGAAATGTCATCATTATCGGGGTTAAGGTGGTCCATGTTGCCACAGCAACTGCCAAGGGAGATCCATTTTAGGAAGGGTGCTCTCTCTGCAGCACAGCTTGTATGGCTGGAGTCTCAAATATAAAGTGAAAATGTAAAGTAGCCATAATTTTCTGAACATCCTTTAAATATTCATTCCCTGCTCTCCTTCAGTATAGTCTTCTCTCAGCTTTTGTTAAAGGCTGTCTCCCAAACTCAGAGTACAGCTCCTTGGAAGTCCTCCTTTGCCTGTTCCCAGCAGGAGAGAAGGAAGTGGTTCCAGGCAAGTGGGTGGTAGGGGAGCTAGGAAGTTGCCGACCTCTATTGTTTCAAAGGTGGCATGGATGAGTTTTGGGAAATGGTGACTTTTTCAGTGTTCTGGTCCTGTGGAGAGAATGATGGCTTCAAAGGAACAAAACCATTTGGACCCAGTGCTTTGATTACTGTTTGATGCTCTAAGCCGAGCTTTGGGGATCAAGTGATTCCCCGTCTGCTAAGACTACTCAGAATGCTAACATACTTGGAAGAATGGGCAAGCGGCAAGATACTCAAAGAGAAAATGACGAGAAACTGCTCACGTCTGCTCATGAACTCAACACATAATAAACAGGGCGGTTGTAACGGGAAATACAGCACATGAATACTAAAATCTGGGGCATTTGCATATAAGCTGCACACTTATTGATGGAGACAGAAAGGCTTAGTAGCATCACGAGAGCTTGTACATAGGTGTGGCATCAGGAGGGGCTTTCAGCACCCCCCCCCGCCATGGATGATATGAACACTATGTCACCCCACCCTTGTCATCAGTCCTCTGGTAACTGGAATTCATCTTTCCTTCTCTCCGTCCCACCCAAGGCTGGGGCAAAGAGTGTGACAGGACCTAAGTTAATCATGATATCGCCAATGACTGATTAAGGCCTGGGCACATGATCTGAGTCCGGGCACCCAAGCTCATGAGCATCACAAGACCTCTGCTCTCTGATCTCATCCCCCAGACTTTTCCCTAGGGGATGTCGTTAATGTTACTGCTGTCTTGCTACAGTGGAGTGAACACAGACAGACTTGGAAAGAAGGGCTGGGAATCAGAGAGAGAAACTGGACCCTTAGGAGACTATTTCCAAAGTCAGCCTTCTCTGAGATTTTCTAGTTTTTGTCAGGTGTGATCATATCAGGCTAGATAAAACAATGCAGACCAAGCAAAATATTAACTGGCATTCATGTGTGTTGCATCCATTAGACCAAAGGCCTGTGAACCCCAGGCTGCTAGTTCACCAGTGTGGTAGTGCATGTCTTTAATTCCAGCCCAGAGAGACTGAGACAGGATCACCAAGACTTCAAGGTCAGCCTGGCCTATATAGAGACACCCCGTCTTAACAAATGTGTAAAAATCAAAAACTCAAACAAAGCCCTCCAAATTGAAACAAACAAAACAACAACAACAGAACCTTTAGTCTGCAGACCAAGCTGGCCACCTGCCAGTTTTGTAAACAAAGTTTTCCTGGGGACACAGGCTATTTCTGAGGGACCATGGCAGAATATAATAGTCACAGCAGGACCCCTATGGCTCCTAAGCCCTAAAATACGCTCAGCTTGGCTCTTTATACAAAGTTGGCTACTCCCTGAACTGTATGAGCTGTCAGGGACACGGGGTAGAGGCTGTGCTAATTTTGCTGATGGCTGAAGCCCCAAGGCTTAGCATGGTGCCTGGCATATGGTGGAAACTCAATAAATATTTGCTGCTCAATGAATCCAAACCTCAGTTCCCACAACTGCTGGTGTTAAGTCGGTCTTTATCTTAAAATGACAGGATCCTCAGAAAGTCTAGAGTAAATTAATCACAAAAGCTTTCCCTAAATACAAAGAGCAGATTCTTTCATCACGGAATTGCAGTTCTTAATCAGCACGGTGGCTATTAATAAGTAGGCCAGCTTCAAAGCTGAGAAAGTTGGAGGCCAACAGCCAGGCCTACAGAGCTGCTGAGATCAAAAGGGATCTTGGAGATTCACGGCAAGGCGGGCCTTAGCTTCGCCCTTACTGCTTCCTTCCACAGGGCCTTGCCTCCACCACTGTCAGATCTTCCACACTGGGGCAGGGGAAATGGCCCAGGCCTCTTGCTTTGTGACAGAGTGCCAGAGCTTTTCTGCCCAGAACTCTCCCTCCTGTTCTCATTTCTCAAGCTTCTATCACTCTCAGTGTCTTTGCTTAGGTTGACACAAACTGTGAGCACTTTCCTCCCTCCGAGGAAGGCGGGCTGGGGTCTTAAGGGCAGTTCTATCTGCAGAGGGAAGAGGAAAGGATGACGCATGGAGTCTTGGGGGAGGTGGACACTGAAAGACCTGTGCACCCAGGGAGGTGAATCCGTGTGAGCTAGAGGGCAGTGATCTCTCTGTTTTATAAGGCACAGCTCAGAAAGGGCTTGGGGGACAATAAACTTTGGAGGAGGGACAGGGTGACTTTTACATCTGTTTTCAGGGTCTGAACTTCTTAGAGTACCAGTCCTGTTTGGTGGAGACTAGACTCCTGTAAAGGCAGCTTCTATACCTAAGCCCCAAAGCAAATGAGGGGTAGAGGGAGGAGGTTCCTCAACTTCATAACTGATTTTCATAAAGGACTCAAGAGACTTGCAGGCTGGAGCTCGCATTCAGTATGGAATCCTATTGATTCTTGGACACTGAAGTAAGGTCGGAGCACTTGACATACAGTAAAAGTGCAAGAGAGCCATTGGCTGAACAGAATTATGATATGATGTGAATACAAATGTGGGACCTTGAAATTGTGATGGGCAGTTCAGGCCATGGCAATAGGGTTAGATTTAATGAAGCAGGAAAGGCTCAGCAAGTGAAGGAGATCACACTCACAGATATCTGATGCATGCCAGATGCCATATGAAGCACCTGACATGTATTCTTTCACACATTGTAAAAAAAAAAGCCAAAAAACCATTTTTAAATCTTTGCATAAAATCTGAAAGATAAGATATTATTCCAGCCAACAAGGAAATAGCTCATAGTGAGTGACTAGCTGTGAGAAACAGGAAGGAAACTGGATGTCCAACCTCACACTGTCCCTCCTCCAACTTGGAAGGGGAAGAAAAGGGAGGATGCAGCCAGAAACAAGGTGGAGACATCTCACAGCAGGGCTAGCCTGGGGTTCCAGGGAGAGGTACTACAGTGACAGAAGGTGAGGGACTCCCGAGATGTCACCTTGAAGACTAGAAGTCGACAGCTGGCTTTGAGAACAGAAGCATGAGGAGCGTGACCAGGGAGTTTACACCTCAGTCAGTGCCTACTGTGTACCTACTATGGGGACAGGGTGATGGGTAGATGGAGTTGGCCTGGAAGGAGGCAGAGGAAATGATATATTTTGGTTGCCTGACCTTCATGTGATGTGCCAGAGAGATGTTTGTGAGCGGAGGTCACGGGGAAGGCCAGAGGGAAGACCTAACACAAGCTAGAAGAGGAAGTCGGCTCTTTAAGTATGGAAGAGCTCTCTGAATGGGGAAGGACAACACAGGACTCCACAGAGACTTCCACACTGGGAATGAAGAAGAAAGTGGGATCAGAGAGAGATCAGGAGTGGCTAGAGAGGGGAGATGGTCTGTGTGTCTAGAGTGAGGTGCATAGATTCGGGTCTCATAAAAGACAGAAGTAGGCAGGTGGAAAGATCAAAGGGAAGAAGCAAAGCAAAGCAAAACAAAAAAAGAAACCCCCCCCCGAAACAAACAAACCAAAACCCCAGGTGATTGCCCATCACAAGCCTCGAACGTCATCAGCGCAGAAGAAGCAGAGTGACTCAGGGGTCCATTGCTCCCGGGAGAGCTTGGTGAGCAGTGATGCTAGAAAGGGAGTCCGAGATGGATCAGTTCTGAGAAGTGGAGTATTTCCTGTTGTGAAGCAAAACTTACAACAAAAAGTCTACGTCTAATGCGAGTCAACTCTCCTCCAAATATCTGATTTAGTCAGAGATTTCTGACCTGTTTCAAAGGCATTTTTCAAAAGAGGCAAACTATGACTGCTCTTTCTTTTCTGCATATTTAAACTCTTGACAGTTATAAATAAGTTAAACCTCTCCCTCAAAGTACCAATTATCTCCTTATGTTTGAGAAGGCATGTCTTGCCAGATATGGTATCCTATACAAAACACAAACCAGGAATACAAAGGCAGCCATTGTCTCACGGATGCACCCAGGACTTACTTAGGCAGCTCCAATTAACACTAATGAGGATTTTGTGCACGAATCCCCTTCCCTCCTGACTAAATGGAACAGAGACCCCACAACCTCACAGCAGAAAACTTCAAAATACCATTGTAAACACTTGCTGACTAAATGCATGGGCTATTCACCTTTGCACAACAGAGGGAAGAGGATTTTCCTTCAATTAAAGTTTGGGAGCACAACGTTTTCTTAAGGCTTCATTTAGGCTTCTTGAAACAGGCACAATCACGGACTCCTAACAGGTATACTGAAAGCCCCAAGAGGTGGTAGCTGCTCTGGACACAGAAGAATAAGTGGACCTTCCAGATGGATAGGGCACAGGTGAAAGTGCCAAAGGGGGAAGTGTGGAGGTGACAGGACATGCATCCTCAGGACCTTACCTTGCTGTGGCATGGGAGGAGGCAGGAGTGGGCAGGTGGTGATGAGGTAGTGGGGACTTGGAGGTCATGCCCAGGCCTTTGGCCTTGCTCTGAGAGAACGGAGGAACTCATGATTTCTAATTGGGGATGAACATGTGCTGATCTCCAGTATAGGGACAGAAACCCTCTCTTGCTTTGTCTCTTTCAACTGATCTGTCGGATGTAGAGGTGGTCACCTTGGCCTTCACACTCCAGTAAAAACACCACGATGCTTTCTTCTATCTCTAGATTCAAGATGACTTCTTTGTACACATCAGCTAGGATTTGTTGTCATGACCTGAAGTTACCTTTCCAGCCTCACATTCAAGCAATGATGTTTCCTACACAAGTCTTGAGCCTTTCTTTATACTATTCTGTGTCCTCTAGGCCTTTCCTACCTCTCAGGTAGCCAGAGAACTCTCCGTGCTCAGGTCCTGTATCCTCTGCTCTGATGCCTTGCTGTCTGGAGCATCTCATAGCTATCATTGTTAGAGTGAAGATGGTTGGCACGCATTGTTTTCTAAGTCCTAGGCACCAAACTGCATTCTCATGGAGACGTTATACTTCACAGAATCTTCCTGAAAACTCCCAAGGATGCATTGACAGCTATTTATTAAGTGAGAAACAGGCTTAGAGCAGTAATTGTTTCGTCCAAAGTCAAACAGACACTTGGTACCCGAGCTGGGACTAACTAGGTCTTCTCTACCCTAAAGCCCCTGTTTTTCCTTCATCACCACATAGTATGGTAATGGTTGATTTGCATACTCCTTTCTTCTACTAGAAATCTGAGTTCCCTAAGGCGAAGTTCTCTGTTTAACTGGAGATCAATGGTATTTAAGAAGTAAATAAGATTAAATCATTATTTCTTTGAAGTCTGAAAGAATTCTATGGATTGTTTTTGCCAGCACAGAGGCATTTTACCTTCTATAGGCTGGAGTGCACTCAGAGCAGAATATCCCCAGCATCTGGCCCCTTGAACCACCTGGTCCAGGTGAGATGGAATCTCTTTAAAGACAGAGTGATGTATATTTTTGAAAATTAGATCAAATGGTAATGAATATTAACTTGGCTTGGTCAATTTAGAAGTATGATTTACAGGAATTTGCTTTTTGTTTTTTGGAGACAGGTTTCATTTTCTTTGTATTGCCCTGGCTGTCCTGGAACTCACTCTGTAGACCAGGCTGGCCTTGAATTTACAGAGATCTGCCTGCCTCTGCTTTCTGAATGCTGGGATTACAGGCCTGGGCCACCACAGCCCAGCTAGGAATTACTTTTAAAAAGATAAATGTGAGCTGGGAGTGGTGGCTCATGCCTGCAATCCCAGTATTGGAAAGCTGGGTTAGGGAGATCATGAGCTTGAGGTCATCTGGGGCTAGACAGTGAGTTCTAGGCTAGCCTGTGCTACAGAGTGGAAGATGCCTCAAGAAGCCAAAAATGAACATAAAATATAATGACAAACGCATTGCTTTTGATTTAGACAAAACCAGTGGAGCCTTAAGAGCTTACCCAGGAGAGGACCATTCTCAGTGCTACACTGGGAGACAGGCTTCCCCGGCTAAGCTCTTTTCATGAGCCTGCCTACTAGTGCACTTTCAGGAAAGTTTCTGCATTCTCTGTATAACTGCTGCCCAGATCTTTTCAAAACACATCAAACCAACAAAGGTCACATGAAGAGCAGGTGTAGTCCGCTCTTTCAGTTGAAGGCATTTCTTTAATATTAAAAATGTAGTGAAATCTAGAAACATTTTAATGATGCCTGAATTCGTGCTGCAGAGTCAAAGCAAAAAACTTTGGCAGATCAGCGGAGGCAAAGGACGTGGAAGCCTCAGTGGGACGGCTTTTTTTCCCTTGACTTCAATGGCACGAAAGATTCACTATTTAAAGATAGAGGAAGAAAAAGTTCTAGATATTGTCATTCTCCATGTTTATCCGCCAGTAGGGCCGGAGTGTGCGAGCTGGTGACTCTGAACTCCGGAATGTTTCATTCTCTCTCTCCATCTCACGCCTGTCTTTCAAACAGCATCAGCAGCAGAAGATGTGGGGGGATAAGGGTCGCATTTTATATGGCATTATACTAACTTTCCCCGACTTCAGGTTTGAGAAAGCTGTTTTTTTTTCTCCTTCTTTCTTTTGATGAGCTGAAATCAATTTTGTTTCCTCTTAGCCCGAGGAAGAATTTTAAAACTAAGGTGAGCTGAAGTCCCTGTACCAAAAGTTGCTGCTGTGATGTTTGTCATGTCCAGTGATGTTGGAAATATGAACTCAGTCTAATCTGTACTTAAATGCCCCTGAAGGTGAAGTAAATGTTTGAAAGAGCTGTAACTCTTTTTTTAAAATATTTATTTATTTATTATGTATACAATATTCTGTGTGTGTGCCTGCAGGCCAGAGGAGGGCACCAGACTCCATTACAGATGGTTGTGAGCCACCATGTGGTTGCTGGGAATTGAACTCAGGACCTTTGGAAGAGCAGGCAATGCTCTTAACCTCTGAGCCATCTCTCCAGCCCAAGAACTGTAACTCTTTGGATTCGTCTGAGGTTTCTTACTTAGTCTACACATGGTATAGCTTGAGTTAGTTTGTGGATCACATATGGTAACTGGAAGAAGTGAGGAAGGGGAACAAGGAGGCCAGGGTGGCTGGGTCAGGATCAGGGGAAATACAGCAGGGTGGGGTGGGCTGCTTGGTGTTAGGCATGGAGGCCTGTGAACATATCTCTGGGCTGTGGGGATATGCTCTTCTTCTTGATCTAAAGTGTTCCAGGCCGGTGTGATGGTAGAGACCGGTGGGTGGTCTGTTGGGAAACAGCTAGGACAGTGAAGGTGAACAGAGGAGGCCCCACCCAATGGGCTTGGAATTGGATACTGCACTCTTATCTCCCTCAGCAATGCTGCACAAATGGGTTGAGGAGACCTAGATTGGACTATGCATAGAAAACAGAGAAAATTAGATTGTGTCTTCAAGGAATCATCCAGCTCCAGGGAAACAATGTCAGTAGGAGAGAAATTTGGGTGAAGAAAGAGGTCTTTGGATCAAGAGTGGCTTGGAATCATCACTCTGCAGGAAGTGGTGATTCTTGAGGTGTGCTCCCAAAAGTGAGTAGCATTTGGATGACAAAAGAGAATTTTGGGTGAAAAAAAAAACAGGCGTGAGCTAAGGGATAGCGAATGTGGCTGGCACAGGACCCCAGAGCTCTCTCAGCTGAGGGCCTGCCCAGGGATGCCCAGGGTCCTCATACCAGTGCAGCATGAAAGGAATCGGGAGGTCTGGCAAAGAGCTCAGATGAACACGCTGGAGCTGGTTTGGCGCAGGGCAGTGAGAGGATGGCCGTTCTGGGTTAGGAAGGTCTCTCAGGCACTAGAGGCAGCTGGAAAGATGCCATTTCACTGAACACAAAGGGTTTAGGGATCACAGATGGCATTGGGGAGAAGGGAGAGATGAACAGTGATAGTTTGGTAAATACAGAGCTAGATTATATAATAGTTACGTGGCGTGAGTGGCGCTGAGGGCAGAATCCAAGGCAATTTCAAAGCTTCTAGAAGGGCTTCCCTCAAGTCTTTCACACTGGCACTGACGGAACCATCTCTATGCCTTTTGGCACATTGGTTCTCATCTGTGCTAGTCTGGTGTTTGGTTGCTGTGATAAAACACTGACCAAACCAACTTGTGGGGAGGAAATGGTTTATTTCCTCTTACGTTTCCAGGTAACAGGAAAGTCAGAGCTGGAACTCAAAAGCAGGAGCAGAGGCAGGAACCGCTGATAAACAATACTTTTTGGCTTGTTCAGCTTTCTTATACAACCCAGGACCATCTACCTGGAAGTGATACCACTTACAGTGGGCCAGGCCCCCCGACATCAGTTGATAATCAAGAAAATGTTGAGTGAAGAAAAATATATAGCTCAATAAAAACAAAACAAAACAAAACAAAAAACCCCAAAAAGAGGGAAAATTCCCCAGAGACTTGCCTATAGGCCATCTGTAGGAGGGTCCGTCTTTATTTCTGTACTTTGATTGTACAGAATAAAATAAAAAAGCTGCCTGGGCCATTTGATAGGGCAGGACTTAGATAGCTGGGGAAAAGAGAAGAGGACACTGGGAAAAAAACTGGGTCAGAGCCAGTCGCCATGAGGCCCCCGTCACAGATGGAAGTACCGTAGAACCGTCCGGTAAGTCACCCACCTCGTGGTGACATACAGACTTTTATAATGGGTTAGTTTAGATGTGAGAGCTAGCCAAGAAAAGGCCAGTGATAATGGGCAAGGCAGTATTTAAATGAATGCAGTCTCATGTGGTTATTTCGGGCAAGCAACCAGTGGCTGAGCGGGCCAGCGGCTGGGGGCTGGAAGCTGGGTGCTGGGAACACAACATGCACCTCTCCTCTCCCACTCATTTACAACAGCCATCTGATGAACACATTTTCTAAATTGGGGTTCCTTTTCCTAGATAACTGCAACTTGTGTCAAGTTGACAAAAGTCTAAGCAGCACACTTTCCACCTCTCTGTCTGTCTGTCTGTCAGTCTGTCAGTCTATCTATCAATCTATCTATTTTTTTGGCTGTAATAAAAATGTCACAAACTGGGGCAGATTAAACATAAAACCGGTTCTCTACAGTTCTAGAGGTTGCAAATCCCAGGACAGGACACCAGATAGGGAGCAGGGTTCAGACTTGCAGGCTGTCTTCTTCCTGGGTCCTCACACGTCAAAGAGAATCCTCTCAAGTCTTGTCTGATAAAGGTTCAAATGTCACAATGAAGAACCCACTTTCATGACCCAATCTCCTCCAAAGGTCCCATTTCCAAATGCTACATCGGAGATTCAGGATCCAACATATAAAAAAGAGGGGTTTTGCTTTTGTTTTCTTTCTTTCTTTCTTTCTTTCTTTCTTTCTTTCTTTCTTTCTTTCTTTCTTTCTTTCTTTCTTTCTTTTTTTTTTTTGAGACTGGGTTTCTCTGTGGCTTTGGAGCCTGTCCTGGAACTAGCTCTTGTAGACCAGGTTGGTCTCGAACTCACAGAGATCCGCCTGCCTCTACCTCCCTAGTGCTGGGATTAAGGGCATGCGCCACCACCGCCGGCCTTCTTTTTTTTTTTTTTAAGTGGGGTAGGGACACAAAACTGTTCAGCCAACACTATCCATCATCATCACCACACTATTACCTAAATCTTAATGACTTCCTTGCACAGGCTATAGAGAGTTCCAGCTCCCTCATCTTGTTCAAGTCCAGCCATACCAAGCTACTGAGATGATGTAGGTAAGGATGGGACATTAACAGTCTCTATCCTGCTGCTGGGAGCACTGGATTCTCATGACTGTAGACAGGGTATGTATGTGGTGGCCCCTTAGTGCAGTTCTCATGACTGGACTTCTGCCTCCCTTCTTAGCACCTAGGTCCTGTGAGGGGCAGAGCACAGGGCAGGGAACTAGGAGCCCAGCAGGTCTGTAGGAGCTTTTGTGGAGGGGAGCTTTCTCTCTTCTGCTGATATGAACCTGGGGAAATAGGCCCAGGAACTGAGAGTTGTCATTTTTCAGCAGAGAGAGAGAGAGAGAGAGAGAGAAAGAGAGAGAGAGAGAGAGAATGTAGAGAAAAAAAGAAGAGAAAAAAGGCCATAAAGCTGAGGAATGAAGAAAAAGTGGCTCTTAGTCACAGGATTTGAACTGTTGCCTCAGGCTCCCCCTGAAGCCAACAGGACTCCACAGTGATAGGGGTCAAAATTTTCTCCTTATTGTTTAAAGCAGTTCTAATTTCAAGCAGTTATTTCTAATGAACTAACTGGGGTCGAGGTTCTCTGCGAGAGCCTAGACGTCGTACCCTGTGGGCTGACCCAACCAACCCTTCAGCGAGGTAATGAGAACCTCTCAGTGCAATGCTCCAAACCCTAATGGCTGGACCCCCAGACCAATATCCGCATCTTCAACTGCTCTGTCCCTCTCATGGCTTATCTCTGCCACTCAGCGCCTCTCAGGGGTTGGAACTAATGAACTAGGTTTCCTCCTAAGGACTCTGGTTGTCTTCATTTGTCCAATTCCAGCTCTGGGTATTCAACAGAAAAGCCAGGCTACTTAAGCTCAACGACTCTTTTCCACCGCAGGGGACATTCTACTGCCTCTGGTTTGCATACGTATCTTGCAGGACACCTATGTACCTGGCAAGTTAATACTGCTAACAATTGATCCGCTAATGACTGGTACCATTTAGGGCCCAGTCATGTCTACATTTTGTGAAGTTTTTGGAAGCACCCAGGGAACACCACCGAAAATAAGTTGATGCAAAGATGAAGCTCGGTTTAGCTATTCGCTATGTGTCTTAACCGATGCAAGCCATCAAAGCATTAATTGTGGGAATAAGGTATAAATCAATAAAATTAGCAAATGGAAGTGATTAAAGGGCCGAGCCACTTTAAAGCAAGAGTTGCTCAATCTCCCGAAAACAAAACCAAACTGCTTTGCAAAAGAAATGCTAATAGTTTGCTTTTTTTTTTTTTTCCTAAAAAGCACTAATAAATGATGGGGATGTCAATTTATAATTAAAGAGAGGTGCACTGAACTTTGAGCTTTTGTAACCGAGACAAGATTCTTTTTAAATCATGGTAGTCTGGCAAGGCACACGCAAGGTACTCTGGCTTCTTTGTACTTTTCTCCTCTTTCCTTCAGATTTTATATGAATGAAACATGATGACTAATTCTTCTCTTTAGATCCTTCGGGATATTATTTAAACACTGGCATCTGGTCTAAGGGAAATTTAATGCTAAGTCAGAGGAGGATTTGAGAAATAGTTTACATCTGGTTCTCAACTCCCTATCCCAGGAAGGCTGGGTAGCGAGGACAGGGAAAGAACATGTTGCTGGCCCTGGGCTCCATGCTGGTGGGGCTGGTTCTTTTGGTGAAATACACACCATGGCTCTCTCTTTTATAAGGGGAAGGATTAATGCCACCCTCTTTGTAGCAATGTCGTGACCTCTATAATGCTTCTTAAATTGAGGACAATGATGGACCCACCAAGCCTTAACACGTGATTTAAATCTGATCTGACAGTACTTAAACTCAAAAGTCCAGAAGGCTAATGGCTGAACAAGCTTGGGAAAATGTCCAGGGAACCAAAGAGAAGGCCGATGAATTACTGAGAGCAATGGCAATGGGCAATGAATGGGCAAAGGAAGAAAATGGCACTTTCTGAGTTGGTGTCCGTTACGGGGATGGTCACTGCTATGCATCCTTTATGGTGTCCGAGAAGGGAACATCTTATGTTCCTTTTACTTGTACTTCTATAATTTATTACATTAAGGCTATGGGCTTTAAACACATTTCTCTCACAAATGCACACACACATATGTTTATTGAGAGGAATCTCTGAGAGGCTAAAAAGTAGCAGTGACATTTTCGGTGGTCAACAATTTTAGGTCCCAGCATATTTTAAATTTTTCACATTTAGTTAGCTAAAAATGGAGACAGGATTAAGATCAGAGTATAAGGTTTGTATACACAGGATAAACTTAAACTTCCAGAACCCAGAAGAACGAAATATACAGAGCTGTGGTATCACACAGGAGTCTGGCAGTTCAGCGGGGGGTACAACAGCAAGGCTGCATTGCCATGCAGCCTTGCCCTCCCCATGTGCACTCTGAGGGATGCGCCCCACTCAAACAAACCAACATCAGTGAAAAGGCCACATTTTGCCTTGTATTTTGTGTTTAGTTTGTCAACAAGTCATTCCCTGGGAACACCTATGCTTTGTCCTTTGACTAAGTCCCGGGTATCTTAAGAATGCTCACCCCAACAATACATATGGTAGTGAGCCTTCAGAGCTGAGCCAGGGACTGCCTACCCATCCGGGGACCTTATTACCACGGGGACTGGGACTTCAGCACTTTTCTTTTGACAATTTGACATCCTCCACCTGGGAAAGCTCTGTAGTCCTGTTTATATAATTCATAACCACAAGCACAGAGTAAGGCAGAAAATACTCTAACGCTCCCTGGCTCCATGGAGCTCTTTAGAATCAACATTCCTGGGATTACCTATCTAAGAGAGTAGAGGCCCTTTGGCAACACAGGTTCATTTCCCCACCTGCCCTGGGTGGAACTGGAGGAGCATCCGCTCCTCTGTGTCTGGAACAATATGGAGGGTTTTCATTCTCTTGGCTCATCGTTACTGAGTCCCTGTAAGAGTCTATGCCATCCTTTCAGACAACAGGTTTGGACAGATTCTTTCTGCTAGGCCAGCACTGTGCCAACTGTCAAGTGATGTTCTTCTTGGGCCCTGAGGGCTTAGCCTTGCAGGATCTGGCCCTCTTCTCTAACCTGTTCTGATACCCAAGATTCTTACATTTTCAATCCATTTTCTCCTAGCAAACTCTTCAGGGAAGGTCTGATGCTTAACCATTTCAGGGTAAATTGTGATAGAAAACAGAATTGAAAAATAAAAGTTCTGGTCTTGCCAGGCAGTGGTGGCACACGCCTTTAATCCCAGCACTTGGGAGGCAGAGGCAGGCGGATCTCTGTGAGTTCGAGACTAGCCTGGTCTACAAGAGATAGTTCCAGCGCAGGCTCCAAAGCCACAGAGAAACCCTGTCTCAAAAAACAACAACAAAAAAAAATTCTGGTCTCTGATATTAATAGTATACCCTATAATTCTAGTTTTCAGCAGGAGTCAAGGCAAACATTTTGGGATAAAGGCAGACGGCCCTTCCATCTGTCTTCCTTGAAATCACACAATGGCACTAAGATTAACTTTATTACTGTTGCTCACACGACTGACTGACTAGTTTCTTTTCCTTTTAAAAAAAGGTATCATGACATTGAGCCTCTACACACGGGCCTACCTGGAAACCTAGACTTTGTGGAAAGGGATTAAATTTAAATCTAAAGTACCAGCCTGAGTACTAGTAATGCTGGTGTCAGTGAAAGGCATGGGAAGGGGAAAGAGGCCTGTCTGGCTTGGGAATAGGGATGTGTCAATCATCACAGTGAATGAGAGCTGAGGGTAAGGAGGATAACATGATTCAAACAATGTTAAATTGTCCAAGGAAGATAGATGACATCACCAAGGCAGAGAGGATAAGCAGCTGGAAGAAGTAGGGAACAGAGACCCGGGGAGAAGGCAAAGACCGCCGCAATAAAGAAAAAGGGAGGAGGGTATCCTGCCTTAGAAGAATCTCTTTCATGTCACTCTGATGCCCTTTAGGAGAAGACTCTCCCACTCATCTTCTAGAACAAGTTAAAGGTGTCTGGTACATAGCAGGCATCAGTAGATATTTGTAACAGGTTAATAGTGTCTGGCACATAGTAGGCATTCAGGAAATGTTTGTAACAGGTTAATAGTGTCTAGCACATAGTAGGCATTCAGGAAATTTTTGTAACAGGCTAATGGTGTCTGGCACATAGTAGGCATTCAGGAAATGTTTGTAACAGGTTAATAGTGTCTAGCACATAGTAGGCATTCAGGAAATGTTTGTAACAGGTTAATGGTGTCTGGTACATAGTAGACATTCAGTAGATGTTTGTGAGGGGTTTCCCTGGCTTTTCCCACCAGTGAGGTACATGTCCTTTGAAGGTCATTGATACTTAGAAGAGGATCCCAAACCTTCTGCATTCTGTCCATTCAAGATGTATTTTCACTAGACTTTAGAGGTGGCAGGGCTGACATTGAAGTGATTTTTAACAGGCAGGAACGCAACTCACCATGGTGTCTTGCTACTTTCTGTCTGTTTTGTAATGGTTGTAATTTTTAAAATTCCTCCTAACTGCAATTCCCAGGAGCTTTTCTATTTGTGGCAGGATCTTCTACATAACTGTAAATGGTTTTATCACAACGTATCACCCAGTTAAAGACATTGTGTTCTTCAAGCTTCAACTTGACCTCACCTTCTCTCCCCAGCACAGACTTTCCTAAATGTCATGGCTGGGAAGAAGTGGTAATAACTGACTATCACAGGGCTGGATTCCATCTCAGTATTAAGAGGGGTTGAAGCATGTTAGAGTGCCTGGGTTTGCTCTCTAGTACAAAAAAAAAAAAAAAAAAAAAAAAAAAAGAAAAGAAAAAAGGAAAGACAAAAACATGTAGCCAACACAATTCTTATATCTTTAACAAGCAAGCTTCATTGAAAGGTCAGTTCAGATCTTTAAATACTTTAAATACTAATGAAAATTCAGTAGACCCTACTTCAGAATTAAAAATCTGATTGTCAGCCAAGTCTGGTCACTCAGGGAATGAAGATTCATGTGCTCACTAGTAGAGCAGGTGAGCACTTCGTGAAACGTGCAGAGCAGCAGCTTCCTGGGACATGGCGTGCTGCAGTCTGGGGGAGGGACGGAGATTATACTCAATACAATTGCTTGGGAGATTAACTCACAGTGGCACCCTCAAAAGAAATAAAGTTCTGTTATAAAGAAGCAAACAACAATCCCATGTATGACAGATGGCTTGTATAAAGAAATGCCTACCAGCTCTAAAGGGAACTACTTCCTTACACTCTGCTGGCTTGGCTGGCTGAGGAGAGGGGGTCCCAAGCAGTGTGCATCTGGTTGGAAGGGGAAATACTGAATCTAGGTGGCAAAAGGGAGAACAGGAGTCATGAACTAGGAATCTAAAGGTCAGCCCACTGGTGGCACACAGACAATGTGCTGGTTAGTTTCATGTCAACGTGATGCATGCTAGAGTCATTTTGGAAGAGGGAATCTCAATTGAGAAAATGCCCCCAACTAGGTTGGCGTGTGGGGAAGGCCACTCCTGGGCTGGTGGTTCCGGGTGCTATAAGAAAGCAGACTGAGCAAGTCATGGGAGCAAGGCAGTGAAAAACATTCCTTCCAAGGCCTCTGCATCAGTTTCTGCCTTCACTTCTCGACTTGAATTCCTGGCTTACTTTCCCTCAGTGATCAACAGCTACAAGCTATGCGATGAAACAAACCTTTTCTGCCCAAATTGGCTTTAGCCATTTGTTTAATCGCAGCAAGAGAAACCCTAACACAGACAAATAAGCCCCCGTGCTATAGTCCAACAGCTCCTGAGGGGATGTTGGGCAGGGATATGATTATGCACCAAGGAAAGATGCTTATTGGTTCCCAAGCAGGGAGACTCTTACACTTTGAAGATAGAATTTTGCTCAGTATCTATGAGACTCCATGATGGGCATAAGAAGAAGGGACCAAAAAATCACGATGTCAAAGGATAACTCAAGGAAATGATGTCTCTGTCTTGTATATGCCATGGCTTTCTGTGTCTTTAGCTAGTTGGTAGGAACGCCCTGCATCAGTAGGGTTGATCTCTTATATGGCTAAAGTGAACGGTGAAGCCAACATATTTATGATATACACGTAGACCCAATACATATATGAACATGTTTATTTTTATTATAATACATTCTCTGTACCAAAAGAAATTTTACTTTAGTGGAAATGAGAAAATATGCTTACAAGCATTTATAACAAAGATGATGTTTTTATATCCCAAACCAGACCTATTTGAAACTCAAAGGAAGGGGGCTCAGTAGTTAAGAGCACAGGCTGCTCTTCCCAAGCATCAGGGTGTTTCCTAGCACCCACATGCTGGCTCACAACTGGCTGTAACTCCAGTTTCAGGGGATCCAATGCCCTCTTCTGACCCCCAAGGACACTGCACACATGTAGTGTATAGACACACATGCAGGCAAAAACACACAAATAGAAATAAGAACTCAATTTTTATTATTTTATGTGCATGGATGCTTTACTTGCATGTATATCTGTGTACCGTGTGTGTAGTATCCATGGAGGTGCTGTAGTATTCCCGCAGGTGCTGGATTCTGCGGAACTGCAGTTAGAGAAGGCTGTGAACCACCATGTGGGCTGAGAATTTTATGTGGGTCCTCAGGAAGAGCAGCAAGTACTTTGAACCCCTGAACCATCTCTCTAGCCCTAATAAATAAAATCTTTAAAAAAGGAGAACCTTCACGAAGAAAACTATTCCAATGAAATATAAACTTGATGCCACACTCACTATAGGCCTAGGCTATACAACAGCAAAAACAGGGATGAAAACCACAAAGAAAGACAAAGCCTCGTATCTAGGTAGGAACAATGTAACTGTTTTCTTAGGAAACCCAGGAGACAGAGTGAAAACTCATCAGACCTAATATCAGACTGATTTTGCTTATAACATAGGTCTGTTTGTCTGTCTGTCCCCTTTTCTCTTTCTCTATAATATATACATTACAAAAACTCTACTTCCCACAAACGTCAGCAGTAACCATGCAGAAAATACAGGGGAAATCCACAAAAGAAAAACCAAGACACATAATAAGGCTGGAATCGACCTACGCCACACCCCCACATGGAGGGGCAGGTCAGCCGGCCTGAGGCAGACGGAAGAGCAGCTCAGGAAACGCAGAGCTGTGATGTGTGTGACATTGCAAGTTACCCTAAAATAATCCGTACATTCAGTGACTTCCCAGCCAGCCAGTCGGTGGGATTCTAAAGAGAAAAATCCTCAGGCTCAGGACACGATGGACATGAGAGAGGAATGCCTGAAAATAAAACTGTGATGGGAGGGGCCTGCTTCCCAGGTGAGGGCTGGAACATGCCAGTACTCTCCAACCCCGGACACTGCACAGCACCTGCAGTAACTGATTTGGTCCGCACGGAAACTTTACAGGGTAGGTATTAACCCTTTCAGGATAGGGGCATGGAAGTACCATGGAAACCAATTCGCTGGAGATTCTATAGTGAAGTGGGAATGGCAGAGCCGGGATTGGAACCCAGGCCGCATTCTTCAACACTTGTAATACATAAGTGGGATCTGCACTAGATACACAAGGAAGAAAGGAGGAAAGAGTTCCAGAAAGATTCACATCTATATGGAAAATTTGATTTTTGGTAAAGGTGACTTTTTTCTTAAACGTAGGGAGTATGTTTTAGTCAAAAATGATAGTAATTATTTTTTCCAAGACAGGGTTTCTCTGTGTAGCCCTGGTTGTCCTGGGACTCACTCTGTAGACCAGGCTGGACTTGAACTCAGAGATCTACTTGCTTCTGCCTGGGATTAAAGGCCTGTCACCACTGCCCAGCAATTACTATCTATTTTGAAAGAAAACTAATAAAGTAACATTCTTATATTAGTTTTCTATCATTCTTATAACAAATAACCTGAATTATAACAAATTCATCTGCTCAAAATGACATGAATTTGTTATCTTACAGTTCTAAGGTCAGACGTCTAAGGGCATCAGTTGCGGCCTCTGCTATGGGTATCCCAGGACAAAAAGCAAGGTGGCATCCTGCCCAAGGTCTTATCTGGAGCCTTTGGAAAGAGCTCTTTCCAATGCCCATGAAGGGTTTTGGGCAAATTCAGTTTCTTACAGCTACATCTCCTTGCTGGCTGTCAGCTCAAGCTATGTTTTACTATAATCATTGCTCAACAGGCTGTCCCCTCTGTCTTTACAGTGCAACTGTGTGTTTGGGTCTTCTTTGGGCTCTGACCCTTCCCATTGCCCCTCTCTGCCCCAGCCATGGCCCTTCCCACTGCCCCTCTCTACCCCAGCCATGGCCCTTCTCACTGCCCCTCTCTGCCCCAGCCATGGCCCTTCCCACTGCCCCTCTGTACCTCTAGCCATGGCCCTTCCCACTGCCCCTCTGTACCTCTAGCCATGGCCCTTCCCACTGCCCCTCTGTACCTCTAGCCATGGTCCTTCCCACTGCCCCTCTCTGTCCCAGCCATGGTCCTTTCCACTGCCCCTCTCTACCTATAGCCATGGCCCTTCCCACTGCCCCTCTGTACCTCTAGCCATGGTCCTTCCCACTGCCCCTCTCTGCCCCAGCCATGGTCCTTTCCACTGCCCCTCTCTACCCCAGCCATGGCCCTTCCCACTGCCTCGCTCACCTGCTTCTGACAAAGGAAGTTCTCTCTCTGCCCACAGTAGTCTTGTGTTTGGATTGGGCATACCACTTGGATAATCTGGGATAATCTCTTTTTAAGGCTATGTTGACTACACCCGTAAAGTCCCCCCCCCAATTTGGTCATACCCACAGAGTTCAGAGATTAGATTATAGCTCTCCATTGGAAGTCATTGGGTCTATCCTAACCCTCATCTCACAGGATATATGATTAATGGTAAACAAACAGAACAGAACTCTGTACTTCATAGCCTGGATCGGGATGGCTTTCTCAAATAAATTTGTATATCATCTAGAAAAAGACAGTTGTGAGTCTTGTGTCACAACCCCAGTTACTCAGGCCTCACGAGGGTGAGGCAGGAAGATAGCAAACTCAGGGCCTGCCTAGGTTACAGAGTCAGTTTTAGGCTAGCCAGCTCAGTTTAGCAAGACCCTTCTCAGACAAAAGGAGGGAGGTGGGAATACAGCTCAGTGGAAGAATGTTTGCTGAATGTGCATAAAGACTAGGTTCAATCTCAACCCCAAAACCAAACAAACAGCCCAGGCACATAATAATCCCCAAACTCTAAAATACTGAATAAAAAAAATTAAAAGAAAAGCAAGCATGAGTATTTGCAATTTACTTAACAAACAAATCCGTAATATACAGAATTCATCCTTGAAACACCTTTCATTCAAACCAGAACAATAAAGAGGACACCAGCAGCTTACAGAAAAGCAGATACCGGACCCTCACTCTCAGCAGTAGTTGTGCCAGAGAGCCAGAGGACTGACTGGACAGAGAGGATCAGGGCTGAGGGCACGGTAGAAGGCAGGGCTGGCATTTGAGAGCAGAGAATGTGGTGGGCTCTGCCAGTGTCTAGAGGAGTTGATGAGAAGGTGAACAGATGGTTTAATAGTCCCTCGCTCACGGAATTGCAGTCTGGGACTTTCTAAGGGGGAGTGTCTGGTAAACCCCATGCTTTGGGAACACGCCAAACAGGTTACATTCTGCGAGGAGGCGTGACTGGCTTGGAAATGGACCAGCCCTTGCCAGTGATGAAGTCTAGTCTTAGATCATCTCGGTCCCTGAAAATCAACTGGAATTAGTCCAGGCTGCAAATGCTACTACCTGACTACAAATGTCATTTCTGTCTGGAAGACATTCACATCATCCCGGAACTGACATCATTTCCAGAGCATTCCCTCCCAAGTGTCTGCACTCAGCAGAGCAGTTCAAAAGAAAGAAAGGCACTCAACGTCCCAAACACACTTGCTTTAGATTATGGCCATCACACATACGTTTTAAAAGAATTGAGATATATGTGCAACAAAATTAGGAAAACGATTGTGAACTTTGGTGCAAAATAAAAAGAATTAAAAGAACTAAGTAGAAATTCTAACTGAAATTATGGTCAATATTTAAGACTGGCCTAATAGAAGATTAGATACAGTTAAGGAGAAAATTAGTGAACTAGAAGCTAGACAATGAGAAGATATTCAGAATAAATACAGACACAGAGAACAGGGTTAGGTTTCCTCCCACAACACAAGCACACATACACACGTGTATAGGCACATGCTCAGGTACATGCACACACACACACACATTAATACTACAGTCATTTTTTTGGAACTGTTGGATGAACCCAGGCCTTGTGCATACTAGGCAGGAATTTTATTTCTGAACTACTTTCTAAGCTCTCTACCAAATACATCTAAAAATTATTTTATTTTGTTATTTTTTTGTATATGAGTATTTTGCCTTGCATGTATGCCTGAACACCACGTGTGTGCCCCTGGAGGCAGGAAGAGAGCACTGGACACTTGGGCACCAGAATTATAGTTATGAGCCTCCATGTGATTTTGGGGACGGAACCCAGGTCTCAGCCTCCAGGTGCTATAACTAGAGATGTGTACTGTAGCGCATGTGGATGCTGGGGATGTGAACGCATGCTTGGACAGCAGACACTTAACTGATGGAACCACCCTCAAGTCTAAGGCTTATATAGAAATGCAAAAGGCTAAGGGGAGCCTACCGTGAAAACGAGCATCAGGAAGACAAGGGGTTGTTTGACTGGCTCAGCAGCACACGTCAGTCACAGGGCAGGTGCTTGGTGAACTTTGGTAAAGTTTGTAGTTCACTCTCATCTGTCCTTCAGTTTCCATGGCAAGAGTTCCACTCCAAGAGTTGCCCGTCTTATTTTCCCCTGTTTATCAAATCACAGAGAACCTGGAAATCTTAGGCCCTCAAGGGAACGTCAGCCATCCTTCAGATTAGTTTTCCCACTTCTGTTCCCTTTCTTCAGGACTGTGGAGCTCAAGGGCTGAACAGTAAGAGGAAGTCCTGCTGTGGTTCCTCCAGGGTGTGGGGAGCCCTAGCCCTAGGGCCCTGCTGTGGCTTCTCTGAGAACGAGCTCAGAAGGCCACGTCTGTGCCTTTTCCACCATCAGCTTTGACAGGTCAGCACCAAGAGGCTGAAGCTTTCTTCTTTCTCTTAATCAGGACCTAGAGAATGTCCTCTGTCCCTGCAGATCTCCTCGCCCCTTCATTTGCCACACATGCGCACAGATCTTAACTACCTGATTTCCTGTGTCATGACAATAGGACCCCTCCCGGGGTAACCAAGTGTCCTTGCCAGGCTTGTATGTAGAAAGCTAAGTGCTAGGCTATCTCATTCAAAACAGCCCCACTGCTAGCATTTTAATTATGTCGACTATGCTATATTCTTTACTAGCTATTTTTTGCTGTTGTTGCTGTTGTTTGTTTGTTTTTCAAGACAGGGTTTCTTTGTGTAACAGCCCTGGCTATCCGGAAACTAGCTCTGCATACCTGGCCTTGAATTCAGAGATCAGCCTGCCTCTGCCTCCCTAGTGCTGGGATTAAGAGTGCGCCACCACCACCAGTTTACTAGCTCTGCTTTCCCCCCGTTTAATTCAGTGTTATCTTTTGAGTTTGAATATTTGTAATAATTTTTCCTACTTAGAATTATTCTGATTTTAAAAAAGATATTGTTTTATTTTTAATTAAGTGTGTGTGTGTGTGATGTCGGATTCCCCTCTGTATGCTGTAAATATGTTTTATTACTATTGGTTAATAAAGAATCCGCTTTGGCCTATGGCAGGGCAGAACAGAACTAGGAGGGAAAACCAAACAAAGATATAGAAAAAAAGAGTAGGTGGAGTCAAGGAGACCCCATGTAACTGCTGAAAGAGATAGACCTTGGAACCTTACTGGTAGGCCACAGCCTCATGGTGATATACAGATTAATAGAAATGGGTTAATTTAGGATGTAAGAACTAGTTAGGAAGATGTCCAAGCTATTAACCAAACAGTGTTGTAATTAATATAGTTTCTGTGTGATTACTAAGGTCTTGAAGGCTGGGAAATGAATGAGCAGTCTCTGTGTACATGTGTGTGTGTGTGTGTGTGCACACGTGTGTGTATGAAGGGGTGTGTACATGAAAGTGCAGGTGTCCTTGGAGGCCAGAGGTGTTAGATTTCCCCTAGAGCTGGAGTTATAGGTGGCTGTGAGCCACCAGACATGGGTGCAGGTCCTCTGTAATAGTAGTGAATGCTGGGGCTGGAGAGATGATGGCTCAGTGGTTAAGAGCACTGGCGGTTCTTCCAGAGGACTCAGGTTTAGTTCCTAGCACCACATGACAGCTCACAACTTCTGAAACTCCATTCCAGGAGATCCATCCAATAGTCTCTTCTGACTTTTATGGACACTCAGACACACTTTCCACTCCCATCCCAAATAATAAATATTCAAAAAAACAAAGGAGTAGCATATGTTCTTACCCACTGAGCCTTCTCTCCACTTTCCCTTCCTTCTTTTTTGATTATTTTGAGGCAGGATCTCACTGTGTCTGGCCTGGAACTTGCTACGTGGTGATCAGGCTGTCCTTAAACTCATAGAGTTCTGCCTGCCTCTGCCTCCTGAGTGCTGCTGGGATTAAAGGTGTGCACCACCACCCACCACACCCAACCCTTTCTGATTTTTAAAAATAGTTATCCAGTGTAGCTTCTACCTGGAAATTGCTCACTGTATTAAGACAAGTCATTTTCTTTCCTTACTTCTCCTTCGGCTGGTTTACATACGTAAGCATCCGTACTCTGTCAAGTTTGCCATAATCAGCCTCAATCGCCTCTACCTCCCAATGGCTCTTTTTTCTTTTCAACAGGAAAAGGAGATCTTTTTGGCTGGACCAAAGTGAAAAGGAAACTAGAGGTAGCGGCATTTTTGAATGCTGGCGTCTCTTTGGGACGTGTCAAGCAGGGTAAGTTGTCATTAGACTTTCTTGTCACCGTGCCGCTCACCCACCCTCTTCTACCTCTTCTACAGTCTCTGTGTTTATCTCTCCCTTCCCTTCCTCCTTCCAGCTGTTCACTGGATTCCAGGAATTCAGTGCTTAGCGGCCGCCAGAAAAGCAAGCCTCATAGGCTACTGCTCAGGGACACAGGCTCCTTCTCTCCTGGGAGGCCCATTCCATCACCAAGGTTAACGCTGCACCAGTTTCACCCACTGATTTAAGGTGGTAAAGGAGCAACTTGGTTTTTGTGTCTGTCTAGCTTTTAAAGCCTCCATGATTGATTGGTTTGGAGTAAATCATTTGAGGATTAAAAGAAAAGATACCTTAAAAAGTTCTAAAATTAGATCCAAACTGTCTTTAAAAATTAACTGAAAGAAGTAAGAAAATGTTAATTACTTTGTCGGAGGCGCATAAGATGAGTCCCAGCCTAGGCAGGCACAGCCTGGCTTCGAGTGCTGTGTGGGAGCCCATATATCCTGGGCTTGCTCCAATCATCATCACTCAGTATTTGCCACAAGGACAGAGAGCCACTTCAGCAATGCAGAAAATGCTCCCTGGACGGACAGCTGCAGTGGTGTGGTGGGTGCCTGGCTGATATTTGCATCTGATATGTCAGCAAAGCACAGGATTAAAACTAAGCAGCAGGCACACTGGGGATCCTGCCTCCTCTCTCCTCCCCAGCACAGTAAGTCCAGTGACGTTCAAAACAAAGAGACTCCGAAGAGAGCAAGGACGAAACACAGAGCGCATTCACACCAGAGAGAGCTCTCAGTTTGCCTCAACAGTGCTGTGATGCTGTGAACCTTTTAGTGAGGGGCTTAGGGACAAGTGCTTGACTCGCCTCGCTACTAATGTCACCCCACTAACTGCTTTATAAGGAACATGCTGTGATGTGTATTGCAATAAAATATATTGTCCCTGACACGGAGTTCAAGTGTTTGTTTCAGAAAACAGACACATACAGACAAGCTCATTGAGAAGAGGAGGTGGCCAAAATGAAATGCATTTCTATCCTTCGTAACAACTCCAGCCTTGGGATGATGCATCATTCCAGCTGTCTGGGAACAAATGTGTTTTGTTGGCACGGGAACAAAAGAATCAGTCTGAATTTTGTAAATAAACTGTGGTTATTAAAATTGCTTGAAACAAGCTAGAATAATAACCATTAAACATGAAAAGTCAATAAAAGTCTTTGAATTATATTTCTGTTGCAATTATTATTCCTGTTTTCATAATGTGCTCTGGGAGAAAGCACAGTTTCGAGTTGTTAGTACTTTCAAATAGAGTTCACTGCAGATGGGTTAGCCCCTAGCAGCCTGGGCCGGGAAGTCTTACAATCCATTATGGAAAATGGGGAAATTAAAGGCTTGGAAATCTGTAGAACCAATTCTTCCTTTTAACAATTGTCACGATTATTGCTGAATCGATTTTCTGTCTTCTCAGCATCGTGTTCTTTAAGGCTGCCCAAGACGCCATGGATTTGCTGGCTGCCCTTGGTGATGACTCAGGTGGTTTAATGAGAAGCAATGCTATAAAATACAAGCTTTGAACACAATGATTTGGGTTCTGCTCTATCCATGTTACTCCCTGGCAGATCACTGAGCACTGTGGGAGGCAAGCAGACTCTTTGGGAAAACAGACGCTGGTAGTTGAGGGGTGCAACAAGCTGAAGGGCACGAGGCACTGTGGGGGGACTGTCATGCCACTTAACAGTAAAGGCCCCAAACTTTCTTGGTCTCCAAGACTAGTGGGGAAGAGGCAGAGTGCTCAGTCTATCTATGGAGACAAGAGAGAACTACTTGGATGTCCTTCCACTTTGGCCTTCTCAGGGCATTGAAAAAAAAAGATTCCCTATTACTGTGCATGTATGATGTGTGTATGGACATGGGTCTGCCATGCGATATGTGTGTCTGTGTGTGTTGTAAATCAGAGGACAACTTTTTGAAGTCACTTCTCTGCTTCTGTTGTGAGCTCAGGTCATCAGGGTGGACCACCAAGTGCTTTTGCCTGTGGTCCCTGGGAAGATTTTTTCCTCAGTGGTCCCTGGGAAGATTTTTTTTTTTTGAGACAGGGTTTCTCTGCGTAGCTTTGGTGCCTGTCCTGGAATTAGTTTTTGTAAACCAGGGCTGCCCTCGAACTCACAGAGATCTGCCTGTCTCTGCCTCCCAAGTGCTGGGATTAAAAGTGTGTACTACCACCGCCCAGTTCTGAGAAGATCTTTTAAGAGAAACTCAGAAGGGGAATCTGCCCAACTTTGGAAGTGAGCAGAAAGAAGTGCTATGTGCTGCAGGTACTGGCACCTCTCTTTGTCTTAGTTTTCCCTGGTTCCCAATTGGGTGCTATAATGTCTGGGGAATAGCTAAGGGCTGCCAAGGATGTGAGAAGCCATGAATGATCTTGTCAAATAAAATGACCACCTCAGATGAATAGCTGGAGTATTAGTTTCATAAAAGTTTAGATAGACAAACATACAACTATAAAGTCACTTAAATTATGTTTAGGAGTTTATCCCCAAAGGCCTATATCCATGAGCCAAGTTCAGTGGCTTCCGAGCAAATCTTCAACCTCAGACTCCCTGTAGCGTGTGATGCTGATGCTGTCAACCTTCCTCCCTGCTCTCTCTTCCCTACCCTCTCCCTCTGCTGTCACTTTTCCCTCTTCTTTTCTCCCTCTATACTCTCTGAGCACTGCAAAGGGTGGGGGCGGCGGGGGGCAGGGGCCAGGGCTAAGCGCAGATACACAGACCTAACACAGTTCCAGCGCACAGTCCTGCCCTCAGAGCAGTCAGTAACCAGGGCAGTTGGGGGGAAAGTCTTCAGTGGAGATCACAGGAAGTGCCACAAAGCACAGATGACAGAGGGAAGGGGAGGGTTCCATATGGGACTGAGACAGCCAACTCTACCCAGAGAGACTCACAGGGCTCACAGGTGTCCTGAAGGTCTCATAGGGCTCAGACTGCTGGGGGCATTCTCCCACTCCTACAGCATTCAGTTCTCCTGGCTCTGCTCTTACCTTCCTATACTCATTTGATTCCTTGGTATCTGCCTCTATCTTTTGGGTTCCCTGAGTTGGCCCTGACCATGCTGCTCATGTTCTCTTGGTGCCCATCATTTTGCTGTGGGCTTCTTGTAGCCCCGTTGAGCAGGTGCTCACAGCCTGAGGACTCTTTCCGGATCTGGTCATTCAGATCTTCAGCTCCGTGTTTCCATGAGAGTGTCACTTCTAAACATCTCACACGCCCCATCTAAGAAAAAACCGTAGTAATGTCTACTGTGCATCATCTTCTCATTTAAAAAATTCTGCCAGTTTTGATACATTCCTTTCTTATTCTTGCTTCCACATCTATGTTTTGTGAAAATTTCCTTGTGAGTAAATCTATGTACCCTTCTATTCTCTTTGACAACATCAAATTCAAGTTCTCAATTTCCTTGTGAGTATATCTATGTACCCTTCTATTCTCTTTGACAACATCAAATTCAAGTTCTCTTTCGATATTCTACTGTCTGAATGGGTCTCTTATCTACTGTTGCCAACTACTCTTTGCAAAGGATAAACTAGACCATGTAGCACTTCCTATCTGAAAGAAGTTTCCAGTTGCTGACAACATCCTGACAAAGACTCAGATTCCCGAGCCCTGCACCTGAGACTGACCACCCATTGCCCTCACACATTCCCCCATCGGTGCTTAGTAAAGAGCAGAGAGACACTCTGTAACAAAGAAATATTTCTTCTCTTTTTTTTAATGGACAAAATGAATGAAACCAATTTTCTGGTCTTGTTTTCCTCTTTGCTGATGTTGCCTCTGGCCAAGCCACTGTTTAACCTCCCCTGACCTTCAGGGAAGCTCTGCTTCTGGCTCCCTGGTTCTCCCTACTGGAATATGCCTTTCCACCACTCATTTAATTCCCAGCTCAGAGCCCCTTCCCCACGATGAATAACTAATTACACACACTGCAGCTGCATGTTTCATAGTTTAAAGTATTTCTACATTGTCTTGTTTTGATGTTCCAAAGAGCCCTGTGGGAAGAAGGTATTACTAAGTTTACCATGATCACATGATTAGATCACATGACTAGTAGTGACAAGGGTGGATTTAGAGCCACGATGCTGGATGACACCCAGGAAACCTCCTCACTTTCCTCTCCTTGGGTCTTGATGGGATCTCCAGGATAATCTCAGACCTAAGCACACAGTGACCATGGAGACTGGTCACTAGATTTTCTCTTACATTAACCGATGTGTTAGGCCTTAGTCATGAAGTTGGGGCTACAAAGCTGTGACTGAAGTGGGAGGGGCGAGCGACTTTCAGAAATGATATATTTTAAGACAACTATGGGCTACCTGTGCCTGTACAGTCTAGACTGGGACACATCACACACTATTAGGAGCTAAAGCAGTGGGCTCCAGCCAGAAAGCTGGAGTGGTTCCCAGGGTAGCCTGAGGTGGTGGGGTAGGCTGCCGGAAGTGGAAGTGGCAGCTCTTTCCTAACCAGCCATGGAAGGAGCTGCTTTACCTGGGCACCTAAGCTCTTGTAATGACTCTCCGTCAACATGGTCAAACCCTACAGAGGGCAAACACAACCTTCTGACTGAACCCTCACCCTTACTCTCCTCAAGCCAGGAAGATGTGAGGGAGCATCAAGGCTCTTGTTCTTTCCGTGACTTAGACTGTGTCTCTGAGACTTACAGAAGGAAAGGCCCTCTCTACCTCCCTGCCGGCAGCCTACATCAACACCTGGCTGGCTTCATGGTATGGTGAGCCTGAAAACCCTTGACAAGCAGGATCTACAATCATTTATCTTGGTATCTTCTCATAGCCAGCATTGTCTTGCACAGAGAGCCCGTGAGGACTAAAATGAAGCTTGGATAGGCTTGGTAGATTACCAGCCTAGCATGTAGGAGGCTGTAGGCTCTATTCTCAGCACCAGTTGGAGAGAAAATATAAAACAATTAGTAGGGGAAAAAAGTACCTACTTCACGAAATGGTCAGCAGTGTAGTTATTTATTAGGAAGTCTCTGAAGTGTTGGTTTAAAAAAAATACTTATTTAACATATTTTTTTCTGAGAAACAAAGTGATCAATGTAATCAAATATGAAAAAAGAAAAAGTCAATATATCAATAGAACCCACCAGACTTAATAAAATCTTTCCTTAGCCACCAGCAAAATCAGTTAATTCCTTATGAAAGCTAATCATGCTTTTAACTTTTAAATCACCAGTCTGGAACGGGGGGCTTTTTGCATGTGATTTAGTTCCTACACTGTATAGGTCAGAACCCGGCTCTGTTTAGTGACATTGTTATCAAAATATGATTCATACAGCATGAAATATATCAAGCATGGGGCTGGAGAGATGGCTCAGTGGTTAAGTACACATATTGTTCTTGCAGAGGACCTGAGTTCAATTCCCAGCACCCACATTAGGTAGCTTACAACTGCTTGTAACTCCAGCTCCAGGGAATGAATGACCCTAACCTCAGATACATGCACAAACGCAGACATACACACATGTACATATAAATAAATAATAATCAAAATATTTGGAAAGATACCAAGTAAAAGTTCAGGTTATTTCCTTTTTCCTTTCTCTTCTCTATAATTTGCCAGATAAACCATCTATTCTCCTTGTGAATTACAAAGCATTTGATCCCAAAAGTGAATTTTAGTTTTAGCCCTAATATTCTGTTCTGCACCTGAACTCAGGCGACAGACAGCATCTGTCTATTTTACGCTGCATTACCAAGATGGAAATTAACATGTGGGGAGGCAGCAGAGCATACCCAGCCCCATCCTAGCCTGGGTCAGCTACTTTCGGGCCACACATCAGCGGTGGCACAGCCTTTCTGGAGGGCTGTTTCTTTGCACAAGGAGGAAGTCTGATCAGAGCTCTGAGCCCTCACCCTTTCCTGCAGTTTCGAGTTTCTTACCCAGATCTTTATAACTCTGATGTGGATCAATATAATGGTGATTATGCTTATTACTATTTGGGGATTATAGGAAGAATCATGTTTTAGTAAGATTAATTTAGGGAACTAGTTATTTTCTCGTTTCAGTTCTCTGAATCTGCACATAAGGGCCAGCGGTGGAGATGTGCTCTCTGCGGCTCTGCCTGGCTTGGTGATCTGCCAATGGAGACAGTGGAGCTGATGGTACCGAGGCAAGTGGGCAGAGAGGATACCACCCATCAAGACCTGATGAGAAGGAGCCTTTTGTTTTTAATTAAAAGCATAACTTTTAAAATGCCTCATTCATTTTTTGTTTTTGTAAAATCAAAACACAGGAATTTTTCTTAAATGAAAACCAGAGACAGTTTAAACTTTTTTTTTTTTTAAAGCAAGTAAGTTATAAAAAGCAGTCTAGGAAATTGTCTTTTGTAATTCTGCCAGTTTCAATTTATTTTTGGCTTTTTATGCAGCTAGTATCAGGATAATAATATTTAGCTGACAAGGAAGAGAAGAGAGTTCTAAGTAGCTGTTCTGCACTCACTTCTGTTGTGCGGCTTGGTGATGTGAGGCTGACGACTGCTACTACTGTGACTGCAGACGCTTTGATGAGCCCTCGACAGTGCCGTCAACATTTCAGATCGCCCAAGTCCATGCAGACGGAGGCCCTAAGAAACTGCCACCACAGCAGTCCTAATCCTTTTGGACTATTTCTCTTGGGGTCATAAAATGAAAGGGGGAACTGGGTGGCGGCGGTGCACACCTGTAATTCTAGCACTCAGAAGACAGAGGCAGGTGGATCTCTGAGTTAGAGGCCAGCCTGGTCTACAGAGTGAGTCTAGGACAGGCTTCAAAGATATACAGAGAAACCCTGTCTCGAAACAAAACAAAACAAAAAACAAAACCGAAACAAAATGAAAGGGGGAACACAAGTCAGATTTAGATAAAAGGATAAATTAAGTTATAGGTGAACATTATTAATTTATTAAGTGCAGATTCCTTGCTGCTTGTTCCTGTGGAAACAACTGACCTTTCTGTTCTAGCTACATCCTAGATCTTGTGCAAAACACCTAACAGCTCATGGTGGCAATGACTAAGACACATTCAGCTTCGTCCACGGGTATTTCCTGATGTTTCTTTGGTAAACTGTAGCCTAGTAGAAGATATCAGGAATTAGTATAAGAAGTATTCTAAAGAGCTATTGTCACCGCAAACATGAAAGCAACTTTGATGATCAAAAAGAAGTCAACAACAAAAAAGGCTGAAAGTAGTTCCTGAATCCTTCCCTATTGTTCATTTGGGATTTCTTGATTTCCCAACTCTCAACATATTATGGAATTTTCTGTGTGAAGTTTTGCCATGAATTTAAGTGGTGTCAACAAAGTTTTACCTTAAGTCACATTTTACCACAAAATGGAGAAGCTGCAGCCCTCCAGGGAGCCCCAGGAAGTTTGTTGCTTTTCAAAAGCTGGTTTTTAAATTTTTTAGTTACAAGTGTCCCGGACAGGAATGGTGCTCAGGTGACCTTCCGTGACAATTACACTCATACTGCTTGGGCCTGCATGCCACCACACTCCCACCTAAGGATGTGTTTCTAACTGTGGCCAAACCTGCCCTGTGTTCATTTCTCTGCCTGTGGAAGGTCAGTGGGACTAGCTGTCGCAGGCATTTAGAGCTCCAGGGTCACTTTCTTGTCATTCATTGTAAGCCTGGGATCTGAAACTGGCACCAGTTTGCTTCTTCCTTTCTTACACTAACTAGAAATGAACCTTGAGGTTGTCACGAGAGGAACAAGGTCTAGAATCCAGGTGACTTGTGTCTGACATACCTCTGTTAGGTGTGATCTTATGTGACCATCTGTAAAACAAAGATGGCCATGCTGATTTTGATGGTAACAGAGAGGATTAAATACTTCTGTACAATGTCTGTTCCCTTGAGACATTTGGAAGTTCCCACTGTTTTCAACTCTATGACACGGACACTATCTAATACACATCATACAAACACCTGCATGTGTATTTGTGAAAGCAGAACTATCTATGTGAAATAGAGTCTACAGGGAATTCACCATGGCATGGCTAGCAGTTGCAGGAGTCAAATAAGTTTTAACTTTTAAAGTTCCATATGTTTAAATAAAAATTAACTCAGAACGTATCGCACATGTGAATACAGCCACAAAACTTTCAGGGAAAAAGGAGACAATCTGGAACTTAGTGCTAGGACAAAGTTTTTGGCTTGACACTAAGAACCTGCTCCCTAAGAGGAGGCGCTGTTGAACTGACCTCATTAAAACCCTTTGGTTAGCGAGTCTGTTAATATGCAGACACATCTGACAACTGCCCAGTGCAGCAACTGTGAGAACTCAGCACCATTTTGTCCCACTCCTGCCGTAAGGCCCTCTGTCAATATCTCCAGAGATGGACAGAGCCTCTGTGACCAGATTTGAATGCTTACGTTTCTCCAAAGTCAAGTGACCTGTCCTGTGACCCTGTGCTGAAGTTCACTGACCCAGCTGAGGTGCCCGTATCTGGGGACACTCCTGGTGGCTTGTGTGTAGTGTACTGTGACACTGAGGAGGTGGTGGTTGAGGACAGTGACTCACCCAGGAGTTCATTAACACTTGTTGGTCTCTGTTGGTCCACTGGTAAAGGTTTTAGAGTGTCAAAATTGCCACTTTTTATAATTCATGAAAACTAAGAGTTGAGTAAAAATAAGCCTGTCATTTGAAAATAAAATAGGTCATTAGCTATTGTCATAGTCAGCTTATTTTATTAAAAGAATAGAAAGAAAGAGAGCACTAAAACTCAAAAGAAAACAGGATTTATGCCTGTTAACTAAATAATGTCTGGCTTTATACAGTCAGAATATATGTCCACTTATTTTTAAATGATGGTGTAGAAGACACTGTTGGCTGCCTACCATACATCTATTTCTCTGATTCTTTGTTTTTTCCCCCCTTTCTTGAGCAACCCCATCATTAGCTGGCAGAGGAGTCTAGAGCTCCTCATTCTCAGGAGAAGAGGCTGGAAACCCACTACTCTCGGCCTCCAGAGAGCGCAAATGTGGGTGGGATATGAGGCAGTGCTGTAGCCATCTCGGAATTGCTTTGAGAATGAAGCCACCAAAGGGGGTAGAGCCACCAGAATGTCAGAGCTGCAGCTCCCGTGCCTTCACTATCTCTAGACCTCCTCTTCTGTGTGGCAATGCTTGTCCTTGTTTCTGATGGCCCAGTGGGGCACTCTCTTCTCAAAGCAAGAGGATCCTAGCTGACCCAGTGAAGCAGCCGCTGGGCTGGAGAAGGACGGAACAAACCAACCAGAGAGGACGTACCTGTTCCTGTGCCTCCAGCTCTTTGTGCTGTAGCTTCTTCTCTGCGCTCCGCACCTGATTAGAGCGGGTTTCCAGTTCATCTTGTAAAGCCTGCAACAGTGTAAGAGAAATAGAGCAACATCAGAGATTAGTGAACGTGAAAAAGTAGCCTTGCCACATGACTTGGTATTACCAAGGCCTTGGATGGTGGCTTTTTACTGTTGTTTCAAAGAGTTTCAGCAAACAAGCTGGAATAAAAACCTGCAAAGGAGCGTGCAGGCACATGACTGCAGTCCCAGCCCCCGGGAGGCTGAGACGAGTCTAGGCTACATGGCAAGACCCTGTCTTAAGATGCCAAAAAGTCATAGAAAATAAACCCTAATGTATAAAAGAGATACGTTAGCAAGTGTTGATTATTATTGAAATGTCTCATATTTCCAGCATAGGGCTATGACCATGCAGCAAAGAATGAAGTTATTGTTAGTTAGAGCAGCCTTACCAGTCAAAGAATGAAGTGTTGGGATCTATAGGTATTGTGATATCTAATTGTAATGATCAATTCATAGCAAACCCAAAAGAATTTCCACAGCAACTCAGGATAGTGTGGAATTTGAAGAACCTGTAAGACGTGGACAGAGGTGACCCTGCAGTTGCTGAGTAGCTGTTAGAAGCAGATTCCAGGTCACTACGGGGAGCTTGGAAGCCACAAAGGTCTACAATTATCATCTTCTCAGTTACCATTTTAAGTAAAAATTAAGCTAGAAAAGATGCAGAATACACGACGGTAACCCCGTATCATTATAGAAATGAGACACAAAAAGTTACAGTGGACAGAAAGCATGGGGTGGTAATAGCAAGGACCAGTCTCGGAGTGAACCTCATCCAGCCAGAATGACTGCATTATGCTGAGACTGTGACAGGGTCCTACAGGTCATGAGAAGAGACACCAAAGGGCCCTCTGAAGTCGCCAGGCCCACGTTATAATGGTGGAGCGGCGAGCAAACAATGAGTGTAATACAGATCCTTGGTCAGTGCAGGAGAGAGACACGGGGGTGGGGGATTATCCTGGGGAAAAGGTTACAGTTCTAAAACAGATGGCTCAAGAAGGGTTATCTGAGCAAATCTTTGCAGCAGGGGAGAGTGAAAGCCACGTGAACCATCAGGAGAGCCGTCCTTCCAGGCAGAGGACACTGCAAGTACCAAGGGCCCGAGAAGCCACAAAGGTTATGGTGGAGATGGAGCAGAGGGGAGACAGTGAGGTCTCAGGTTGGTGGAGTGGTAGAGCACACAGAGATGGGAAGCTGCTGGAGGGCTCTGAGCAGGCAGTGCTTTAGTCACAGTCTAGACAGGGGCAAGGTGGACAGCAAGGCTGGCTAGGACCCTTGGTGTCCTGGGAAGCAGTGATAGAGACTTTTATCAGTATGGAAGCAGTGAGTGAATGCTGGACTCCTGGTAGACTCTGGAGGTAGAGGTGATGGCCCCAAAGGGTTAGATGTAGAGCATGAGACAAAAAGAGGACCCCTCTCAAGGAGTCTGCACAGTTTGTTCTAAGAGATGGTGCAGTTCTGGGAGAAGCCCTGGAGCTCAGCCTGGGACTTAAGTCTAAAATGCCTACCGCATATCCAAGCGCCACAGGTTCAGGAACAATGTCTAAGATCGGGTTTCAGTAAAAATTCAATGTGTGGAGCAAGGTGGCACCTGCCTGTAGTTGTAGCATCCAGGAAGCTGGGGCAAGAGGATCATAAGTTTAAGGATGGCCTAGGATACATAGTGAGACACTGTATTAAGAACATTCCAGGACAGCCAGTGCTACACAGAGAAACACTGTCTCAAAAACCCAACCAAATAAACAAAGGAAAAAACCAACCAAACAAATGAATCCCCTTCAAAACAACAAAAACAGCAACAATAATAGACAACAACAAATGACAAAGTAAACTAAGACAAAAATTTCAACACAAGGTCAATCTTTTACATACACATACAGACAGACAATAGACTTTAATTTGGGGATTGAATCTTAGACCTTTTTGAGCATTTAATGAAAGCTACATGGTCACTCTCCAAAAAGGGAAAAGCATGATTATGGTTTTGTTTCTGATTTTCGGGGCTATTTGAAGTCCATTCATGGGTACACCTCCTGCTAAGAACTTTTAATTTACAGAGTACGATGAACTTAAATGCTTTGGGGTCTCTTTGATATTAAGCACTATAAATCTACAATCTGACTAGGTCTGGGAAATCTCAAGGTCTTACCTCTTTTTATACTATTGTGGTCTGTTTCCAAAGAGATGGATGCGATTGTTCCTGTTCCTGTCAGCTATGTAGTAGTCTGTTACTTGTGATAGCTCTCAGTAAACAGGATGTTATGGTCTCTTTTTAAAAATAGCATGGCTGTGGAGAATAATGACCATTGTTGGGGAGAGAATCCATGTGTACTTTTCTGTCAAGCTCTTTGTCATCCTACTGCAGTCAGCGAATACCTGAAACCCAAATCCAGTGCTGCTATCTCCCTGTGGAAATTTGGAGCCACTCTCCAGCACCCCTGAAATGTGGCTCGAGCTCTTCAGAACAGCATGAAAGGACTGTGGACTAGTGGCCTGAAGGAAGCACCTGTGCGCCTGTGTGTTGAGCTGGAGGCACTGTTCCCATTGATAGCAAGCTAAGAGAGCATGGACTGTAATTTTAGCTCTCATGGTCAGTCCTTGTAGCAGGTCATACTCTGTCTTTGTAGACAGGAGACAGTGGGGGGTCCACATGCTCAGGTTCACATGGCCAGCAGTGAGCACTGGGCCGGCATTAACATTTCTCTGGGTTCTATCCCATCTAGTGTTGAGGAGACCTAACGTGCATGTCTGCTGCAAATGACTGTACCTGTGGGTTCCCTGCTACTTCTGTAGGTTTGGTGCCTGGTTAGCTCAATGCCTGGCACAGTTGAGTCCCAAATTGCAACTGAAGGGAACTGATTCATAGATGGTAGGGTTCTAGTCCCTGAGGATGTCTCTCTTGACCATTAGGGCTTCTGGTGGTCTTTAATATGGTGCATTTAACTAGTGGTAGTCTCATGTTTTGAAAGAGAGACTATATCTTGTAATATCCATAGCCATCTTTGTACACACATACATTACACATACACATATAATGGTTATTAAAATAATATGCTGTCTGGTTCCTGCCATAATAAAGTATTTTGTTTTCTTTTTTTAGTTTTTGATTTTATTCACAGAAGAATATAAAGTTGTACTGCAGCTTGCTTAATGGTGACATGGATTGGCTGTGTGCCTGAGAATGGGGCTATGTGCACAGCTCTCAGAGGTGTGAGCGACTCCACCATGCTGGACTGGGCAGGTAAGCAGGAAGTATCATATATACCATAGTAAAGGTGCAGCTTAAGTTTTAAGAAGTGTTTAGCATTTTAAAAAGTGCTCCTGGACAGTAAAGAATTACAGATATGCAATAAAGACAAATCCAGATGAGTCATAGTGTTGGATAAATGTACATAGGCTTGGAAGTGAGAAGCCATGGAGCCGCTGGAGACAGATGTTAGAAACTCTAGCCGTTAAGTCACAGTCATGTGGTGATATACAGTTTAATGGGTTAAATTAATGTAAGAGTTAGCCAATAAGAAGCTAGAGCTAATGGGCCAAGCAGTGATTTAATTAATACAATTTCTGTGTGATTATTTTGGGTCTAAGCTAGCCGGGCGGTCAGGAACCAACAAGTGATCTCCCTCCATCAAAGTTGTACCTCTCCCTTGTCTTAAACAAAAACCTCCTGGCTTGCCCCCCCCCCTTCACTAGCAGGTCCACCCACACTCCACATACCCTCTCCTCCTGTTGTTCTCTTCTGGGCTCTTATCCTCACCATTCTCCAGAGTTTTACTTCACCAATCACTGCTACCTCCAAATGCCAAAGTCAGAAGCTAATTTGTTTCTTTACTTTGTGACAGTATTTCACAGCTACTTGTGTTTTTCTTTTGATTTCTGAGGAATTAATTGTTCCAATGAAAGCAACCAGTTAAGAAATAAGGCTGCTTCAGATGGAAAGTCAAATATGAGGAGGCCTTGAGTGGGAGCAGTTGCTTTGGGGAAGTGTACTTAGGTAGTAGAGTCATGAGTGGATGTTTGGGAGAAAAGACAGGATTGAGTTTTTGTTGGGACCATTTGGAGTTCTGGCCTCCAGCTGCTCTTCCCTGCTAGAGATCTTTACCTCTGATTTGAGTTACTAAAAGCTGTGTCAAAGTTTTTTACCAGCTCTGCTTCATGAGCATGTGTTGCCTTGCCTTGAGGGTCAGAGGATAAGGTTTTCACCTGTTGACCCACCTGACTGTTGGGTATATAAGCCTCCATGGTGCTATTGAATAAGGGGCTTCTTACCAGTGACTAGGGGTCTGTGTCTCTGTCCGTGCTGTCTCCCTCTCTGTCTGTCTCTGTGTGTTTGTGTGTTTCAACTTCCAGCCCCTAGTCTGAAGCATCTCAGTAACTGTACGGTAGAGCACAGACCATAGAAGGGCATTGTGCACGGCAAGTTTTGACAATGAGAGCTGGGGATTGGGATCAGCAAGTGGGAAGCGCTGGGGTAGTGTGGTTTTCACATGCGGGTTTTAAAGGGCTAGCAGGACTGTGACATTAATATTTATATCCAGCAAATTCATATGTTGAAATTCTAACAACCAAGGCCATGGTACCAGTGTAAGTTCCTCAGATGTTACTCAAGCGGTCTTGGAAACTGGTGTGGCTGTAACCCTGTGTGCTTGCTTGTGTGCCATACTGACTGGGATCAGCACCCCCAGAAAAAGGGCGAGTCAAGACAGTCATCTCAGAGCCACGAGTCACACTTCTACCAGATACCCAGTCTGTAGATGCCCTGAGGCCATAGTCTCAGCCTCTGGAATGGAGGAATCAGTGATGCTTACAGCACCTGTAGCTAAGTTGGTATGGTTACAGCACCCCTGAGCTGATAGGTAGCTTGCTAAGCTGGGTCTGCACAGGGTAGAGAGCTTCTTGGAGCCATTTCCCGCTTGTCTATGGAAATGAGCAAAGTAAGGAAGGTTCTGAAACCTGCCCTTGTGATGGCCCCAAAGCAGGCCAGGCAGAGATGCAGATGTGAAGAGGAGGCCAGAGGGCTGTGGGAATCTGGAGGGGCAGGAGGCAGTGGTGGAGACTGAAACGAAAGACCATTTCCAGGGGAGACAAAGTTTCCAGGGAAGCAAAATCAGATCTCATCTTGTCTTCATATTCCACACAGTGAGACTATTCAGTCTACCATATTTTATCATTATTATCAAGATAAAATTCAAATTAAACTTGCTTTTTCAAAAAAAGGTACTACTTCAAACTTGCTCATAGTTTAAAAATTTCTTAGAGGCTAATCAGAGAAAGTTATATCTAGAAATGACTTTAATTATCTACTAAAAATCAGTGTAAAAAATTGAAAAGTAACCAAAAAATTCTACTTTCTCAATTAAAGTGTAGTGCATAAAAGAAAAATGATAGTTTCTGCTGGCAACTGTTCCCTGATTTATATTCTAAAATAATTATTATGTTATTTGAATTGGAACCTCACATTTTGACATAAAGACTGTGGGAAAATGACCACAACTCAGCATGTACAACCAGTGGGCTTTTGTTTAAGTTGTGGTTTCCATGTGACATCACACACACACACACACACACACACACACACACACACACACACTCAAACTTTAAGTGTATTCTTGAGAAAAGCCCCCAAAATTAAAGAACAGATGTTCCTTTAGGTCAAAAAATATGAAACCAATCCTGATTTTGGACATATAAGTTTTATTCTAAAAGACTGTTCTTCTGTCGGCTCTGCTACATCAATGTGCATCGTTTCTGAAAAGCGGGTTCTTTTCTCTAACTATATCTGCCTTTGAATACTGCGCAGGTCAGTTTGGCAGAGAGCTGGGCTGTTCTTGATTTTCTGGTATTATGTGGTAGGGAACAAAGCATATGTTCCAGAAGAAAAATGTAAATGACACGATATGTTCTGCACACACAACTCTAGAAGTGAGGGGCTAGAAGACACCACAGCAGGGTACAGCCTGTGTACTTCAGACCATGCTTTACCTAGGAGAAGGCAGCAGGAGACTGCAGGTCTGCTGTATTATTATTGGGTAAACTTTTATACAATAAAATTTAGGGTTTAGTTTTTAAATAGGTAAGATAATTTTTAGAGTTTATCATAAAGTCTGGAGAGATGGATTAGTGGTTAAGAGCACTGACTGCTCTTTCAGAGGACCCAGGTTCAATTCCCAACACTTACATGGCAGCTCACAACTGTTCTAGGGGACCCAATATCCTCATACAGACATCCATGCAGGCAAAATATCTATGCATATAAAATAAAAAATTAAAAGTCTGCAAACATTCTCCTTTAGTTTTGATCCATTAGACAACACTAGTGTAGAAACCCTGGTCACAAAGGTGGACTAAGATGACCCTCATTTCAACTTAGCTGCCTGTTTGATGATGCCCACATTGTTTATGCAGCACCAGTCCAATTCAGTTGTACATGGGGCTGAGACGATCGCTTATGAGAAGGCTTTCTTTGACATAGAAATGATATTTTTCTTTCCAGTACTGCTAACTCCAGTCCAAGATAAAATGTAAGTAAAAGTTAAAAGATTACAGTTGACTTCATTTTAAGTTTATTTTTAATTAAATACCCCAAACAGCTGGGACAAAGAAGGCCAAGGCGTGTTACTCATGCAGGGAGACACACATCTAGAGCTACTAAAGATGACATGATGACAGTGTGCCATTTCTATGGGGTGGTTCTACTGCTGATGGAGGCCACAACGTGTTTTTAAATAGGCCACGTTGAGGTACAAAAGGAACACTCTTGGCTGGCTGAAATGCCACTCAAGATTTCTTATCAAGAGTCACTTCATTCATAGCTACCCAGGATGAACAGATGGACCGCTTAGTAGTGAGGAGCGGAGCAGCACTCAACTGCAGATCTACAAGCCAGAGGGGGCTTCTGCAGGGACCACTGGCCCATTCCCAGTGCTTGCCATCATTTTTCCTAGCATGGTGACTTTTAGGCATTGGTCTCATACTCCTGCATCCCAAAAAGTCATCTTCTAAAAACCTTTCATAACCATTCTGCCCTGTGATATTGGTGTGAAGAAAAGGGGACCTTTGGGGATTTTAACCCAACACATATGCTACTTCGGAGATAAACCAAATCTCCTTTCAGGCAAAAACTTTAGTGTTGTCGGAATAAACTACATGCATGAGAAACAGCATTTGAGTGTGAACTTGCTAGGCTTCTGATTCAACGTCAAAACAAAAGCATCATGGACAATGTGAAAAACAAGGAGGTGCTTCCTTGAAAGAATAAGAAAAAAATCATTTTTTCCTTTCTTTCTCACATCTATTTTCAGTTCTTTAAAATTCAAGAATTTCCTCTAAGAATGCACTTTTCAAAAAGCTGAGTGTTTCCTGGTCTGCACAGAGGTTCCCGGAAAAGAAATAATGTTATTCAAGACTTTGATGATCTAAGGAAGCTGGAATCCCCCAATGCACCTCATTGACGCTCCCTTGTCGCACAGACCGTCCCACAGCCACTTCTCAAGTCTCTCACGGTAGCCTAGCTATTTCCACCGAGGAAATTCGCAGCACACTTGCCCTCCCCGCCTTCTCAGGCAGCAGTCTCACGTGTGAACAAGTTCTTATCTCGGGGTACACATCCAGGACCAAGTTTAAGAACCACAGCTCTGGAATTTTCAGGAGCATAAGGGAATTTCCTCTTCTGGCTAGTGTGTTAACCAATGCAATGGGTTCAGTCTTTGCAGAACAGGGTGCAAATCAGTAAAAATGTCAGATCCCTACAGACCACCACTCTCTTGCACAAGCCTGGGAAGGGCGTGGACCCATCAGACATTCGTTTCAATTTCATTCTTTTTACACTGTTAACCATTCACACATTCAACCTCAAATCCCCTTATTCAAGAGTTTTTCCATGAAACATTTCAAATCTAGATTCCAGAAAGTTCCGGTTTCTCATTAAGTTCTTACATCCCCTACAGCACACTTGTGTTCTGTTCCTATTGTGATTTTGTCTGCTCCCCCCTCATTTTAGACTGTGCTTCATAAGGGCAAAAACTCTCTCCCCTGCTCTTTAAAGTGAACTCTGAGACAGTTGGTAAATTGTTATTTACGCTGTAGTAGCAGTTTTGTGCTGGTCATACGAACCAGTTGCATAAAGACCAAGTAGCTTTTTATCAAAAACAGGTTTGTAGGTTGGGGAAATGGTTCAATGGGTACAGGGCTTATTGGGCAAGCATGAGGACCTGACTTTGAAAACCCAGAAGCCACAAAAATCTGGGTGTGTTGGCAATGTTGTAATGCCAATACTCCTGTGGGGAGATGGGAGATTGGGACAGGACAATCCCTGGAAGCTCAGGGGCCAGCTAGCCTGTGTGTGTAGTAGTGAACAGCCTTCAAACAAGGCTGAAGGCAGGGACTGACACAGATCACCCCACATCTCTACAGTCCAGAGTCTCTCTGCTGGCCTGCCCACTGTTGGGTCGCCCTCCTCCCAGACATCCTTTTCTTTCACACCACAAAATTGGGATGATCTTCCTCCAACTTCTCTTGCCCTCTCCCATGCCACTTTTTTCCTTCTCTTTCAACTGTGGGTATTTTCCCAAATAGGGTCTTCTATCTCTATTCTTTGTCTATATACCATCTCCTTTGGGTAAGAAACCAATTTTATAAATCCTAGTGGAACACACATCACCAGATCCTGGTGTGATGGGCAGTGTTAACCAGGTCTGCCTGTTACTGATTCCTAATGCCCATCTCCACACACAGTGCCTCACATCTGACAGCTGCAACTGCCTCCCCTATGGGTACACAGTCAGTTGCCTCAGCATCATTTCAAACTTACCAAATTCAAGGTCAAGCTCATGAACTCTCCCTTCAACCAGCTTCACTTCACTGTCAACTCTCCTGATGGTTTGGTTAAACGATAGCCTTCCCTGAAGATACCTACTGAAAAAGGTGTGGTGGTGTCTTTATGTGAATACAGGTCCTTACAGACATAATAGCTGGAGCTATACTAGAATAGAGTATACCTTTTTAAAAGAAAAAAAAACCAAAATACAGCTAACAATCTTGCTAGGTAATCCAGACAGGCCTTAAATTCATGATCTTTTTGTCCTAGTCTTCTCAGTTCTGGGATCACAGTTATGTGCCACCATGTTGGGTTTAGGGTGGACCTCTAAACCAGTTCATCCAGGACATGTGGGAAAGAAGTTGGTCAGAGGCTGGAGTGATACCTATGAGCCAAGAACATTAAGAACCTCTGGGCAACAGTAAAAGCTGAAGAGGGCATGGGAACATTCTTTTGGACAACCTGGATTCAGAGGGAGCTGGGTCTGCTCACATCTTAGCCTTTTGACCTCCTGAGCTCTGAGACAATAGCTCTCTCTAGTTTCGGGTTGTCTAAGCTTTTGGTTGTCACGTTAGCTACAGGAGGAAAACCCTTCCATTGTGCGTGTTTTCTCCTGCAACACTAAACACACATACATGCACCTTCTCCTACCTCCAGTAAATCTTAAAGATCCATTGGCCCTCACAGGGTCATCTACCCATCCCAAAGGATAGAAGAATGGATGCTCTGATGACAGATTGAGTCATATGTTTTGGAGTAGGAGGGTTCTTCTGTATTTCTGTGCTTTGATTGGTGAAATAAAGAGGATGCCTGGCCTGTTAGATAGGACACAGCCCTTAGGTGGGCAGAGTAGACAGAACAGAAGGCAGTGAGAGAGACACCATGACGCTTCCGCTGGAGATGGATGCAGGTTAGACTTTTCTGGTAAGTCACCACCTTGTGGTGACACACAGATTATTAGGAATTTGTTAGTTTATGATGTGAGGGCCAGCCAAGAAGAGGCTGATGATGATGGGCCAGGCAGTATTTAAATGAATACAGTTTTCATGTGGTTATTTCGGGTACAAGCAACCAGCAGCTGAGCGGGCCGGTGGCTGGGGGCTGGGAGCCGGGTGCTGGGAACACAACTCGTACCTCTCCCCCTCTTTTACAACAATGTTTGTACCAGAATAATCATAAAATTAGTTCCATCTCCAGGTTAGGAAATAAGAATGGAAGACAAGAGTGGTTGCCCCCACCCCCTGAAAAGGTGGAAGTGCATCTTTATGAGGAAAAAAATGGAAGTCTAAAGACCAGACCCAGCTCTGCCTCCCCCATCAAGGTCATATGAAAGAAGAGCATGTACACGTGTGTGTGTGTGTGTGTGTGTGTGTGTGTGTGTGTGTGTATTAGTGTTTTGAGAGGAAACATATACAACAATGGAAGTTTTCCCCTCCCATTTATATTTGTTTTCTATGACCAACTTGACAACCAAAAGCTTCCATAAGACCCAGCTCTACTAGAGGTCATTCTACCAATGCAAGGACCAGCAGAACCCTCATGGTGAAAAGATCGGGAGACCAGCACTGGGGGAACTGTATTATTTTCATAGCAATTCACTAGCATTTCTATGGTTTTGCATACATGCCATTTCAGGTTACAGAGGAAGCTGTTTCAGGTCAGTCCGGCACATGCTCAGAGGAAGAGAACTACTTTGGATGGGAAGGTAGAGAGCCTTAGGTGAGCCCCACATTTACACAGGGGATGCAAATCAGCTATGCCAGGAAAAGGTTGTTCTTTTTTTAACCTTAGGATTCTGGCTATCTGGAGCCCATACTTAGGAGGGAAGTTTAAAACTTTCCATCTAAACCACTTAGAATGAGAGGATTTACAAAGATCCTGTTTAATGTTCAGCTGACACGTTGTCAAAAACATTTATCATGCAACCTTTTGAAGTTTCCTCCACTCCTTTCGAGTTATTAAAGCTCAGATTGCAGTTAGTTATCAACAACAAAGCAAACACGTGACAGAGTTTTTATAGTCAACCGTTTGGTTTCTGAACTACTAAGCAGAATTCACTTCTTCTGATCAGAAAAGTGATTAGTGACCTAGTTTTCAAGCCGAAAGCACCCTGCAGCTGATTTCTAAAATCACTTCTATATGAACCCAGAGAGAATGCCAGGGACTTGGAAATTTCTTTTCAAGTGTTTATGGTGCTCCAAATTCTAAGAATGTTCAGCTCTGAGAGTGTACCACTTTAAGTCAGAAAGGAATTCTTCCAGTGCAAACCAAGAAACAGTGACCTACATTATGGAGGCGAGTTCTCGGCAAGTTAATCCCTAATGTAAATTTCTTCAGATTAAGAATACACGAAGTATATTCCAAGAACACACTAAGAATATATTAAGTTCATATTTTTGATCCAAAAGGATGATACACATAAACCATTTTGAGTGTAGACAATATGTTCAACATCATAGGGGGGGGGGCAGGTACAAAGCGAAGCCAGTCTTGGTGGCATCGTTTAGGCGCTGACATTATCATACAAGGCATGTGATAAAGACAAAAAGCAGAAGGGCACAGTAAGTGTCTTAAGCGGCCAATTGAGAACAAAAGGAACAGGGAAGAACAGAGAAAGAAGTTCAAAGACACCCCAAGGAAGGAAGCAGATAAATCCAGAATGTGGAGCAATCTACAGGACAACTGACCTGCCTTCTGCATGAAGTCAACGTCATGGCACAAAAGCAAAGAAAGGCATGCTTTAGATTTAAAAAGACATAAAAGATGAAGATCAAATGCTATGTTTGCATCTTGCTTGGATTTTGATTCAGACAAGTTGCCTATAAAGTGGAAATTTGAAGTTAATGGGGATGTCTAACTATAAAACAGGCAGTAAATAAGGCCAAAGGACAGCCTAATTTTCCCAGGTGTGACAATGAGACCAGGGACTGTGAGGACCGTGTTCACTCAGAGGCATTCTGGGCTACAAAAGGCAAAGCGATATGTCTAAAGCTTCCTTCAATGTAACTTAGCATAAAATGAGAGGAAACACAAAGCAAATGTGGGGTTGGAGACAGGGTCTTACTCTGTAAGTCAAGCTGTTCTAGAACTCTCTAAGCAGCTAGCCTAGGCTGGTCTTGAACTCATAATAATCTTTCTGCCTTTGCTTCAGTGCAGTCAAATCTTGGCAGCTGCTGAAGATAGGTGCTAGTCTCTAGGTAGTGTATACAGTTTTCATAACAAAACAGGAAAAGTCCTGTCCACAGTAAGATGGCAAGGGGTTTGGTATGATATTGAGAAAGACTTCAGGAGGAGCTTTGAGGAATGGCTATAATTCTGACAGGCAATAGGCGGGGAGGTGGAAGAGTGTTGCAAAGGAAATAACATTGCAGAGGTCAACAAGGGGAAAATTGGAGTGTGCTGAGCAAAGATGGCACAGTTCATGGCGCAGGGGGAGTTGGGGTAGCCCTGCAAAGGGAGGCCCAGCACAGGCCCAGTGGCCTTCAGTCAGTGAGAGCAGCTTGTTCATTCTGTTCTAGCTGCAGCATGAATTAGCCATTTTATACTTAGTCTTCCTCTTTATACATCCTTTCCAAATCACCGTCACCATCCCTCTCGTGGAGCAACCTTTCCTGTCAGGTCCGTTCTGGTTCTTTTGTTTGTTTTTTTGTTTTTATTTTTTCGAGACAGGGTTTCTCTGTAGCTTTGGAGACTGTCCTGGAACTAGCTCTTGTAGACCAGGCTGGTCTCAAACTCACAGAGATTCGTCTGCCTCTGCCTCCCGAGTGCTGGGCTTAAAGGCGTGAGCTACCACCACCCAGCCTGTTCTGGTTCTTACAGAGTTCCACCTGACTACTGTATGTTCTAGTTTTTTTTTTTTTTTTTTTTTTTGCTGTTGCAACACAGGGGAGGGAAGGATTTGTACTGCTTATGATTCCAGATGACAGTCCATCCCTGAGGGGAAGTCAAGGCAGGAACACAAACAACTAGTCACATCGCATCCATAGTCAAGAGCAGGGAAAAATAAGTCCATGTAGGTCTACTTGCTTGTTTGTTCAATTAGCTCTCTTTGCTTCCAAATGTTTAGGGCTCAGCCTAGGGAATGGTGCTGCCCAAAGTGGGCTTAGACAATTAGTAATCAAGACATTTCCTCACAGATACCTTCATAGGCCAACCTTATCTAGATATTCCTCAACTGAGACCGTTTCCCCAGGTGATCCTAGGCTGTGACAAGTGGGCATTTAAAGTCACAGCACATCATCTGTTGCTCCTCCCACTATATCTTGCATGGGGATAGTGACATTCTTGGCACTGAATGACTTTTAAGGCAACTCTTTCAAAAGCTCCTCTGGGACATGAAACTTGCTGACTGAGAATAGAGCAAATGTGTTTATTTAGGAGTTCTAATCTGAGCATACAAGAGTGATCATGAATGCTTATGCTCCTAACCACATAGCGAGAATTGCATTAATGATGAAATTATGAGGCATCTAATGCGATTTGTATTGCTCAGTGAAGATGAAAAACTGAATTTTGAAAGAAAAATCACTGGGTTAATAAACTAGTATTGGACATACAAGCATTTTTCTCTTCAGCACTGACACTACGTAACGATCAAAATGTGTTTCACACAGAAAAGTTAAAGCTTTAACCCTTTTAGAGGTAACTGTAATCCAGCTGCTAATGTGCAGTGTAATTAAGATCCTGATCCGCACAAGAACAGCTGGAATAAACACGCACAGTGGTGTGGGGAGGCGCACACGATTTCTTTAAAGTCTTTACATTTTGTTTTCTTGAGATGAGGCACTGATTGAGCTAATTTCAAATTGATGATCCTCCTGCCTTATCTAGGATCCTAGTACTCCACTACACTTAGCTCGAAACATATTTAAAGCAAAAATACAACTGGCTCTTAACAGCATTGCCAACATTTTAAGAATGCAGTTCAACCTTAACTTTTGAACTGTTGTTCTATACTACTAAATTATCTGTTACAAAGTTATAAATCCAGTGTTTTTAATTCTGAAAAGAATTAAATGACCCTGAACCAAACATCTGAGACTTAAAATATGGTGGCATCTCTTACAACTGACAAAACTTATTTTAGTGCTCTAAAGTAGACACGACCTAGGAAATCTGATTTTAACCAATCTAATTTTGAAATTACATTTATTTATTGTGTGTGTGTACATGCTATGGAGCATGTATAGGTGTCAGAAGACAACTTGTAGGAATTGGTTTTCCTTCTACCATGTGGATTCCAAGATTAAATTTAGGTCATCAGGGTTTGCAGCAAGTATCCTTACTCCCTGAGCTATTTTTGCCAGCTCCTAGTTAATTTTTTACAATTATGTTTCCTTATCAATATTCTATTAGCACAGCTTGTCAGTCCAGCTCTGAATAGTTGAGGCCATTGGTATACCACTGATGGATAAAATCTGTTTCTGGACTAACATCAATTTAAAAATTCATGTTTTACTTTAGATAATAAAATAATATATGTGAACTGGAGAAAAACAAGCAGAAACCATCAAGAGGGAGCCAGAAGCTCCCTAATCTCTATATTCAAATATAATGCTCCATTAGTGCAAGGCCTTTCTTTCCCATGTCTCTCTCCCATGCATATGAAGCTGGCATAATGAACCCCAAGAAGTCAGAGTGTAACCACAGAAGCCCCTCTGTGGCTCCCACTGTCCTTCAGTTCCGCTCAGCGGAGGCGGCGCTCCTCTGGCCCCTTGGTGAAGACTCAGAAAGGTGCCCTGAGTTTTCAGGTCACTCTAGTCCTACAGTCACTTTAAATTGCACACAGAGGCTGACTCCATTTAGATCATTCTCAGCAGAAATCTATCCTAAGGCCTAACATATCTAAAATATTCCAGAATGCCATTCTCTGACTTATTATTGAGGCACTTTGGGGCCTATCTGTCTTTGACCAGGGATCTGAATTCTGCTGGGAGGCAAAGTGTTGGCCTTAACGCCAGTCCCTAATGACAAAGATTAGGTGGAGGCTGGCTGTTTCCTGATCTCTGTTGGAGAATATTATTTTAAGATGTGTTATATTTGCTTATGCTGTGGAACATTTGTTTTAATGATGTAAAGATGTGTTGCATTCTTTTATGTTACATTTGTTTGAACTCTGTGAAGCTGTGATTCTTTGCCTGTCTAAAACAACTGATGGTCTAGTAAAGAGCTGACCGGCCAATAGCGAGGCAGGAGAATGGACAGGAAGGGCTGGAAGGCGGAGAGAATGAATCGAAAGAGAAATCCAGGAGGAAAGAAGAAGGAGCAAGAAAGAACAAAGAGGAGGAGGACATCAGGGCCCAGCCACCCAGCCACCCAGTCAGCCATAGAGGAAGAAAGTAAAGAAAAATATACAGAAATAGAGAATGGTAAAATCCCAGAGGTGAAAGATAAATGGGATAATTTGAGATAAGAAAAGCTGGCTAGAAACAAGTCAAACTAAGGCCAGGCATTTAGAAGAAAGAATAAGACTCTGTGTGTGATTTTTTTTTTTTGAGAGCTGGGTGGCAGCCCCTCCCAAAAAACCCAAAAGAATAAAACAATAACCAACAACAGACCTCACCTTCCTATTTGTAGTTTTTAATATAATATTTTTAATTCTTCTAGAATTTCACACAATATAGTCATCCTCTGTTACTCCCCTCAACTCCTCCCAGGCCCACTCCCCGCTCTCCTAACTCTTAGAAAGAATAATCCATTAAATTCACTTTTCGCTGCCCATCTAGTCATGGGTGTGGTGCCATCCACTGGAATATGGTTGACCCAGCAGGGTCTACTCCCTTAAAGAAAACTGACTTCCCCTCCCCAGCAGCCATTAGCTGCCAGTAACTCCTCAGCTAGGGGTGGGTGTCAGGAGCCCCTCCCTGACGCACGGTAGACTGTGTAGGTCTTAAATGAGCAAACACAGTTTCCGTGAGCCCCTGAGTACAGCAGTCCCGACATGTCCGTAAGACACTTTTTCTTCTGGGTTTTCTTGACCTCTTTTACAGTCTTTCCAGCCTCTCTTCTATGGTGACCCCTGAACCTTGGGGATGGGGGCAGTGACACTGATGCATTTTTTCTTCTCTGGGACTATTCCTCATATTTCTCTTCACCCAGCCTTCCCAGGAACTCCACAAGATGACTGCAGTTCTCTGTCAACTGCTCTTTGCCTGCCAAAGACAGTCTCGTCATTCTCGCCCTTCTGATGAAGGCCCTGTATCATAGCACTCTCCCTGCATTGGGAGACGGGGTATATGGACTTCAGGGTCTTGCTAGACAGCGAACTACTCCATCTTCTGCAGCAAAAGTGCCTAATGTGATTAATGAACAAAATGTTCATAAGTATTTTCAAGATTGATATCACAATTCTTAAATTTCGAAATTGTGTTCACAGACAACATCCTAGGTAGAAGTCTACGCTTGGGTGCATCTCATCAGTCTCCATGGAGACGGCTATAAGAAACAGCCTTGAGGGGCTCCCCACTCCCACCCAATACCCAGTGCTGAGACAGAACTAAGGTCCTACTGGTCCTAGGCAATGTCCCTCCCCGAGTCACACCCCTCACGGCTGTGAGCAGCTCAATTCTGATTTTCTAGGCTGAGAAAACCTGCTGTGCCTCACGGTTTCTCCCACTCACCTCCCTTTCTTCCCAAGCTCTCTTACCAATGCTTGCTAAATGTCTTTCCAAAACACAATCCTAAGCTGGCTTCTCTGAGATGGCCAGAGTGCTCTTTCCCTATAGAGGGCTTCAAGCTCCCCCACACAGGCGATATCCCTATTACCCAATGTGTATTGTAAGAACCAGAGGGTCTCAGGTGACCTGCCGGGACACCGAAATGTGGTCATCCAGGGCATGCTCCCAGCAAGTCCTACAAGCAAAAGCCCTCTCAGCTCTCAGTGCTAGGAAAAAAGTTCTGTGACCCAGGTACCTGAATCTCAGCTGGGAGGCCTTGGTGCTGGCCCTTGGTGCTGGCCCCAGATAACAAGCTGCAGAATGCCGCTCCAGAATACTTCAGGGATGTTCCACCTCAGATTAAATTGCTCCCAGGAACCATTCACATTTCTGAGAATGATCTAAATGGATTCAGCCTCTGCGTGCAATTTAAAGCGACTGTAGGACTAGAGTGACCTGAAAGCTCAGGGAACCTTTCTGAGTCTTCACCAAGGGGCAAGAGGAGCGCCGCCTCCGCTGAGTGGGACTGAAGGACAGTGGGAGCCATAGAGGGGCTTCTGTGTCTCCTAAGACCTTGACTTGATCTCTAGTGAGGACACCAACTGCTGAATCTTCCTCCCTTTTGTCTTCTGCTGCTGCGAAGTTCAGATATGATGGGCACGGCCTCCCCAGAAAGCTTAGACTTCATGACAGACTGGTTTATTAACCCCCTCTTGACTTCGTATTACTGTCCTGTATTTGTTTCATGTTGATTTTTCTCACTAATTTTTACTTCTGTAGAATCATACGCATCTCTACATCTGAAACACTGGAATGCGGGGAGGTAGAGGGAAGTAGAGCTGATAACATTCACACTTGGGTGTTGCATCAAGGAAGCAATGGGGCCAATGAATGTTTCCTTTCTGTGGCTTCAGTTGCCTTAGACACAGAACACGAATCCCAGCTTCCTTCAGATCCTGCCTGTCTGTGTACGTGGAACTGAAGCACAAGACACTTTTTACCACAGCCCAGAGTGTAAATCCATAGAGGCCTGTGTGGACAAACAGCTGAGCATTGTGAGGGATACAAGCACTGGGAGTAAGGCGTGTTGGGAGCTCCCTGGCACAGTGTGAGGTGTAGGTTTCTCTGCAATTTAAGCTGTGCTGGCTGTCCTGGTCCCATGTCCTCTGTGGCCCTGCACTTTTCTAAACCAGGAATGTTGTCTGGCTGCTCTTCCCCATCATGGGCCAGTCATGCACTAACAGGTGAAAATGGAAGGATTGTTTGAAAATTAATTCAAGTTCAAGCCATAAAACAAGACAAAAGAAAACTAAGGTCTCAAATGGATTCCTGTGCTGTGATGGTGGCCAACTGCTTGTAAAAACAGCACTGGATGAGACAGCATGGCTTGGTCGAAGAGTGGGACGGGCACCTGGAGTCCTGCTTTCTCGCAGCAGCGAGTATGACCGCAGGTCATTTTGGCTCTATGAACCTGTGTCTGCATGCATGGTGGTGAGATGGCTGAGAAAATGACCTGCCAATTGTCAAGCGCTAAATTCAGCTGCCACAGGATAGCTGTATTTCCCAGACCACAGAGGCTCTGTAAGCCAGCGGGGGGGCATTTCATTATGAACTGTAGTAATCACACATCCATATTTTCTAGTCTGACTGGCTGAATTTTCATCGCTGTTTACCTTTTTACTTATGTGACTTCAGACAATTGACTTGCAAGTCTCATGGACATCCATCTGTTGGCTTATAAGTAAGGGAATAATAACAGTAATGATGTCATGAGTTGTCAAGGGGACTGTCACAGAAAGCCATGTGTTAACATATAAAGGAGCTCAACAAGTACAGTTATTTGCTGAACATGGGACAGTAAGAAGTGGTTGGCCATATTTGTAATTGTACATTGTCCTTTTCTTTCTTTAAGTATTTCTTACTATATTTTTCATGAACAGTGTCTATTAGATCCATCTAATTGTATAGTATTGGGCAAGTGAGAACTCTAAAGCCTTTTGGAAATGCATCAGTTTTTATCAAATACTGTAGTCAGAACAATTATATAGTCAGAACATTTTTCAAGATAAGTCTCCATTCCTCACTTTCTGCCTCTGCTGTAGTCATGAAACTGCACAAATGGCAACAAAGTGCAATAGGCCAAGAGCCCATCTACAGCCTCCCACCAAGCACAGGGTCCCCTTTGCTTCAGGTACCACTGCCATTACCTGCCACTGCCTGCGCCCCATGACCTGTGCTCACCGAATACCTGGCAGTAATGGAGAAGGGTGGAAGCAAAACCAGAGAAAACCACACTGCTGTTTTCCCCACAAGCAGAGATGCTACTGCTCAATTTAATTTGCACCAGAGTCTGCTCAATGCTGTGTGCCTAGGGCCCGTCCACCTTCCTTCCTTCAACAGGGACAATGCTGCCCATCATCAACATCCGAGAGTCTGGACTGAGGAGGAGCGTCAGAACCACTCTGCACTCATATAGTAGGTACCAAGTACCCACAGAACGCAACAGAGAAACACTGGAGATACTGAAAATAAGGGAAACAGGGCAAGAAATGGATGGTTCCTACCTCCATAGGTCAATTATGACAATTCTTTCACAATCATGGACATGACACATAGAAGTTGAGGGTAAGGTAAAAACCTCTATTTCATTTAGGTCTTGGAGGAGACTGAAGTACTCTATTTATGGGTAAGGTGGAATGCATCCCCAAGAAATGCTGTCCAGTATTGCTTCTATCTTGGGCAGGAATAGTCCCAAGGACTTTTGAAATATGGCATATTAAAGTTGATGGCGGGAACAACATCAAACAGGAACAGAACCTCTGCGCCACCATAGCCGTGACCGCCCTCTTCCATCTGACTGGCAAAGCCTGGACAAACATGCAATTTCTGCTGTGCTGTGGGCTTCAACACAGTTTCAAGCAACAAAAAAAGCCTTCAGCGCTCCCACCAGCAAATGTAAACAGTGACCAGAATAGTACTAGAGAGAAGCTGGGCTGGAACTGTCTGGGTCCTGCTCTAATTTTGCTTTTGATGAGAAGATGTGAGCAAGTTTGTCCTCTGTGTAGGTGGGTGCTGAGGGAGGTGCCCACCAGCAAGGGTTGGATGGGGCACCTGTGTGCAGCATGGTACAGAACCATAATGAACGTGAGAGAATGCCCCAAGTCTCCTTTGTCAGAGAGAACTGGCTAAGGTGGGGTCGTGGGGAAAGCCTGGATCATTAAGCATGCCTTTCTTATTTTTAATTAGCAGACAAGAGGCATAAAATAAACGGGAAACACCAAGTCTTGACCACACTATAATCTCTGAGTACCAACTGTTTGCACTATTCTTGTGTGTTTCTGCTTCCTGAGTCCGGCAGCTGAGTGTTTGGATAGTTTTAAAGAAATGCAAGAAATGAGAGCTGCAGGCAGCATGACTTTCCAGAACAGTGTTGGCCGAGAGTGTACCAGGTTTGCAGACCGTTAGAGCCTGCTAATAGAGTTAGAATTATTACAGAGTCTTCTGAAATTGTTGTTTTCATTTTAGGCAACTGCAAGTCCAAGTCTGCAAAGGACGCAAATTATATTAACTTTAGAAACCAAAACATAGGAGAATCTAAATATAGCTATTTTAGGAAAACCTATACTGTCTAAAGAACAATTTAGAAGTTATTCCAGGAGCTAAACCAAATTGTGCTGCAGACTGGCTCCTAAAAGATGTACTCAGGTAACAGCAAAATTAAGCTATTTCATTTAGTTCCTTTTAATCTAATTTCTCCTTCTGAGTCTGCTTTTATTGCTATATCAACAGTTCAGCTATGATTTAGAAGGGGTGATAACCCTGATACAATGCCCTCCTCAAAACCAATTAAAGTATGCGGCTGGGAAGTGGCTTTATAGCGACAGAGTGTCTGAATGAGTTAAAGAAGTGCTATGCTCACAAACCACACTTCATTTCACATTCTTGCAGAAGTCCTCCATCCTGACGGCCAGTTCCTTCTTCAGGCATCTAGTATATAGCCTGATGACAATGAGAAGAGAGGGTACTCTGCTTCTTGGGTCTTAAGAATGGAATGAGCACATGACAACTTCCTTCTTTCTTTCTTTCCTTCCTTCCTTCCTTCCTGTTTACTATATTCACTAGGGAAAAGACCAAATGAGTCCTGGTATATGCTGTGGGCAGGGCAGCAGCTCTCATTTCAGCATTGGGCTTCAACCAACTCCCTGCCTAGATCCGTAATGATCATGGTTAGCTGGTTTGGGGCAAAGTCTACCTTAGTGGTGGATACATCTTCCCAGTGATAAGAACATAACTGGAACTGGATCCAAACTCTGCAGATGTGCCATAAATGTTTGTTCTGACACTATCCAGAGATATCACACTGAAGGTCTTGTTGGGGTTATGCATGCTGTACTTCCTGAAAACTGTCACTGTGATCAGATGGTGAGTTAGAAGACTGGAGATAACACAGATCACAGCTTCAGAGCAATGTTGGGACACACCTGTGTTGCTGATACTAACTGTGCCTTTGGTCATCCAGACTCATGCCTGGTTGCCTGGGGGCATAGGCTGGAATTGCTACCACATCTCAATCCTTCAAGCAAGTCTTTCATCTTGAGTTGGAGGTAGTCTTTCATATTTGGTTTGGTCTCCATGTGTCTCAGATCCTTGGCCACCCCATATGTGAACAATATGGTTAAGGGTCATAAAGTTCAAAGGCCCCATTGCTGAGGAGCAAATGGGCTGCCTAATTCCTCTGGATGCCCAAGCATGACTATTTTAGCTTTATTTTCAGAGAGATATCCATGCCAGTAAGAGTGGAGAGTATAGTTGGGTCAGGTGAAAAGCCAGACACGAGACACAGGAACTGGAAGAGGGCAGTCAACTACAAACAACTCCCAGTATCTCAGCTCCCATGTTGTTTTAAGGCTATTATTTTATTCTATGTTGACCAGTTTACTTTCTTACTTCCACAAGTCCATCTTCAAGGGGCTGAAGAACAACTAAATGACCCACTTTTCTTTGTGCAAAACAGTTTCTTGGTCACCTTTCTAAAGAAAGCTCTGACTATACCTGTGGTATGATATTTGTTTGTGTTCTGACAAATAAAGCTTGCCTTGAGATCAGAGTGCAGAGCTAAGCCACTAATTAACTATAGAGGCCAGGCACTGGTGGCACACACCTTTAATCCCAGCACTTGGGAAGAGGAAGCAGGATGATCAGGAGTTCAAGGCTTCCCTGGGCTACACGAGACTGAAACAGTCTAAAAGAGAAACAGCCTGGTGGTGGTGGTACATGCCTTTAATCTCAGTACTAAAGTTGGTGGAAATAGGCTCTCGGCTCATTCTGTTTGAGGATTTGAGCCCTCTCCTCCCCAACCAATTCAGTCTGAGGATTCATAGAGGCAGGATCTCCTCCATTCAGTCTGAGAGTTCATAGCACTATTCTGCTCTCCGATCTTTCACCTTTCACCCTCAATATCTGACTCCAGGTTTTTAAATTGGTATTTTTTTTCAAGACAGGGTTTCTCTGTGTAGCTTTGGAGCCTGTCCTGGAACTCACTATGTAGACTAGACTGGCCTCAAACTCACAGAGATCTGCCTGCCTCTGCCTCCCGAGTGCTGGGACTAAAGCTGTGTGCCACCACTGCCTGGTCCTGGGTTTTTATAGTTATGACTGGTTAGGGTCATGCTTCATATGCCCTTTGACTAAATTCTCCAACTGCCCCCCACGTTCTCTTCAAAAAAAAATTCTCTGGTCCCAGTGCACCCAAAAGATAGACTTTCTCCAAGCCCACTTGTCAACACTTGACAGGCAGATGCAAGAGGTGGGTGCAGAGGTGGTGAAGGCCATGGATGGATCCGATGCTACTTCTCAAGAATTTTGACCACTGAGCCCCAACATAATTCCTCTCATAGATACACAGATAGGTATGAATACATACATAGACATACTCCTTTTTGATATACATATGTAATAGATAGATATATATTTTATATGCATATAAATCCTGTCATTCTGGCAATCTAGTCTACTTTTATATTCTATGACTAAAATTGATGTATTTTTGAAATATTAAATCAAGTAATCCAATAATTATACAAGAAAGTATCACATCCTGGAAGATTTATGTACAAGAAACAGTATGAGGGAATGTGGTTCAATTGGTAGAGTGATTGCTTCATATGCATGACACCCTGGGTTCCAACCCAAATACTGCATAAAACAGCACAAACGCACACCCATAATCCTAGCACTCTGGAGGGAAAGGCAGGAAGATCAAGAATTAATGGTCATCCTCAGAAATAGAGGGTGCAAGGCCAGCCTGAGCTACATGAAACATTATAAAAAGAGAAAGATTAGGAAAGAAGGGCTCACATTGACAACAGCAACCACCTACTTTGGCTGATGTTTATGGTCCATTTAGAGTTTGGGGGAAGATGGCAGGCTGGTGGGCTGCTGGAGCTGTTTGCACAGTGGGGAAACTTGAACTCTGGTCTGTACAGACACGCATAGGTAACAGATGAAGGAGTAGAATCAGAGGGAGTAAGAGACCCATGAAGAGTCCAGGAGAAAAGTCAATGAGCAGGAAGTGGCTTGAGGTAATGGGACCACACAAAAAGGCAGAGGAGCAGAGGTGTGATGGAGGCAGTCAGGGAGTGCAGAAGTCTGCTGGGACTTTAAGGCAGGAGTAGGAAGAACAGGGAAAACTGTGTTGTGTTCTAGGCACCAAGAGATCAACCATGCAGAGACGTCTATTCATTTTGGTATCTGAAAGGATACAAGGGTCAGGGATTCAAAGCTGTGATTCTTCTGCCGTTGTTAGCATGTGAGTAGTAGGAGTGAATGAGTCTGCTAACAGAAAAACAGAGAGCAATACTGTAGAACTCACAGGCATAATATACTATATGTAGGGACCCTGAAGAGATAGGTGAACCGGGGAATGTTATCATAGAAGAAAATTTAGTGTAGTGGACGGGGCAAGTGAAGAAGGGGCGCAGCTCGAGGCGGCAGGGGATTGAATGCAGCTCAGGGGAGTCATGACTGATGTCATCCCGGCCAGCAGCAGCAGCATAGCCATCATTTCAACAGCGATGGCTACTACCAGCTATTGCTGCTCCTAGTAACACTCAAAATATGTAAGAGGAAGTTGCTCACTTTAAGAATGTGGTTTCATGGTTGGCAGATGAAATGCCAAATCCATTTCTTCATTGAACAAAAATTTATTGAGTGTGTAGCGTTTGCCAAATGTCAAATTGGGAAAGAGAAAAAAAAAAAGCAAAGAACAAGAAACCAATGTGTGGGGGAGAAGGTACCGCAGGGGTTAGGCATGAGCCTGGTCTTTCAAGGGGCTGAGGTGGGAAAGAAGTCAAAGGGGGTACTCGGAGTCAAGTCAACATTTGCTTTCTGGGGAAGAAATAAATGTGGGAAAGAGTATATAACGTTTGTATGCCTCAAATATCATTTCTCAGTCATTGTGCAGGCTGATCTAGCTAGCATTTCCAGTGCTATTTCTGTGGGAAATGTGTTCAGAGTTTGGGATACAAGGTACACGGTTCTCCCTGCAGCAGTCTAGGTGGGACAACGACAGACATAAGAAGGACCTGAGACTACTGTGCTGGTTTGTCTAAGAATGGCCCCCACAGGCTCATATATTTGAATGCCTGGTCACTGGGGATTGGAACTGTTGGACAGGATTAGAAGTAATAGGAGGTGTGGCTTTGTTGGAGGAAGTGTGTCACTGGGGGTGGGCATGGAGGTCCAGATTCCCCTCCCTGCTCATTCTCTCTCTGGCACTGTGATTAGGATGTAGCTCTCAGCTGCTTCTCCGGTACCAGGCCTGCCTGCCATGCTCCCTGCCATGCCCCCACTTCTGAAATTGTAAGCAAGCCCTCAATTAAATGCTTCCTCTTCTAAGAGTTGCCATGCTCATGGTGTCTCTTCACAGCAACAGGACAGTGACAAAGACAATTATAAATGAAACCCCAGCGAGAAGGCATGATGCTGTAAAAGGCGGGGCCAGGGAACTGCGAGACTGGGAAGCTTTGCTAGGAATGTATGGTTAGGAGATTCATTGAGTCGGACTTCTAGAAATCATCTATTATATACTTATGCTACAACCTTTAGAGAAAAATTTGAATATTGAACCTTAAAAAGCCAGGAGTCTCTAAACAATAGTGCAGACTACCCACGCCTGGAGACATTCTCAGCTGCCATAATTCCTAGAAAAATGCTAACCTTTGTGCCTGGGCTCTCAGTGGGGAATATAATTTACTCAGCTTAAAAAAAGCTATATTTTAGGATTTGTAACCACATCACACTTAAAAGTCTTTGCTCTGAATTTCAAAACTGGCCATGCCCCCAAAGCAGCCTTTCAGTGGCTGTCGCTGCCTCAGGCAAGCAGCTGGGTGGGCTGCACAGTGCGCGCACCAACTCCCTTTCATCCGCCGTGATCTCACAGACACAAGCCCAGGGAGTCTCAGGACAGAGAACTACCAAAGGCTCTGGAAACAGAACAAACATCAGGTTTCGACACTTCTTTGCTTATTTCCAGAAAAACCGCATTATAATCACTGCCCTTACCTTTTCTCTTTCCCTTTGATGAACAGTTTCTCCCCCTGAGATTTTGCATTCTGGTTCTTTCTCTCGGCTGCAGCTTTAATTGAAAGGCAGACATTTGAAAGTATATATCTTTACTCAATGTCCCCACCACACTAGGCATTTTAAAGACGCTATATAATAAATATAAAGCACTGATTTGCATTCTTTTACTTGAATTCTTATTTCTAGACTCTCCACGTTCAGGGGCTTTAATTTTCCTGTGTGTGATTCCATGGGAAGCTAGGGCCAGAGAGTCCGCGCTGGTGCAGCTGCAGGTGGCTCTAGGTGAAACGCTGACCTCTTGGTTAGGAAGAAATCAAAAGCAAGAGCACTGACTGAACAGTCTTGTCTACTGACAGGCATTTAAAGTGACAGGCTCGCCGGGCGGTGGTGGCTCACGCCTTTAATCCCAGCACTCGGGAGGCAGAGGCAGGCGGATCTTTGTGAGTTTGAGACCACCCTGGTCTACAACAGCTAGTTACAGCGCAGGTTCCAAAGCCACAGAGAAACCCTGTCTTGAAAAACCAAAAAAAAAAAAAAAAAAAAAAGTGACAGGTTCACATTCTAAAAATCAAATGAAGCAAAAAATTCTTCTGAGCTATAAGTTTTTCTTCTGTTTCTCTATTAATTTAATATTTAATTCTCTTCAACAAGTCATACAGAAGTAAATGAAATTCCTGTGTATAAATATGATATTTTATCACTTCATAGCCTTGCTTAGGCTACGCTCAAGTGAACGGTGGCATTCGCTATCACTTTATTTTTTCTTTTGGTTTTTTGAGACAAGGTTTCTCTGTGGCTTTGGAGCCTGTCCTGGAGCTACCTCTTGTAGACCAGGCTGGTCTTGAACTCACAGAGATCCCCCCGCCTCTGCCTCCTGAGTGCTGGGATTAAAGGCGTGCGCCACTACCGCCCAGTTTGCTATCACATTTAACTGGAAGTTAGTTACATTTACTATTTTATAGTCAATCAAGTATTTAAATTTCTATAGCATATAATCAATGATGAATTTGAAAAGGAACTCTTTCAACTCATTCTATTGAGAGCCTGAACCCTTAATGAGTAGACAAGCATCCATTAAACTCACTGACTTATTCAGGGGGAAGATGTAGTTTAACTTTTGCTGGGGGTTAGAGCTCAGCAAAAAGTCTGTACATTCTAGGACTTTTAGGGAGTTTACTGAGAAAACAAAAGAAATTCTTTACATCATGAAACAGTATAGCTTCAACATACTTTTTAAAACCTTGGATAAACATCACAAGAAAGGGCCAGGCATTCCAGTCCCGCAGGGCTTCTGGATGGTCCAGGGACTGAGGGTTGAAAAGGACTAAAGTGTTCTTGAGGTGAAACCTGAAATGTTGGCCACTCCGCCACTCCCTTAATCCCAATTTCTTCAGACGTTTCCACGTGGCACTCAGCGAAACCCTGCCAACCATGTGCCTGGCAAGTGGAGAAAAGACACCAGACCTGGGTGAACTTGGCAGTGAGCTGGAAGTAATGTAGGCAGCACCTGTGACCCTGTTTCAGGAAGGCCAGAAGCCGGTCAAGGTGAAGAAGAAACAGTAGCATAATGGGTTGCACCTGAACACAGCCCGCCTCTTATCAAATAGGGCTGACTTCTTGGAGGAGGGGTAATAGATATTTGTAGGCCCTATTAACTAGTTGCCACTGTTACGATGCCCTAACTCATTCAATTCTAATTCTCACAATTTCTATGAGACAAGCTTAGTTATTATTCTCATTTTGGAGATGGCAACACTGAGAGATTAAGTAAGCTATCTGAGGACAAATGGATTCTAAGTGGGGGAGCGAAGACTTGAACCCAGGCAGTCCGGCTCCAGATTCCATGATATTAAGGCCCCATGCCTCTCTTTAGTGCAACACATACAAACTGACCTAAAGCTCTAAACCTAAAGATGAAGGGGCAGTAGCAGTTAGAAGGTTGGGTTTCACAAATGCGTTCCATCTGTTTAGGTTGATGAACTGCCCAAATAGGTGCTTGGCTTTCGTGAGCAGCCCAGTGTGCCTGTGTCCTTCTGAAAACAGAGAACACTGCCCTATTGATCCTTTTATTTATACACTGATCCTCTAACATCATAGAAATTGTCATTTGAACTAATTGGATTCTCAGAATAATTGGTTTCCTCTTAGAAAACAAATTCCTCAGGCTCTTTGCAAATCAATCTTGGCATTAAGTCTTTGTGGAATGTCCACAGTGGGAAGCCAGCAAGAGATCATTATTGATTAGCATTTCTTTCCTTGGGAATGGCCTTTAAACTAGGTGAACTGTCCAGAGAACTGCCTTTCAAATCATGACCTCTTTCCTAAATTGATCTCCGACATTTTGTTTATGAGGAAGAGAAAAGGAGGAATGGGGGCGGGGAGAAGGGGGGTGCTGAGGAAGAAGGACCATAAGAAGTCACACAGTCAATTACTGAAGGAGACATTTATTGCTTAGTATATCAAAGAAATGGCTTGGCTTATTAACCACACCAAAGAAAAGACAAGGCCCAACTTCATGAGTTTGGAAACACATGTTTGCTGATACAATTTAAAATGATGGCAGTGAGATGGCTCAGCAGGTAAGGATGCTTGCTGCCTGAGTCTGCTTGACTTGAGTCTGAGTCCTGAGACCCACACATAGAAGGAGAGAGCTGACTATCCTCAATTACTCCCCTAGCCTTCAATGTGTGAAATGTGTGTGTGCAGAATAAAACAAATATAAAAATTTTAAAACTGAAATTGGAAGAGCAGCTTGGGAAAGAAAAGGTAAACATTTCACTCAGGAACATTAGTGCTCCTTAAAACCTGAAATAATCAGTTTTTAAGTAATGGTGAATTAATTACCAGCGACAAAAATGATTCATTGCAGGAAAGCCAGCAGCCCAACTGAGCTCTGAATCTTGTATAGGAAGCTAATTTTACCAGGAGGAATCCACAGAGGCCAGTTCTCTAGATGAAGAAATGCAGGCTAACATCACTTTTGAACTTGGAATGAGTCTGCCACTAGGAATGGCAAGAGAATAAAAGATAGAAAAAGAGCAATTGCAAAGAGAAGGAAAAATAACGCGTGTTCCGAAGAATGCTGCTGCCTTGTTTGATGAACTAGCCTATTTGTTTTGGCTCCGACTAAACTCAAGAATGTTTCTGCATATTTTACAGTGTAGTTTATAGACATCAAAGGAACAATCTCCCCTTTCATCGTTATTTACACATAAAAATAATGCAATTTGTGGTGCATGTACAATGTAGCTTCTTAAAAAGCTCTCGAGTCTAATTTATTAATTGCTTGAGATTTAAAGTTAAACAAGGGTGAGATGCAAATCATCTGTTTCTCTGAAATATTTGACCAGCAGATCTTGTTTTATTAATGAGATGCTCAACAGCTATATGAATATTTATGGAGGTGTTTGGAGGGCTTTATGAAGAGTCCTGGAGCAAGTGACAGAAACATAAAAGCAAAAGGGTTCTAAGTCTCTTGAAAAAATGGGGGCTGTTTCTTTGTTTTAGTCTACTCTTTCCTCTGTGCTTCCAACACTAATGCCTCCCTGCACCCCACCCAGCACCCCAAAGCTTTAGTTTCTGCTACAACGGCTGTGATGGCAACAGCCTCCTCCTGATACCCGTGGGAATGATAATTCACTCTTTTTGGGTGGCACAATTCACTGCACTGATTTCTCCAATGGAAGGCATTTGGAAAAAAATGATCCATGTCAAATATTACATACAATTTGCTTATTTTATTGATTCTCACTTAGTTCCTAGAACTTTTACATAAAGCTCCATCTTTTCATGTTGTATTATGTGTAAAAGCAAGAGTTAAAATTGTCAGCTGTATTTTCATGTTGTATTATGTGTAAAAGCAAGAGTTAAAATTGTCAGCTGTTTTTCCTGACTTAGAAAACACATTGATGTAGAATTATTAATGGTACTAGAATTGTTTATTAGCCCCATCATTTCCTAATATTTTATAATATTCCAAATTAATACATCTCTATATATTTATTCTACTTTTTTTGGTGGAAAAGAACACAGACATAGCCTACATTTAGGTACACTGCATTTCCTTTGTAAAAAAGCATCCATCTATCTCAGCCTAGCCCTGTTGGAGTCAAGTGTTTGAGCTCTGTAGCGACAAAGATGGTCCGAAACCAAGTCCACCAACAGGCAATGGGCTCTCAGCCCAGTTGCTCCAGGGGTTTTCCCCACATCCAATCTAGCCCCTTATATCTTCTGCAGAGGTGAGCCCGCTGTCCTCAAAGCTGTCTACCCCACCCCAGGAGCCTCCTTTATGCTCTAGACCTCAGGCTGTTACATTTCCTCCAGGAATCTTCTCATCCCCTCCAAATTCTGCTTCCTAGTCCTTCAAGAGAGAGGATCTCATCAGACTGTTAGGAAGAAAGCTTTACATTTATAGTATAGGAATTACTTCAAGGAGTTAAAATGCTAGCACATCAATGATGTCTGCATCTTGGTTTGCTAACCTACATACTCATGTATTTGAAAGTCTGTGGGGCGAAGGAGATGTGACAGTATGTTTCTCTGTAAAATCTATGAGAACATTTCATTCACACATGTGCACACATGTGAATGAGAGGACACTTGCTCACATATGGAGGTCTGAGGACAACTTGCAGGCATCAGTTCTTCCTTTACACCCTGTATGTCTCGGGCATTGAACTCAGGTTGTTAAGCTTGACAGCGGGTGCCTTTATGGGCTGAGCTGTATCACTGGCCTCAATTTGTCCTTAAAATGGTGTTACATTTAATTAATTACCTAACGAGTTAGCATGTGTTCATGCAACAGTGTGCATCCAACTTGGCGGACTACTGGTGGAGTCAGTTTTCTCTTACTATGTGGGTCCTGGGAGAACCTAACTTAAGTCATCTGGCTTAGTAGCAAGTGTCCTTACCCATGAGCCATCTTTCCAGCCTGCCCACTTCCACTAACACCAAAGCTGGAACTGCTGCAGTTATGGCTACTGTTGCAAGAGTCAACCGTAGGGATAAAATGTATACTAGCCAAAGGCTGCATTCTCTGAGTCAGTTTAGACTCTTTTTCTGAGTGCCTATTGTTGGGTAGAGACCAGGGGTAGGAGATAAGAAACTCAGGAGCCTGACTAAGCACAGCAGGATTGTATGACGTGTAGAGTCTCCAAGTACTGGGCTGTAAGAAATTCTTCACGGGGGCGAGGGAGGCGACCTTGAAATAGCTCTGCTAATATAACAGGCATTCTCTACCAGGTGAGGCTGCAGTGGGGAGGAGAAAGAGAGCTGCAGGAGAGAAGCAAGTGGGAGGAACAGAGCAGGAACAGGTACTCTGGGCAGCCAGGCAGCTTGACTAGGACAACGTGGGCATTGAAAGACCTGAGGAGAATGCAGAGCTTGCCAGCCAGGGGAAAGTTTGTTCCTGAGGTTTGATAGTTTGGGAACTATCATTAAGAGATTAAAAAATCATAAGATATAAAAAAAGTTCAGCCTCTCAGCTCCCATTGCCCATTTGAGGTGCAGTCAGGACATTTCACATGTATTTACATGTATAGGCATGGCCATTTGCCTTTTCACTCACCACATCTGCAAGCTTGCTTCAGTGGCGCTGGCACCCACTTTGTAAGTATATCATTTGTTCCCCAGCTTTTTGCTCTAACAACCCTGAAAAGACATTGACTACACCTGTAAGGACATCTCTACAAGATGAGTTCCTGCTGTGGCCCCGCTGGACCAAAGGATCTAGGCTGCACTGCGTTTCCTCCCATTAATGATACATGAAACCATGTAACTCCCAAACCTTTGCTTTCAGTTTTTTTCCAAATTCAAAATTTATGACAGTCTGATGGTAGTTGGACCTTTGAAAGCATACTTTTGATTTCCATTTCTTTCCTCTTGAGTGAGAATGAACACATTTCTCATGTTTGCCAAATCCTGATGCTCTGTATATGAATCCAATCTTCATGTCTTTGCTCCTTTGGAGCAGGGTTCTTAGTGTTTTTCTACTGACTTCTGTGCCCTCTCTGTAATGTGGTTTATCACAGTGGTCTACGAATTTCCTGACAGTTTCTTATCCTGGAATGGCGCTGAGAGTTTTGGCCAGGATATCAGCTGAGGAGATGCAGTTTTAAATCAATTACAAATCATGAAAAGCTCTGAATATGGTTATATCAGATATTAAGACATATGTTTAAGAACTCTGGTAATGGACAAGATAAATCGGGATAAAAGACCAAAAAAAGGACAAATATGGACTCCAAGTTTCTAACAGGAAGCAGGAAGACTGAGGTGACCTTTTATAGATGGAAAGGAAGAGCAGTTGGGAGGATGATAATTCAATGTTGTAAGTTTCTGACTGGGAAATAGTAGTACATCCTCCCCAGGAAGGTGATTTATAGGTTGTGCGAGATACAAGACCCAGCCAGGACCATGCTGGGGCCTCTGGGAATCCTCTCCAGAGAAGTGACAGCTGAAGTCAGGGGAGGCAAACTTACCATGGAAACAAAGAGGAGACGTAAAGCCTAGAATGTCAATGTCAGGATGCACTTGGGGAAGAGGAAAAGCATATAAAGCAAGAGTGGAGTGAGCTGATAGATCAGGGATCTGCAAGCTACAGTCAGCATAGCAAACCCAGCACTAAGCCTGTTCTTGTAAATAACGTTAATTGGAGCATAGCCATAGCCAGATAGGGATAGATTATCATAGATTATCCATTACTGCTTCCTACCACAGTGGAAATTGCTGAGCAGTTATGATAGTGGGCATAGCCTGCACAGCCTCTATCTATCTATCCATCCATCCATCCATCCATCCATCCATCCATCCATCCATCCACCTATCTATCTATCTATCTATCTATCTATCTATCTATCTATCTATCTATCTATCTATCTATCTATCTCCATCTATCCTTTTACAGAAAAGAAATCCCTGATCCAGAAGGAAAATAGTTGGGTATGGTCAAATGGCACATGAAACTACAAAGATGACTGACTATACACAGAAAAACAGAGAAGATGTAACAGGTTGCTTTGCAAAGTTTCTCTATTATGCTGATTACAAAAGACATTTAAAAATGGAAAACAATAGAGTAACATGACACCTATATCGAAGAGCAAGAGGTTAGTTGGTAGCTCTTGGGAGCTGCAGTGGGCTGTTATAGTAGGTCTGTCTGGATGCACGACCCTACATCTCTTGTGACAACAAGGCTGTGTAGCACCATCATCATATGATGATGAAACTGGGAGTCAGATTCATCAAGAAAGTGGGGGACCTCACAGAACTGCTGCAGCAGTGTCCCTAGGTCTCCGAAAATAACAATGTGAGAGCCTGTACTTATTCACGGAGTGCTACTGCAGGACTCCTGACAGCAGGGCCGCCGGCTCGCTCCAGCCGTGCCAGCTGCCTCCAGCTTGCCACTGATGTAAGGCTATCCCCGGATGTTGCCATTGCTGGCGAGGAGGCTGAGGTATGGGAGAACAAGACCAAAGCGTTCTTCTAGGAACAGATCTGGGGATGCAAGACATAAAATGATGGGAATTAGGAAGAGGTAATATCCTAGTTAGGTCCTGTGTCACCCTGACCCAGGCCAGAGTCATCTGGGAAGAGGAACCTCAACTGAGAAAATGTTTTCATCAGACTGCGGGCAGGCAAACTGTGGGTATTTTTTTAAATTAGCTATTGCTATGTGAAGGTTCACCTCACCATGGGTGGTGACACCCCCTTGGTAGGTGGTCCTGGATGGTCTGAAAAACTCATGCATACATCTATGAACTTTGTGTCTTAAGACTTAGGTGTTGCCTCTTCTGTGAGGCCTCAGAGGGAGCAGCCCATGTCAACTGTGTTCCTCTCCTTCGTGGCATTTTTGGAGCACGGTAATACTGATCCAGCCCCTCACAGATCCTGGGGTAGAAACCAGAGTCTGCAGATTCTAGGGAGAGGATAGGGTGCTTTTCCACAGTGGGGGACTGGGACAAAACACAATCCTCAAATAGAAACAAAAGTGAACAGCAAAATGCATAAATATCTCTAAGAGAGAGCACAAGTAGAGATTATAAATGCTGTCAGATTCATCAGATCTGTCAGTAAACATGATAACCATAACCTTTTGAGAAGATTTTGTGGCTTTCTAGACTTCAGGAATGCAGAACAGGACACGTGGACCCATGATTTGATTCACTCTTTTCTGGACTTATAACTTAGACTGTAAGTGTTTCAAGAACAAGAATTTACCATTTATGTTGTTGTGGAAGTGTTAAAATTATGCTGGACAAATGGGTGCCTCTTCCCTGTAAGCCTCTTGTAACTAGTGATGTCACTGGAGTCTCAGGGTTAACTTACGGCAGTGAGCTGGTAAAGGTTTGTGGTAATATAACAGACACGGTAAAAGAGCTCATCTTTCAAGAAGTATGTCTTACTATGGCATTTTTAACATAGTTTGTCTTTATGGGCTCCCTTCCCCATGAACCTTTCCATCCCCTTTCAATGTAGATGTCACACGTGAAGAGCCTTAGAAAATATATCTTGCCTCATTAGACAGAGTCTAAGAGAACAGCACCTTGTACGTATGCAGAACAGAACTTCATGCTCCTGGGAAGCCAAGCTCCTGAATGTTAGTATTATCCTCCGAGCTCACAGTTCATTCCATTAGGAATTGTTCTGTAGGATATTGTGAACAAGCCTATGGCCCCTCTGCACCACCACAGCTAAGTCCTTCCTTTGAAGCTCAAATATTGAAAGTTCCTAACCATGAGGCCAGATGTCCAAGCAGAGATTCCCTACCAAGGAGAGATGTAAAAAGTGTTGCTGCAGGCACAGAAAAGAACTTTTAAAGCGGCCGCTTCTCTCCCTTGGCCACTGGCTGGAGTTCACGAGGAGAGGTCAGCTGCCAGGAGGCCATCTAGAAATCGGCTGTGTTACCAGAAGGCTTCAGAGGGGAAAGGAATATTTCATAAGCTTGGGCAGTTCTCACTCCACTTAGAGCTTATATGAACCAATTTCCAAAGGATAAAATTACAAGCCTCTTTGAGGGGTTTTAGTAGCATTGAGACACAGAAAGAAATCTTGGCCTAGTCTCAGATGGCTTTCTTTGGGACCTGCTCATTACTGAATTCTTGCCTTCCCTGTTTGCATGTCCTAAGAACACAGAAGAAAGTGGCACTTTCCATTGGCACAGGAGACCACTTCCTAAATATAACTCCAATAGCACAGATACTGAGAACAACAATTAACAAAAAGGATCTCCTGAAAACGGGAAGCTTCTGTAAAGCAAAGGACATGGTCAACAAGACAAAATGAGAGCCTACAGAATGGAAAAAGATCTTCACCAACCCTACATTGGACAGAGGGCCGATCTTCAAAATATACAAAGAACTCAAAATTTGGTCATCAAAAGGAGAAATAGTCCAATAAAAATGGGGTACAGACCTGAACAGAACTCTCAACAGAGGAATCTAAAATGGCTGAAAGACACTTAAAGAAATGTTCAACATCCTTAGTCATCAGAGAAATGCAAATCAAAACAACTCTGAGATTCCATCTTACACCTGTAAGAATGGCCAAGATCAAAAACACTGACAACAGCTTATTCTGGAGAGGTTGTGGGGTAAAGGGAACACTCCTGCATTGCTGGTGGGAATGCAAACTGGTACAACCACTTTGGAAATCAATATGGCAGGATGAGAACCTATGGATTCCTTCCAGGCTAATGTAGCTTGATGAAACAAGGTCCCCCGAAGGTCTCTGTGAACCCTAAAAATACTTTGCCCAACAAACAGCAGGAAGCAGTTTGGAGAAAACTATGCCCAAATTCCAAAAATGATTGTTTATAAAGGGAGATATGATATAGACATGAATACTTTGCATCAGTATGGGTTTCTCAGAAAATTAGAAAACAACCTACTCCAAGACCCAGCAATACCATTTTTGGGTATATACCCAAAGATGCTCAATCATACCACAAGGACATGTGCTCAAATATATTCATAGCAGCATTATTTGTAATAGTCAGAACCTATAGACAACCTAAATGCACCTCAACTGAAGAAGGAATAAAGAAAATGTGAAACATTTACACAACGGAGTACTATTCAGTGATAAAATTTGTGGGCAAATGGAATGGATCTAGAAAATATCATATTGAGTGAGGTAACCCAGACCTAGAAAGGCAAATATCATATGTACTCACTCATAAGTGGTTTTTAGACCTAACACACACACACACAAAAATCAACCTATAATTCACAACCCCAGAGAACCTAGACAGCAATGAGGACTCTAAGAGAGACAGACATGGATCTAATCTACATGGGAAGTAGAAAAAGACAATATCTCCTGAGTAAATTGGGAGCATTCGGAGCATGGGAGAGGGAAGAATGGGAGAAGGGAAGAAGGAAGGGGAGTGGAGAAAAATATATAGCTCAATAAAATCAATTAAAAATGACAGTATTGCTAAAAAAAAAAGGGAAAAAAAAGAAAGTGGCATTTTCTTTGTGTCCTCCTGAATTAGAATTAAAAAATGCTAAGAATAGAAGGGAGTTTTCCACCCTACCCGAGAAGACTTGCCTGCTCACTCAGAAGGAAGACATCCACAGTATCATAACCTAAGTGCCATCTCCCTCAGAGATAAGCTCAGCACCCTGTGGCAGTTTGTTATGACCTTGCTTCAGACTGAGGAAAGGCAGTGACAACAGAAGAGCCAAGGGGAGGTGAGCGGCTCTCAAGTGCTTACCCTGCTCCCCTCCAGAGTTCTAGCTTCTGGCAAATTTTTATTTCATTTCAAAACTCACCGAGAAAGATTCTTTATTCAGTGGACAAAATCTTTCAAGTTGTATGGAAAATATTTTGAACCCTTTAAACACTGCTTTGTACTCAAATTAGGCTGTGATGAGCAAACGGATGAGGATGTGAGGGACAGTAATTACAATAGGAGAAACAGATTCCTCCGAACCAATGGCTTGGTCCACGGTACTCTACAAGCCTGGACTGACTGTGTGGCTAATTTTATTACAGCATTGTCCAAAAAATAATGGCTTGTGGTTAATCAACAACTAGAAATTATATGGATCATTTCGCTTAATAGTTAAGAATGTAATAGGTGTTTGAAATTTTTGCAACTTTAATAATTATGAGATAGTTTTTAATATTAATATTATTTAATAATATTAGAGATAGTTCAAAGGCAATATAATAAACACAATGATTGCCAAAATATATAAATTTAAGCCTCACAACCAAAATTACTGAATAATACCTGTCATATTCTTATATATACATGTGGGTGGCTATATCACACACATATATAACTTCTATCATATTCTTACATATACATGTGTATGAATATATACATATATAATTCCTATCCTATTCTTATGTCCATGTGTAAATATATACACACATATATAATTTCTATCATATTCTTACATATACATGTGTATGAATATATACATATATAATTCCTATCCTATTCTTATGTCCATGTGTAAATATATACACACATATATAATTTCTATCATATTCTTACATATGTGTGTGACTATATATACATATATAATTTCTATCCTATTCTTATGTGTCCACATGTGAATAAACATATATACACAAATATAATTCTGATCATATTCCTACATAGACATGTGTGTGATATATATACACACACATGTCAATCTTGCCATATTCTTACATGTACATGCATAACGTGTGTAGTCATAAACTCTGTATTATGTACACTCCTACTTGACAGAAGACCTAATAATAAGTTCATCTTCTGACCCAATTCTGTGATGACTTAACTGATTTCCCTGTAATAGAAACCTGGTCTCTGGTTAACCTCTGGAATCTGAAAGACCTCCCTTTTACTGTACAGTGTTCATTTCCTGACTGTCCCTGTTAGGGTTTCTACTGCTGTGATAAAGACCATGACAAAAGGCAACTTTGGGAGGAAGGAGTTCATCTCAGCTCACAACCTTTAGGCCACAGTCCATCTTTGCAAGACATCAGAGCAGGAATTCAAGGAAGGGGCCTGGAAACAGTAACCTGTTTACGGCTTTGCTCCCAATGGCTTGCTCCCCAGTCCTGGAGATCCTGGCTTGGCGTAGATGCTGAAACTCATCAGCCAATGAGGTGGGGAGAAACAGGATACCAGTCAGGCTGTTCTCAAAGGGTTTGGTTTTAAAATCCCTCTTCATTCTTAAAAAAGAACCACCCCAGGGCCAGCAAGATGGCTCAGTAGGAAGAAGTGCCCTCCACCAGGCCTGATGAGCTCAGTCTCCTCAACCCACATGGAGAAGGTGAGAAAGATGCCCTCTGATGTCAAACTGGAATGCGGAAGCTGAAACTCTCATGTGTGAACTTTGTATGCAGTTATATTAAAATCCCTGTCTCTTTTGTGCATTGAATGGATCTTTTGCTCATGAAGGGCTATGTAACATCAGGCACTGATCATTTGAAGAACATGGTATAATGAGTCATATAAATCTTTCAACTAGAGATGCCTCATTCTCTTCCTGCCCGTTCTTACCACTTGCAATGTCACCGATCTCATCAGAAAACTTTAAGCATTGCCAAGCTGTCAAGCTCACAACAGTGATACCAGTTTTCCAAAATTCTAACTTATTGCTTGAAAGGGCAAATTTTATTATTAGCAACAATATAGTCAGTTGTTATCCTTGACATGTCAGGCTCACTTCATTTATTTTCAAGAAAGTGCCTGTCAGATACTAGAGTGTGAATAAACACAGGTTGTCAATCCTTGCAGAACAATAGAGTTCGGCCCACAGTCTGTGCAGAACTGCCTTTCCTTGAGACAACTGACTGGCTTCAATAGGTGGCAGAAGGGTTTGATGTGCACTTCCTGTTATTATGAAGAGTATTGTCTCAGGACCTGAAATTTAATAAATAGGCATTTGGTTGCTTCCTCTTTGTTCCAACCTCATGTATGTGGAAGGAAGAAATCGCTATCAGGATGGTTGCCTGGGACCATCTCCCATTGCTGCTGCATGCACAGTGAGGAAGCTGTGCTCATATGAAGGCAGTTTGCGCCTGAGGAATCAAAGTGGGGGGCGGGCAACCTCAGAAATGCAGCTTTAGGTGAGTGGGTATCATTTAAGATTTCTTCTGTAGGAAATGGAAAGCTACTGGCAGATTTTAAGCTACAAACAATATGCTATTACTTGTGTTATAGAACTGCTGCTTATCCTCTGTGTAAGGGGCAGAGCTGCGGGCAGTAATTCTAGAAAGAAGGAATTGTATAAGGCGGGGTCAGAGAGGATGCAGCTCTGAGTAAGGGTAGGAACTAGTGACAGGGGATGAGGTGTGTGTCTAGAGACATTTAGGAGTTGTCCCAAGGACTGAGTTATGAGAGATAAGAGCAGAGAAGTCCTTCAAGAGGACTTCCAAGACTCTCACCTGAGGAACTAGGTAGACGATGCTGATTTGACTCCAATATCCAGTAAAGAAGAAGGATAGCTTGGGATTGGAAAAAGCAAGAGGAGACAATTTAGTCTCGTGAGATGTCCGCTTGAAGCCGCCCAGGGACCATCAAGTGGAAATGTTTAAGGTGGCTAGAAATGGGGGCTGAAACAGGGTATGGCAGCAAGCTCCTTTAATCCCAGGGTTTAGAAGGCAGAGGCAGAAGGCTGCTTAAGACGACTCTGGTCAAATAAACTAAGAAGAAGCAAACAAACAAGAAAACAGAGACTATAGGCTCAGGGCAGAAAAACAAAATTGCAAACAAACAAATAAATAGAGACTGTAGGCTCAAGCAGAAAAAAAAAAAAGGAAAATTCCTAGGTGTGGAAGTCCCCATAAAGGGATGAGGCTGCTAGGGACAGCACGGACAAGAGGCCTACATGTGGTGAGCATACGGAAGAGAGAGGGAGACTAGAAATGAAGGCTGCATCAGTTGGAGGACCTGGGAAGTTGTTGCTATGGAAATGTAAGCGCGTAGAGTCCAGTTTTGGTACATTAAAGCCACAGTACACAGATGTTCTGAGAGTGGAAATGTAATTTCTCTGCACCAGTGTTGCAGGCACAAATGAGCAGACGCAGCAGAGCTATTTCCAGCCCTCCTCTTATATCACTAGGATCTACTATGAAGAGGACATCTCAGGCAGCTGCAAATCAAAAAGATTGTACAGACATGTAGAGTGGGTCACATCCAGTTGAAAGACTGAGCCAAATCGCTAACAGTGCACAAACCCTCCATCACTGACCCACAGACATGCTGCATGAAAACAAAAGTTTGGTATTAAAAAGCCCTGAATTCGGGAGACCGTTATGCAGCTTCACTGTGGCAGCTGCCGGCCAACACAAGTTACTTGTTAATGTTATAAAGAAATCAATCAGGATTTTAAAATCAGATCCCTGATAGTTTCCTTCCAATACCAAAGAGGGTGAGTAAACAGGAGCAAGAACTAGATGCTGGGGCTTTAGCCCAGTGAATAGCGTGAACCTAGAGTGGGAAGTCCAAGAGTTCAATCCCCAACACACAGCAAACCCATAAAAACTCAAGGGGGAAAGATGGATGGGAGGGGACCAGGTGAGGCCCAGGTGTATTTGAGGGAAATGACCTTCTCTATACTTCATGGCTGTCAAGAGTGTGGATAAATAAGAGCTCAAGGATACAGAGCAGCCCCTTTGCTTGCTAATGTAAACCCTGAGAGATATTATTGAATGAAGTGTCAAAGGAGAGAAGCCAGCATGCTTGAGCCTGCTCCCTCTCTCTCTTCCCTTTTCCTCAGACTACAGAACAAGCAGAAAGCACCAGAGCTCAATTTTCTGTACCCAGAGGTCACTGTGTTTTAAAAGTACCTGTGGTCAAGTCTAACACCTCGGGGTACCAGGTTAATGGCCGTATAGACCCTTGGTCATCTATCAGACTTATATGAGCTAGTCTCCTTCAGCAATTCCTCATATAAAGTTGGTTATTTATATGGGGGAACACTGGGTCCTCTCAGCTTTCCTCGTAGCAACATTAAAGTCACACGAAACTGGGCATGGTGGCACATGCCTTTAATCCCAGCACTCAGGAGGCAGAGGCAGGTGGATCTTTGAGTTTGAGGCCAGCCTGAATTACACAGAGTTTTCCGGGCCAGCTAGGGCTATCTAGAAAAACCCTGTCTCAAAAAACCAAAACCAAGGCCAAGCCAACACTTCCTCCCCCAATCCCTCAAACATTCTATTAGTGACAGGTACACACTGGAAGAAAAGGTGAGCAAGAACACTGCTCATGTCACATGTGGCGAGTACAAGGCTTGACCAGTAGTTCAGTCAGAAAAGCTCTGAGTAGAGAGGACCACTGAGGACCACCTGGGCAACTGAGCACCAAATCAAGGTAAAGTCCTAGAGATGGAGATGCCGAGTAAAAGGCACAGTGTACCACTGCATCCGTACAACACGAGAATTAGGCTGAAGGGTACTGCTAACCATGACTGAACACCACCAGCCTGAACAGCGTGCACATAGCAACACTTGCCAAGGGAGCATGGGAAGGGTCAGGAGCAGGAAGGATAACTGCAGTGCACTCGCTTCCCAGCCCCAGATCAATCCACTCTGTTCCACAACTCAACACTCCCCTTTCCTTTCCTCCCGGCTTTCTAATTTGTGGAATCCAAAGGAAAATTGTTTCCTACCAAAAGCATTTAAATTAGGATTCAGCTTATGACTCTAGTTATGATTCTCCCTTATGTGTAACAGGATATCTGAAATGATAACCACACTGGTTCTATGCCAGTTATTTCTGGTTAGTGACACTTGGGATGACTCAAAATACTTTATCTTTTAAAATAAATTCTAAAGGATGTCAAGAGAATATAATATCTTACATATTTACAGAGATACAGAACAGATTTACTCTAAGAATAAAACAGGAAAGGTGTAACTTTTTTGTGACGTTAGCAACACAGACTCCGGACTGTGGGGACAGGAGATTGCTCACTATTACACAGTTGAGGAATGGCTGCTGCCTGACCGGTTTCGGCACTGACTTGTGATGGGTAGTGAAAGGAGACAGGCGTACTGAAGAGCTGGGGTTGGGTGGGCTGTGCACTTTGATGGAGGAGCATCAGCAGCCTGGAAACACAGAGTTTATCATACAGCTGACCCAGCAGGTGGCTAGATTTATGCAGCTGGAAGAGGAGGCAGGTTAGCCAGTCTTGGTAGGGGGGCTCTGCAGGGGAACAGTCTTGGGCTGCAGTTAACTGGGAGCAGGAAGCAGTGGTTGCTGCTATCTGTGCACACTGCTAACATCTGCATTGGGACCAGGGAAGCCCTTTCCATTCCCATGGGTCTGAGGCACTGGGGTCTGTGACATGGTGGTGCTCATGTCAACAATATACACTCATCCAAAGCTTCATTCACTCCCCATAGATGACTGGAATGGATTTACCTTGATCATACAATCTCTGCCCTTCTCATTGGGAAATAGGGTTTACTTCTTTTGACTTGATTCAGAACTGGCGTGGTGACCAGCAGAATGTGGCGGGAGTATTTCTGCACTCTCCTAGTGCAGCCTCATGCCAAAGGCAGGCTCTTCCTCCCATTTTTCAAGGCCCCCTCTGCTGCTCTTCATTAAGGAGGCTCTGTAGCCATCTTAGACATTCATTCCAGCCTCAGTTAAGCTTTCTCCTAAGTGAAATCCAATGACGCACTGCATGCAAAAGAGTCACTCAGCTCCCCCTGCCCAATCCTCCATTCCAATAATTACAAATATACAATAAAGCTGCCGCCCTAAGCCATCAAGTTGAGGTATATATGGGTGCTCATCTGAACTTTCTTTTTTCAATATTTTAAATATATTTTATTTTAAAATATTATAATCATTCGTTTATTTTGGGGAGGCATGTACTATGGTGCACATGTAGAAGCAAGAATGTGCACTTGGCATGAGTCTTCATGGTGTAGGTTCTGGGGATGATACTCAGGTTGCTAGGCTTGGTGTGAGGGCCTTCATCCACTGACTGATCTCTTCGCCCCAGGGAAAATCCTTCCTACAAGTTTAGCTTTAAATGTAGAAATGAGATAAAGCAATAAATGATAAAGATTTTATTGCTCCTAAGTAGTATATAAATATACTACTATAATTCAAATATATCAAAAAAATTCACAGGCTGGAGAGATGGCTCAGTGGTTAAGTCTTAGTTTTTCCAGAGGACCCAGGTTTGATTCCCAGCACCCACATGTACACACTTCTAGAGGATCTGCTGCCCTCTTCTGGCCTGTGTGGGTATCGACAGGCATGTGCTGCATAGAGACATGCATATGGAAAACACCCATACACGTAAAAGAAAATGACTTCACCACCAATCCACTTCTCAGAGACATCTAGAAGTCGGACTCTGATATGTAATCGCATTCTTCTCTTGTATTTATTTTCTAGCCAAGAATCGTGTGAACATCTTCAATGTGCATACACAGCTTTCTCTGACAGGGTTTCAGCTTACCTCCTATGGTGAGAGATGGGGAGGAGGCAGAGAATGCTGGTGTCACAGGTACCTGGCACAGAACAGAAACTCAATACTGTGACCAAGCATTTCATGACTAAAGCAAAGTATGACACTTTAATCGTTGTATTGGGTGAATTCTAGAATTGGGTCAAAAGCTAAGCAGGCCTCCTAAGCCATTTTTTAATAGGGATGGGCACTGTTGAGTTATCAGCCAATGTATTTTCCCACATTACAGTGTGCACACGGGTGCCCTCGGTGGATTCTGTAGACGGTTTCTCCCTCACGTGTTCTCTACAGCATGGCTTTAGCACCCGAGGGCACAGGCACCGGGTTCACTATTGATTTCTAATCTCAGTCCTCAGTTTGAGAGAGCTCAGCTCATCAATCGGAAAGCAGGGGTGGGGGTGGGGAGGAGCAGATTTCACAATTAGCATCCTGGCTGTTTATACACCAGTGTTGACAATTTCTTTGGACAGATGTATTTGGTTCCAGAAAATTGAGCTTCATGGTGACTCTGCCTCTCTCTAATTATCTACACATGTCCCTGTATCTGCATCTGGATGTGTAGACCCCTCAGCGTAATTAGAATGTTAAACTCTTAGATTTGTTCCATCATTCAGGCAGATGAAGGGTGGAACAAGGATCTCCAGTGGACATTTGGTTATTTCATTCATCTTCAGAGATGCCCTGTGAGGACACCTTACAGGGAGCAAGGAAGGAGGCCTAACAAGGAATAGCTCAGTCTCTCAAGGAAGACAGACTGTGGCTTGAACCTTGCACACCAGTTGCCAGGCAGTCTGGGGTTGGACTGCTTGTCTCCCCACTGCTCTGTTCAGGAAATCCTTTTCTCAGAATGATTCCCTTAACTGCTGGGGAAATTGAGGCGCGGAGGGGCGGGGGAGGCAAGTGAGAAGGCAGAGAAGAAGGCAGGACGGCCGCAAGGGCTCTCGGGCTGCAGGATGACTGGGGGTGAGCTGGGGAAGCCCACGAGAGCCGTCCCAGTGTTCACCGCGGACCCAGCGCTTACCCACCACATACCCAGCAAACTGAAAGGAATTCTTCCAACCTGTGCTCTAAAATCCCACTCAGAAGAGGGGCTTGTGATGACTAGTGAGACGGTGAGTCGGGAGAAAGGCCTCTGGAAGTGAGGGCGAGGAAGAGGCCCACAATGCACCAGACTCCTACTGGTGCCACAGGTGCCTGCCTCCTCCCTGAGGGACAGGCAGGCTTCCTGACAGCCAGAAGCACAATGAGGGAGAGAAAACTCTCCAGGAAACGTCTATGACCAAGAGAGTTAAGTGCTGGGTGTGGAGCTGGGGTTGAGGTCAATGGAAAATTAAAGGGCCATTTCCCTTTCAAAAGAATGCAGGACTATCTTTGGACGTACCTCTCCTTTTTTATTTTTAAAGACTTGACTAGAACATGAATAGATGAACTGGAGGTAATTTGGGTTTCATGTACAAATGTCAAGACATTTGCTAATTTAGTAGTTTCATGTGATTTATTTCCAAAAAGTTACAGATGATAAAAGATCACGTGACAGACAAAAAAAGGTGTCAGGGCTAAGGAATGTAATGGAACATAAATTAAAATACTTGTTAGAGAACTCAGAACACAGTGCCGATTGAATGACTATCACTTATTATTCCTCTTAGTGTGTATGTGTGTGAGAGAGAGGGAAAAAAGCCAAGAAAATGAATGATAACAAATCAATTATTTTAGCAACTTTGATAGGAAAAAAAAGCTACTCACTTTACACATTAAATAACAGAACCCAAACTGAATTGTATTTCAACTATTATTGCATTTCCATTTTATTAAAATTAATAAGCTCCCCCCCACCCCACCACTGCAACAGGATTTTGCTATAAAGTTCAGGCTGGCCTTGAACTCATGATCCCTCTGTTTCAGCCAGGGCTGAGACTACAGATATGTGCCACTACACTTGGCTTTTTGGCTGTATTATGACTTTAATTTGTTACTATCAGGAAAAATAGGCTACATACTTTTTAAAAAAATATTTATTTTTATGTGCATTGGTGTTTTGCCTGGATGTATGTCTGTGTGGGGGTGTCGGAACCCTTGGAACTGGAGTTACTAATGGCTGTGAGCCACCATGTGGTTGCTGGGAACTGATCCCTGGTCCTCTGGAAGAGCAGCCAGTGCTCTTAACAATGAGCCATCATGCCAGCCCCAGTCCACACGGTTTATGCATGTATTATGTACATATCAACTCGCATCACTTAAATTCTGTCTGTGATTTGGGGTGGGTCTGAAGTTATGATTTAAGGGCCTTTCCCTTTTATCATGCCAATGGTTTAAAACTATAAGAATAAATTTTTAAAAATAGGTAATTGTGCTAATTACAATTCTTTCGAGGTAATTTTAATCCTTTAAAAACAATACTAGGGGTAACCTAACTCATGTCTTCTCCTGCTTATACAATGGGATCCACTTTATTTGCAAATTGGAAATTACCAACCACTTGGTTATATGGATATAAGTGGAAGAGATATCTACTTAAAATGAAACTTTTATGTAACTGAATCAGTTTAAGCAAATTCCACAGCTCAGTTCATGCAACAGAAACAGTTAATGGGCCGATGGCACCAACTGTAAATGAAAAGTGGACACGTGAAAAGTAAAAGGGCTTGAAAGATAGTTTTAAGTGACCAGAACATGAAAAAGAAAGAGTTTTGTTGTTGTTGTTTTGTTTTTGTCTTATAACCTATGGAGGCAAAATTTCACAAATAGAAATAAATAGGCAAATGTCATTAACCAAATCCCAAGTCCTCACTGTAAAGTGAGGAGGTTGGTTGTGCTGGTCTCAAAGGGTTTTTTTTTTTTTATCTCTCAAAGCCTTTTATTTTATTCAATACCATATAGGCATATATATATATGTACATACATATATAAATCACTTATTTTTCTTTGCTCTGTATGATTACGCTACATGCTTTAAGTATTGTTATAGCAAAGTCACTGAAAAAAATAACCTTTTGCTAGGCATTCTTTAAAATGATTTTGTTCTCTTCCAGCTTTATTTATAAAGGTTCCCTGATGCTGCTCCTCACAGATGAAGCACAGCATGGTACAGACACTTACAATAGCATCCGCTACTATGAAGCCAAGGAAAGAGCTGCTTTGAGATCTAACTGCCTCTCACCTAGAGGATCAGGTTCAGGGAGCTTTCTGTTGCTATTACGGTGTGAATGGTTCTCTGAAGCCATTTAGAAACAACCAAAGTTCTCAGCAGCAACAATCGACCCTGTGCTATGTCAAAGCACATCAGATGGCTGGCATTCGTGCCTGGAACAAACGCTATTGCTCATTATGCGAATACATAATGAAAGGATGTGGGCGAAGACCAGAATGTAAATTGGAAGCCGACTTCTGAATGTGCTAGGCAGCAGTACTTGGCGGAAACACTCAGTCTAATTTCAAGAGACAATTCCAAAGTAGTTCTCAAGAGAAAGGATGAGGTATTTTTCAAATATTTGTTCAATATGAATGGGGAGGGGTTGCCAAAAATGACTTTTTATGCTGGCATGCGAGCTCTTGGAGGGAAGTCAGCCTGAGTCACTGGACACATCAAAGGCAGAGAGGCCAGTGAATGGAATTACTGCAGGCTCTGTGAGCAAGCCAGATACCTGCATTCATCTGCCCACTGCTGCGATTTCAGCCTCCTTTTAATTACATTAAAGCAGCTGGTACCACTGGTTGCTGCAGTCTTTAGATTACCTTGATTGCTTGGTCATTATCTCTAATCAGCTGCTGCTTCTCATCTTCAAACTTTTGTACAACATCCTGGAGCCGCCTTTCTGCAGCGAGCTGCTGCCGACTGCTCTCCTCTTTCAGAGAGGAAATGGTTGTCTGAAGTTCTGCTATGATCTAAAATGAAAACAGCATGCTGTAACTTCAAATTCTCCAGCGAGAGGCTTCTATTTTATATGTATTTATGCTTAACAAAAGAATGAATTTGGCAAAACTCTGTTTCACAAACTGAACATTTTCAGTTAACATATCACTCAGGATAATGCATGAAATTCCATGTAATAAAAGACTACAATAAAACTATGAATGGTGGACAAATGCTCAACCAAATATATTTGGAAGGCATTTCACTCTAACATTCCACAGTATTTACTCATCAGAAGGAAGAACATCTGTGAGCTCAAAAACTGAAAAGCGTCAGACTATTTTACTGAGAAATAAACTTCTTAAGAGTGAGCAAGGCTGGTCTGATTTTTGTGAGATTTGTACTACCACCACCACCAAAACCACCACCTTCCAACCCCACCACCACCTACCAACAACCACTACCACCACCACCAAAACCACCACCTTCCAACCCCACCACCACCTACCAACAACCACTACCACCATCACCAAAACCACCACCCTCCAACACCACCACCACCTACCAACAACCACTACCACCACCACCAGCCAATCCCCCAACCCCACCACCACCTACCAACAACCACTACCACCACCACCAAAACCACCACCTTCCAACCCCACCACCACCTACCAACAACCACTACCACCACCACCAACCACCACCACCACCCACCAGCACCACCACCAGCACCACCACTAACACGGCACCACTACCAGCACCAGCACCACCACTAACACCGCACCACTACCAACACCAGCACCACCACTAACACCGCACCACTACCAGCACCAGCACCCTTATTCTTCTTGTTCATGTCGCTCTTTATGATCAGTTCCACACAGTGAGTTTTGGGTATTCACTCATGTTATGTACTCTGTTAAATTTGAAGTTTTTATATTGCTCGCTACTGTGAGGTAAGTATGGTTATTACCCTCTCTTCACAATGAGGAAACAGACACAAAGACGTCACACATTTTATGTTGCTGAAGTCTACAGTCAGTTTCATCTTCTAACGAGCCAATTTCACTTTTGTTTTTAACAAAATTTTGGTATTAAAGTTCACACTTCTAAATAGGCTGTCGTCTCCTTCCTAAGCGCACACACTCATGAAAGTTTATTCTGGCTCAGATTGTGCCCTTTCATAGGGACTCCTGTTGCTCTCTCCACACTCAGGAGTTAGTTCCCTCCAGGGCAGGGTTCCCGCCACCTTCTCAAATTAACATCTGATGAGGAGCCCAATGGGCCCACTGAGAGCGCTGTTCTTCCTTTGCTTTGGGTGCAGCCATTGCCTTTCAGTCTCAGTGAGGATTGCTTTTGAAAGCAGGAAATGGTTGCTTGTCTAATAGAAGGCACAGTATTGGTGTCCACAATGCTGAAACAGTATCAGTGCCTACAGTACAGCTCTGGGAGCGGGATGCAGTCGGTGAGAAACACTGGGCTTAGCAGTCTTTCTTGATCTCAGTTTCCCACAAACAGGAGCACAGCATCAGCAGACAAAACAACAGAAACTACACGGAGGCCATAAAAATCAAGTGCTATAGAAATATTAGTTGTCACAATGGACATAAACAGAGCATTGTTGTGATAAATATGGAGTGTTTATGCTCAGCATGCAAATTCGCTGTAACAAAGGTTAAAATATAATCAAATGTTGAGATTATTTTGAAATGAAGAAATTCTTAAGGGCAGGATGAGAATATTAAATGGACCCTCTGCTGTGAGTGGAGGAATTCACTCCCTGAGAATAGAATACTGTTCATCTATTTTAAGAATTTTGATTAAATGTTGCTCCATGCAACAAATGTTATATCCGTTCAATTACTTTCCACAGCACTTTCATCCAGAAGCAGTAAAGGTTAAATTCTCACAGTGAATGTCAGAAGCTGAAGCGCAGAAGAAGCAGCTTCTAGTCACAGGCCAGAGGGGCTAGGGATAAGAAAGCCAGATTTCCTCAACCTACCATGAAATTGAAGACTGATATTTTATAGGAACATGGGCCAAACAGTAAACACACCTTAGTATTTCAGTGTCAAGCTGAGGAAGCCAGAGCTTCATAGAAGTGGGAGTTTAACTTGGTAGTATGGTCAGTCCTCCGCGATTTTATCACATGTGTAGACGTGGTGATCTACCACAGTCAAGGACTCTACTTTCAAAGTATAAAGTATTTGTTTTCCTCTTAGAAATACTAGAAGTGAGCAAATCAGTATTGAGTAGAAGAAACGGGATCAGGAGTTCAGGTCAGCGTCAACTACATGGTGAGTTTGGGACTAACTTGGGCTACGGGAGACCTTGCCTCAGGAAAAAAAGTAAGACTGAGATTATTATAGCTAGGATTTAAGATAAAAATATTCTGAGGTATTTTAAATGGTTTTAAGGGCTCAAGATCAGGATATTCCTCATGTTTAGAAGATTCTGGACAAGGTGTACAAAAAGAAACGAGTGTAGGTTTTGGAACTGTAAATGATATTCAAGGAAGGTACACCTGCTTTTATTGTCTTTAGGGTGAGAGATAATGAGACTTCTATGGGGAGAAATGAGATTATATTTGGAAAGCTACTTTTTAGATTTATAAAGGTGACATAAGGGAATGTAAAAGCACTGGGGTGAAGCACCGTGGCTAGACAAGTTGATTAGGAGGCAGGATGACACTGTGTCACCTAAAAAAAATTTTCCAAATATTCCAGATTAGAGAATCCTGAGAACACCAGGTTAGAAAACACGGTTTGTATCAGGAGCACAGCATGGGTCTTTATGTACAAGGAGACAAACTTTCTGCCTTAGCTCAGTGCATGCATCACCAGCACTCAGCAGGGACTTCAGTAATGAGTTATAGTGGTAAATTAAGTAGTGTAGTATCATGGTAAATAAGAAATAGTCACCACTGGGAAAAACAAGACAACACAGTCTAGCCTTTCCATAAGTAATAGTAAAAAGTCTTTGAAAAAATAAGAATCTGTTACATACAATCATAATTGAGAAGCTCCAGTTTGGAGAGAATCAAAATTAAAGAATATGAAGTAAAATGTCACCGAATGCTTACCATGTATTTATTTCATGGTGAGGAGCAGATTAGGACATTTTCACATAGATATGAAAAATTAACACTGTGACAAACAACAGCGGCTATTTGGGAGGTTGCTCTGAGCAGTCTGACCCATGAAAGCAATAATGGTTACTAATGATTATTAAGCAATGAAACTTTACGTAGATATTAGGATCTTATTTAAAGTCTTTTAGAATTTAAAATAGAGGCAAATTTTCACCTTTTATTTCTATTGTTTTTTCAGACTGTGGGTACAGTTTGAGACTTTTCTAAAATTCTTCCTCTAAGTTCAATAGCCAACAAAAACCCTACCTAGAAAGGACAGGAAGGCACTGGGGTTCCTTACAAAATACAGGACGATAGAGTCCTTTGCTCCCCTCAGCATGGCCTCTGGACAAAGTGGGGGCATGTGGCATACTTCACAGTCATTGGTCTGCATATGAAGGGGAAGCTAGCCAGGGTAGTGGCAAGGGCTGCTTGGCAGTGGGTGGGTCCACCTGGCAGCTGGTCCTCTGCAGCTAGGAAGATCTCTGCAAACTGGTACTGCTCTGTTTTGGGAAATGCAAAGTAGGGAAGTGACTCGAGTTTAGAAACTATGCTAAAACTGAGAAGGCCAGGTTAATATCTAATATTCAGACAAAAAGAGTGCATTTGTGACTGAGAGAAATAGCATGCCTGGAGCTGATGCCACCCTGGCTGTTGTGGGGAAGGCTGTGTAGGCTCAAAAGGGGCACAGTCTTTGAGTGTGCCTGGGGTTAGGTGCACATGGTCTACTAGGTCCAAAGCTTGATATGATCTTAGAGATCAAGTAACTAATTTCCCTCATAAGAAGGAAATGTCAAATATTTTCCCAATTTAAGTTGCCGCTCTCCTGAGTGTCAGTGGCCCCATCCCTCATCTGTTCACACTAGCACTGTTCTTGAGAGGGAGATTTTTAAATCCTGGTAAACACAGTGAAGCAACTTTGCTTCTGGCACTCTCAGCTTGATGAGATATGCATTAGTGATTCCAGAAAACTCGCATCTGAAAGCAGAAACAGCCCGTGTTTCTTTCTTTCTTTTTTTTAATGTTCATTTAAAAACAATCTGTTTCTCAGCAGTGACTGGCACTGTAGACTGATGATTTCAAACGCCAGTTCATGGCTATAAATACTCAGCCCATCAGAGTTGGGTACAGAGACTACTATCAGCATAAGGCTATCTTCCGTTTGACATCTACGTATTTTTCTGGCATAGTACTGCTCTTTCGTCTATAAAATGATCACAGCGCATGATAGCTTCTGGTGGTTTCCCATGTCCTTCTCCTTCATGTCTTGGAGAGAAATAGTAAGCTTGTACATTTCCAAATTTTGTGGCGAAATTTCATCAGCTCTTGAGCACCCCAAAGCACAGTATGATGAAAAGATTTAATCTTTCTTCTAGACCTTTTCCTTGGCTCTCTTCCTCCTTATCCTGGTGCATTGTTCCTACACCTAAGGTTGCTAACAGATAGCAAATGTTTTAGTAATACGAAGCACTGTGTGCTTTGGACATTGGTTTTACTTACTCCTTAAATCTGTCTTAAGACGATAGCACTAATCTCCCACTTGACTCCTGAGGAAACTGAGTTCCAAAGGCGGCAGGAAAACTTGCTCCAGGTCACACTTGTGGTAGGTCTGGTTGGGATTCCAACTCTGCGGTGTCCAAGCTTGGGCTTTCTTATATGCTACCATTTAATTTGCTTTACTGTCACCTAACCAGGCTTCTTCACACATTCCTGTAGGTAAACTTAAGGTTCCTGTTTCCAGTGTTGTGAGCTAAGCATTTTCACTAGCCAGCTTCCATTTCCCTGTCTGTATCCTCCACGCCAAAGCAGAAGAAGCGTTATGCCAAGCTGTGACTTTTCCTGTTTCTGTTTCAACTTTAGTTTGGGAGTGTTAAGATTCCTTTCAGCTGGTTATAAGCATCATTCAGTAGATTAACAAGGACACCTCTCCCTGAAGGGCTGGGATAATGGTAACCAAGTCACGGTCATCTCTCACATAAACACATATGACTATTCAATTAAACAAAGACTTCTGCTTTCTTAATGACATGAGAATTCTATAACATGCCCATTTTAGAAATAATTACAGAACTGACATTTCCTGATAACTACATTCAAAGTTTTGCTGTATTAGGAAGGGAAAGCATTGGGCCAGGCTGGTATGTCAAAGGTCAAGATTGCCACTTTGAAGTCAGTTCCAGGCTGAGTCCTGGCTTAGTCACTTGCTAACTCCTATGATCTCATCTCTCTGATCTCAGATTTCTGCCCTCTACTGCTGAGCTACATCCCCGGCCCTTAACTCTCATTTTCTCAACTGGAAAAATGGAGCCGATGAGGAAGACTGAATAAAGTCACCAGGCTTGTGCCCAGAAATGTTGGATATGACCCTTTGTTTTGTTGCTCCTATTATCAGGCAATTCATAAAATGGAACATGGATTTCCGTTTACATGCCATTCTATACAGGCAATGATACGAAAGCCAACTTAAAATCATTAGACATAAAAACTGTAAAACTAAACGGGTTAGTTATGCATCTACAAAATGAAGGCAAACAATGCTTGGCTGTTCTAGCAGAACTTACAGAACTCCAGAGGTTTGGGACTCCCTAACTGAAGCCATTGGGAGAAAGAACAGCTCACGAAACAGAGGTTCTGCAAGCACCATCCCAGCAGAGGTGGCATTTAATGGTTAGCCTTTCTTACAGAAAAACCACAGCGTTAGCCATGAACAAGTGGTGGGTGCAGGGATTCTTTCCCACCCTCCAGAAGGAGCCAGCAGTTGAGCTGATTATTTAACCTAGAATGGTCTGTCGTTTTGAATCAGTCAACTAGCTCATGGGTGCAATGAGTTAGAATATTGTAAAGAAAAAAGTACAGATGTTATCAGGCTGCTTACATCACAGATGTAGGTGTGTACCCCTGCCTTGTGAAATGTCTCTCGGCCTGGGCTTGTTCAACCGTGCCAGCTTGTTTTACAACATCTTTCTCTGTGTGTATGTATGTGTGTATGAACATGAAGGTGTGTGTGTTGGTTCAAATGGCTCAATATGCACAATTGTTCCTGATTTTAGTAAGATGGAAATATTAAAAACATTTTAAATTTATTTATCAATCCATCACAATATGATACGAATCCATGAAAAACTGACAAGAATTTGATTTAACTCTGAAGTACAAAGGCTTTGCTGTGATTGTCTCATTTCTGCTCTTTGTTTCGGATTTACTGTTTTGTTTTGTGTCTTTGGCCCATGCTTACCTGGGAAGACTTGGCAAGCTTCTGAGTGTATTCCTTCTCGATCTGCTTCAGCCTGCTGTTGGCCTGCAAAACACACGTACACGAACACACACACAGTGACCTGTGAGCTTGGTATCTCTTCCACATGCCTATCACCAGGCAGCTGGGATGCCTGCCAGCTGCACCGCCCTTCTGGGCAGCCAGAAAACCACAGGGTTTGTCTTTGATCTGACGCCAACTATTCATCACTGAAGAAGCAAGAAAAAAAAAAGAGATCTCTCCTGCCAATTATTAGACAAACACAAGATTTCTGTGGATAGAAAGAAAAAGGGAAAAGGAGAGACAGAAATAGACATAGCAAGTGTGACGGCTCAAAGAGAAAGGAAGGGGGAGAGGGAAGAAACAGGAAGGGAAAGGAAGACAAATGGGACAGGGAACTGGAGGAGGAGGAAGGGAAGGAAGGTGGCAAATTGAATACTCTTTCACCTTGGTTTAAAAAGAGAAACAGGTGCTCTCAGACAAAGGCAGATGTGAGAAGTTCAGACCACTAAGTAGAGTTGAGCCCCTACTTGGCTGAACACACAAGAACAATCTTTTGAAGTGACAAATATATCTAAATCAAACAGTTTTCTGTCCTGGAACTAGGGTAGCTTTCCCAGAATAAGTCCACATTGCTTAGAACGTGATTATTCTTCTGCCTCTCATTTCTTAGTCCTTTAGATGTGACCCTCTTTCTGCTCTCTGGGAGTTCTTGGGATCTTCTCTCTCTGTGCTCAGAAAGGTTCCAATGACAAGCCCTGCACAGAGCCCTTTCCCTGTCAAGCACATAGACCCCTCATTTCTCAGACACTACTCTTGTCTGCTTGTTCATCTGCCTGCCTCTCTCTATTCTGTCATCTTTTTTCATGGTTTCTATTTTTCATATCTCTGTCTTTTGATTTCTCCTAGAGTTTCTTCAACTTTTACTTTAAGATGTTCTATGGGATTCGACACAACTGCTGGTATAGGTAGAATTTCTAAGGGTTCTTTCTTGTTCTATAAAACAGCATCATTATGAACTTCCATTTTACAAGTGAGGAAACAGAGGCAGAAAGAGTTTTGGTAACCTGCCCAGGACATATAGATTAGAAAATGAAAAATGATGGAGCTGAGATTCACACCTGCCCCCAACACACACACACACACACACACACACACACACACACACACACCACACCACACCACACCACCAGCAGCAACAACAGTAGAACAAGAGGACTCCTTACTCTTCTGCAAGCGTGCACAGCGTCCACATGCACACAGAACATTATGAATTCTGCTGAGATTATCTAATGTTGTGCACTATTTTAAGTGTCTCCATTAAAATATACACTAGTATTTTGGTTCTTGTCTTTCTCTTTAGAAACTTTCCACACGTCTGCTGATCTTTGGTGTCTTTTTTCTTAGAACCTCTACAGTTTATTGGAAGTAGGTTGGATATGTACAGACTTCTGGTTGGATAGACATCCCCATTAGGTTATGACACAGGAGCCTAGTCTCCCCTGAGTACTGCTCCCACTGGACTTCCTTCCTAGACGTTTGCATAGAGCATATCCTCTAATATTGCACTTATATTCCAGATCTGGAAGCCCTTAGATGAGCACCTGCACATTGAGAATAGACAAACCATCTTTATTTTATCCTAATTGCACCCAAGTGCAATTTCTCATTCTATCTCTTTAGAGAGTCCCAGGGGTGGAGTCCCATCAGCTCTGAGTCATGTTGCTTCCTTATTTAAATTTGAATCCATTTTCCAGTTGTCACCCTATCCGTGCTCAGAACCCGTGCAGTTCCTGAATCCTTCCCAAACTTGGACAGCAGTAGAAATACTGCTGCTTTTAAAGGCATTCTCCAAGCCTTCTTTCCTCAAGGCTGTTTGTACTTTTGGTATGACAAGACCATTTTTGGTCCAGCCCTTTCTCAAACTCTAAAATTTTGTTGACTGTTATGTGTTCTGTTATTTCCTTTTCCTGTCTTTTTGAAAGAGTTATTGTACAAAAATGCGTATGCCTGAGTTGCATTCCAAAGTTCTGATTTAATTCTAGTTACAACAACAACAACAACAACAACAACTACACACACACCAAACCCTGTAGCTAGTTTAACATTCAGTCAAAACTGTAAGTCACAGTCCATGTCCTTTTATTTTTAGTTCTTGTAGTGTTGGGGACCAAACCCAGGAATTCTAAATGTGACATCGTGCCATGTGCCCTCTCCCAAGGTCCAGGGATCATTCAGAGGAAGGACTGTAAAGGTCAGAAGAGGTGGATGACTCTAGTAAAACTGGTTTCTGGACACAACTTGGCAGTTGAACTCATAGTGTCTTGCCTACACGCACAAGATCCGCACAGGATCAAGCCAGACAGAATCCCAGCATGGAGAGGGGAGGTTCAGGGAGACCCAAGCCTAGATGAGAATCTATTGGCAACTTATGGCTGAGAGAGGGGGAATCCATTTTCTTTGGGGATGAGGTCCTTGAATGGCTAGCCATGTCCTAGTGACAACCCTAAATCCATGCACATATTGGTAGCACTAAGAGAATACATGAAATTGGGAGGGATTAATGGTAAGGAGAAAGCAAGGAAGCATTGCAGGGGAGCAAATGAAAGGAAGGCTGGATTGCAACACATTATATACATGCATGAAATTCTCGAACAATGAAAATAATCTTACATAAAGAACAAACCAACCCACAAGACAACCCCAGGGCTTTGTGCATCTTATACCACTAGGCTGTATTACCAATCTTTTATTTCTTACCCATGGATAGAACTACCTCAGGGAGTAGAGAAAAAACAGTTCTTTATTTGGATACCATGATGAGATGGGCCAGGTTCTTCTCCATCCCAGCACTGTGTCTGAAGTGACACTCATGAGATCCTGGAAAGCTGGTCTGACCCCTAACAAAGTACTTGGTGAGAAGTGTTTGTTCAACCATCAGGTAGATATATAGTGCCCAGCCTTTTCCTGTGTGATCGCCTGCGACCTACTTTTGAAGCAATCCTTTCAAAACCACGTGTTTCTTGGACTCAAGTTCAAAACAATTCTGTCTAGTTTATTCCACAGATCTCTGCATCTCTGAGCCCACCAAGTCCACAGTCTGATTTTTTTTCTTAAAGTTTAGCAAGGGCATGAGACGACTGCTATTAGTTTAGGAAGTTGTCAGACTCTGTCCCAGCTCTGTGACGAATACAGTAATTCTCCACTACTGAATTAGGCCACTTTGAACCTCTTGAGGTTTATTGGTTTTGGTTCCCATTTTGCTAATGTTTCTTATCACAAAATGCTTGATGAAGTATTTGTTGCTTTTAAAATAAACACTTACAGGGCTCTTACCATGTGCCAGGCACTGTTCTAAGTGCTTTAAAAATATTTACCCACTAGAGAACCTAAAACTTAACTGCAGTGTCCTAAAGACTAATTTCCTTTTCAGAGATGCTGGTCAACCAGGAAAGGCCGTCTCAGCTGTAGTTCCTCTGCAGAGCCTGTGGCTAGCTGGCCCCAACAAGCTAGACAAGCTCCTTTACCGATAAATATCTAACTCATCCATCAAGTCTAAGGCTACAGAATTGCACAAAACACACAAAAATCTTTCTTTACCTCTGTACAGCTTCTGCCTGAGCGTGAAAAATGTACTTTTTAAAAGTGATGTTTTAGATGGCATGATTGTCAACAAGAAAGACAGAGTAGGGAAAAGAGGAGGGGGACTACCTAGGTAGGGTCTTTGAGCAAATACCTGCGGGAGATTAGGAAGCCATGGGCAACTCCAAGTGCAAGGGCCCTGAGTCAGGAGCGCAGGACACAAAGAGCAGTGCAGGGGACTAGAGTAACCAAAGCATCAGCATGACTGAGCTGAGCTTTGAGGCAGGAAGGGGCTAGGGTCTACACAGCACTGCGGGTGAGCGTAAGGAATTTGTTTTTTTAATATGAATAACATGGGAAATTACCGAAGTATTTCCTGTATAAGAGAAAATGTAATTTGTTTTAACTAGTAATAAGATCACTCAAGATTTTATTTGGGGCAAGAATCAAACAAAGAAGCCACTTAGACTGCAGCTGCAAATAATACAGGTTGGCAAAGGGGTGATGAGACACAGGAGGCTTCGGGAAAGACCTGAAGGAAGGACCAGTGGATACATCACTCCATATAGAGAGATGGGCAAGCTGACTTCAGGGGCTGGAGAAGTGAGTCAGTGGGGAAGGCATAAGTGTGAGGACCCGAGTTCAGCTCCAAGACCCCATAAACATCTGGTGTGATAATTAAAATCTGGGCACCCCTGCAGAAAAATGGCAAGGGATACAAGTGAATCCCTGAAAGTCCATAGGCCAACTAGCAAGATGAGACTGTCTCAGACAGGATGAAGGTAAGAACTAACACCCAAAGTTGACCTCTGACCTGTACACGCACACCATAGTCGTATGTACTAACATGTATTCATGCACACAAAATTAAAAAAACAAACTTTTTTTTTGTAACTAGAAAATGAGGTCATCATTGATATGGGAAAAGCCATGGATGGAACAGGTTTTGAGAGGAAGATCAAGTGAGAAGTGATGGAGACATTAAGCTCATCCATGGTTGAGGTGAATATTTTTTGAGCTTTTGAGTCTAGAGTTTGTGGGAGTTGTGTAGGTTAAAAATGCAAAGCAAGAACTTCCCAATGTATACCTAGTGCATAAAATCATGTTGTTACGTGAGCTTGTAAAAGATACTGAGTAGATTCAAAAATGAAGAGGCCTAAGTATATTCTGCTCTGGGACTGAAGACATCCAGAGGCTAGACAATGAGGAGAAAAGCAAATAGAAGAAAAGGCCAGGGAGATAAGCAACCAGAACAGGGAATCATGACACCAAGTTGGGGAAGGAGGACAAAGTCTAGGTTTGGTGTCAAATACTGCAGGAGGTCATGTCTAGTGAGGACAGAGAAATGTTCACCTAGAACTGGCATCATGGTCATCACTGCTGACCTGGAAAAAGAAAATTTTGGCATAATGCAAGGGAAAAAAGCAGGATCTGAAGGAATTCAAGAGAAAGGAGGAGGCGGCACTGGCATAGAATCTAAATAGTTGGTTCAGGATTTTATTTTACAAAGAAGAGAAATGGGGGAGAGGTACTACAGAGGAAGTAGGTAAGGAGAGTGCTGATTTATTTTCCATAAGATGAGAGGAGTCATGCATCTGCAGACAGATGGAATGACACTAGCATTAGAGAAGAAAATGGTACAGATGACGCCCCTCATCTTTGGATAAAGGGGATGTGTTATGGAGTGAACTGTGTTCCAACAAATTATTTACATGCTGAAGTTCCAATTCCCAAAAGTGATTACAGTTAGAGGCAGAGCCTTTAAAAGGTATTAAGGTGAAATGAGGCCACAGGGTAGGGTCATTACAGGGGAGAACAGATCCCAAATCTCCCTTCTCCTCTCCTCTCCCTCCTCCCCATCTCCCCAGGATAAAGGGCAGATAAGGATGCAGAGAGCAGAAAGCTGTACAAGTCAGAGAGGTTTCACCAGAAAGGAGCCCTGGGTTCACCTTGGTCTTGAACTTCCAAACTCCAGAACTACAAAGGAATTATGATACCCAGCTTGTGGGAGCTTGTGAGGATACCAAAGAATAACTCAGATCCTGGGAGGAGACAGGCAAATGATCCCCAGAACAGCGATGAGAGCTTCTGATTGCTTCTGTTTTCTCCATGGAACAGGAGGAAGGATGCACTGGCTGGACATGAGCATGGTAGAGAAGACCACTGGGAGACGTGAGGAATGAGAAAAGGATTAAGCAGTCATCCAGACAAGAAAGGAAATAGAACGCCAGTCTCAGGATCCTAGGAAATATCAGGGCTCACTGAAATTACCAATGTTAAATTTAAAGCAAAACTGGTTTGTACTATACAAACACATTTAGAACTTACGAACAGCTAAAAAGAGACGAGTCAGTACACTGGAGACAGAGTATCTAAAGTGAGAAAATTAATTTATATTTCTTTGAGGGTTTTGCTATTTATCTGAATCTAATTCACAGCATTCTACATTTTTGAACCCCTCTGAAATAAGTCTAAAATGCTCTTGGTAAGTATAGTTGAAAATTAAAAGCTAATTTACCATGCAAACTAGCTTAAAACATATTTTGAATATTTGTATTCTCAGGATAGTATTAACTGTACATTTCATTTCCATTTATAAAATTAAGTAAGATTTAGTATTTCAAACCAATCCTTAAAATTCGGGCATGGCAGAGCACACCTATAATCTCAGCTTTCAGGAGGCTGAGCCAGAAGAATTCCACAGTTTAGGCCAGCCTAGTTTGTATAGCAAGACCCTCTCCCAACAATGACAAAAGCCAACAAACCCAAGCCTAACTTTTATACAAATCATCTCTCTAAACACAAATATGATTTCCACAGTCACCCTCAGCATGGCCTGGACAGATAGTAAGACAAACCAAACCAAACCAAACCAGAAGAAGAGGAGTGTCAGGACTCTGAGGAGAGTCTTTCCAGAGCTGCTGCTGCTGTGTCATCTCTGGCCCCTTCTCAGTGCTCACACTAGTGAGCACCAGTTCGTCATGCGCCTCCCCCATACCTAGTTCTCTGCCTTTGCAAGACTGCCTCCCTAGGTCACTTTCTACTCAAAGGGCCTGCTGTGTTGGTCCCCTTTCCCTACCGAATCCCTATGAAAATGTTTGGTTTTAAACTCACCCAGAAAAGAAACAAAAAAATAAACAGCAGCAGCAACCCCCGCCCCAGACATTTCTTATAAAGATGTCAATGACCCACAGTCACCTTAATGTGTTACCCTTTCTTGCAGGGTTCTGTTCAAGTGGTGGACAGAGAGGGTCCTCACCGTCCATCTTGTTTGGGACAGGGTCTTATGTTGTTCACCATTGTCTAACTGCTGACTCTCAGGCTTCCAGATAATCAGCTGTCTCCATGTCTCATGTCATCATAGGAGCACCGGGGTGACAAGACATGACTTCGTTTGCATTACGTGGGTTCTGGCAAGTGCTTTAGCCCACTGGGCTATTTCCCCAGTAAAACACCATGAAGACAGGTCTGATCATCTGGGTAGGAGTGCACCACTCTACCAACAAAAATGGTGAGCGAATTCCTAACAAATATTTAAAATATCTACAGACCACTTGAGCTTCAAAAATCACTGCACTTCATTTCCAAATGAAGGTGCACACTTAGCCAGGCATGGCACACACCTTTAATCTCAGCACCTGGGAGGCACAAGCAGGTGGATCTCCGAGCTCAAGGCCAGCCTGGTCTACACAGTGAATTTCAGTATAGCCAGAGCTAGATAGAGAAACCATGGCTCAAAACACGGAAAAATTAAGAAGGCACACACTTGTGAGGCACAGATAAGAATCACAGTTCCTATTACGACCAATATGGGGTAACAAGGACTACAGTTTACTTGCCATGATAGAGTTATAAAACCTGACAAGAATTTGAAGAAATAGTTTTAGGATACTGGACATCAATAAACATAGGACTGTAATACAGAGAAGGGAAACAAATGACGTAAACTGTCTCTGTCCCTTGACTGATTTGGTTTTTTGCTTTTCATCATCAGCTTTGCGGTTTCCCTCATGCAAATCTGGTACATATTTTCTTATATTTATACTTAAGAGTTTAATGTTGGAGAATGGCTCTGTAAATGCTGTTATGTTGTCAATTTAAAATTCCATTTGCTCATCGCCATATCCAGGAAAGCAGATGACTTTCGTATATTCATCTTGCATCCTGAGACCTTGCTGTATTTGCTTATTAGTCCCAGGACTTTGCAAGCTCATTTGGGTTCTCCACAGCGGCCATCACATCATCTTTAAAGACAAGAGCTAGCTCTTCCTCCCTCATCTGTGTAACTTTTTTCTTCCTGTCTGGTTGCATCACCTACAATAACCACCAGCATGATGTTGAAAAAGTGTGCTGAGGAGACATCCTAGCATTGATCCTTGCCATAAAGGGAGAGGTCAGATCACAGGTGGAATGTTACTAACTCATGGGCCTTTGGTAGACCCTCCTTCTCAAGTTGAAGTTTCCCTGCAGCTCGACTGTAATGCTAAGGGCTCTCTAGAGGAGGAGACCTGATGAGATGTGCAGATATCATGCAAATGGGAGTCCAGCAACAGACTGCAGTCCTGCCTGCCATGACTCCACATGAAGCCTAACAAGCTATCCCCACCCCCAACAAAAGGCAGCATCAACTGTCTCTATGTCTGAACTTCACCTAGCTGTGACTCTGGGAAGCGCTCCTTCATATTGAGAATAAAAATCAAACACAAGTGTAGACTGGAAGGGAAGAGTTTTATTGTTTTTTGGGATATTGTTGGATGGTTTACATGTATATGTTTTCATTATATTTATGTGTGTATATATAATATGTACATAATATATAATATGTACATAATATATAATATGTATTTCATTTGGCTTGTGACCTGCTTTTCTAACATTTTAGTCATTTAATTTCCAAATGACTAGTTTTTATAACTATACAATGTTAATCCACTGTTTTAACCTCTATTTCACCCTCATGCCTGTCCTCCAACATTCTACAAAAATATCTCCATTTGCATATCTAAAATATTCCCACTATTACCTCTCATACCTCTAACACATATTCTGCCCATCTCTCACTGTATTTCTTTCTCCTTTCTGCAGTACTTCTTCATTCCACCACTCAAACACTGACATCATCTGCTCTTAGAAACAAGTCTGTGTAGCACCCCAGTGCTGTTCTCTCTGAAACATAGCGGGATTGCAGGCACAGTGGAAAAGGATTTCTTAGAGCACACAAACTCAGTACTGTGAAATAAGTGGGGCGCCACTGTACCTTTCCCTAAACAGGTCCAGGAAGTGCAGTGTCAAGCACATTCCCTTTAGAGGAATCCCAGAAAACGAGATAAAGAACCACACAGTGGGGAAAAAGGGGGGGATTTAAAATAGGAAGACATATCCAGTCTAACAGATACATAAAACACAACCAAGAAACATGAAGAATATAAGATACCAACCCATTATATCCTGTCCTATAGTGGAAACCAAAACCCTCCGATGGATGAAAGAACCCAAGAAGGAATTCAGAATCTTACCTACATTTTTCAAATGTACATTTCAAATTATTTTGTGTATGAATGCTTCTGCATCTGCGTGTGGTCTCAGGGTTTACACAGGTCATGGTGGGCATGCAGGGGTCAGAAGGTAACTTTGGGGACTAGTGTTCTCCTTCCACCGTGTTAGTTCTGGGGATCACATTAAGCCTTCAGACTAGGCAGCAAGCACCTTTACTCACGGAGACATGTTATGGGCCCTGGATCTTGATATTGAGAAGATTAATGACCACAAAGAATATTCATAGACACAGATGACTCAGTTAAGATATCCTATTTGAGACTTTGAGAAGGTAGTTTCTAAAGTAAAGAAAACAGCAAATTAGAGGAGAAAGTCCAAATTACTGAGGACAAATTCACCAAGGAGATTGAAAGACTGAAACAAAACCAAAAAAAATTCTGGGAATTAAGGAAACAATCAGATATTTTACCAGAGCACATTTCCTAGAATAGCTTATGGCCACCAGCCCTAGGTAACACCCAGTGGCCGACAGCATGCTGCAGATGCTCAGAGCCCAGGAGCTGCTCCATCCACAAAGCTGGATGCTCCAGTAATGGCAATGAGTTTAATAATCTTTAGTTCATATCTGAAGGACAAAGAAGCATATTCTGATGCAATTGAAAGGTGACAGCACAGTAATAGAAAGATGCATTCACCAGCAAGGAGCAAAAGTCACCATGCAGACAAGCAATACCGGTCTTTATAGCACCACTTCCTATGGGGCCATCCACCTGAAGGAGCTGCCCAGCCCAGGGGAGGGTCTTCTCTTCTTGACAACCATCTTTCCTGAAATTGCCTCAACAGACCCACCACAGGCATGCCTCTTGACTTCTGATCCCTCCAGCTGGTAACTGAGATGAACCATCACACACAAGGTTGTGGATTCTTTCTCATGAATGGATGTTGAAGTCTGTCATCTCTCAATATGACTTATATGATTTTCTTCTTTAGTTTGGATTGCATTAATAGTTTTTAAATGCCGAGTCAGCCATGCACAACCTGGAATAAACCTCATCTGATCATGGTGTTTGTTTTTGTACATTTTGGATTTGATTTGTTACTTTTATTTAAA
>JAQHUG010000264.1:1619125-1652976 GCA_028555095.1 Dicrostonyx torquatus | reverse complement strand
AGAGAGTCCGGTTTGGTCATATGCTCATTCAGTCCTGGTCCAGCTGGATTTGATGAGCTCCCAATAGATCAAGCACACTGTCTCTGTTGGTGGGCCAGTCCCTCACGGTCCTGACTTCTTCTAGTAGAGCCTTTGTTCAGTTTTGTTATCAGGGTTCTGATGACCTAGCAGGATATATTAGGAAATAGTTCCCCTCTCTTTAATTTTACAAATAGACTATAGAGGATCAATATAACTTCTTCCTCACATGTTGGTAGAATGTATCATTAAATATGTCAGCCTGATGCTTTCTGTTTTGAAGGGGAGGGTTATTACCTGCTGAGTCCCCATTTTAAGAGCTACAGAGTTCCTCTCAAGAGTGAAATCATGCTTGGTACCGGAAACTTAGCCAGTTACATGGGGCTAGTGAGGTCATGGATCTTAGGAAAACCTACAGCTGCCACTTCATCAAACCAATGGAATCCCTAACTACATTTTAAGTATTTGTCCTTATACTCAAACATAAGTGTAGTTCTGACCCCTCATCAAGGGAATTTGTATTTACAACAGACAGAGACCACTATAGACATCACAACTGATCAAAATGAAGAGCTGTGGAGCCCAGTCCAAATTGATGCACATATAATACAACTCCTGCATCTAAGGCTCAGGGCTCTTTGTAGAAAAAGGGTCAGAAAGATTGTAAGAGCCAGAGGGACAGAAGTTTGCTGTGAGACAGTGTCTCCTAGAAATGTTATAGAAGTGACATCAAAGAAGTCTCACCAACATGGCTGTCCGGAAACGACTTGAACAAGAAGAGACCAGTGGGCATGCTAATGTGGATGGAGGCAAGGTCAGGAAGCCTCTACCTTAGACAAAGAGCGACAGGCAACTAAGAAATACTGAGATCAGGAGAAATAGTCTTCCTCAGGCTGAAGCGCACCAATTGGTTATCCAATACCAAATGGTCAGCCTTGAAAGCACACATACAAGCAACAGTATACAGACGCAACACGTTTTATTTTTATATTTAGTTGCACACACACATCAATAATTAAAGAACAAAAGGCCATGAATTTGAAAGCTAACAAGGGGGTGGGTGGTACATGGGAGGGTTTGAAGGGAGGAAAGGGAAGGGGAAAATGACGTAATTATATTGTAATCTCGAAATTTATCAAAAAAGAAGCTATAGGGCTACTGAGATTGTCTATTTCATCTTATATGATATTTCTTTTCCTTTTCTTTGCAGCAGTTAAGAGATCCTCTTCTACATGTTAAACAACCACTGAGCCTTACAAAACTCTAAAGAGTAATTGCTCAAATAGCATTTCTTTGAGTCTCATGGAGCCTAGATTGGCCTTGAACTTGAACTTCCTATGTATCCAAAGGTGACCTTGAACTCATGATCCTTCTCAGTATCAGAATTACAGGCATGTACCACTACAGTTGGCTTTCAAATAGTAATTTTATAAATAAAACATTCAAAAACTAATTCAAAGATATACTAATTTGATGTATGATAAGGAATGGCAATAGGAAAGAACAGTCTTTGTTCTCCATAATTGATTATGTTTGTAGTAGAGTAGAAAATGTTGCAGTAAAAGCCACTAAACTTCACAAAGTACAACAGCCAAATCTGAGCTGGGGCGTGTTCATTGGTGTTCTGTGGTATGATACCATACAAGGTGCCCATGTTCAATGTTCAGAACCAAGGCTGAGTGAAGCAGTTCCAAGCAACACATGCAACACAGCAACACATGCAAACACATGAAACAAAGGAGCACATGTAAACACATGCAACGCAGCAACACATGCAAACACATGAAACAAAGGAGCACATGTAAACACATGCAACACAGCAACACATGCAAATGCTGTTAGAAACATCAGTCCATTAAGCGATTTTGAATTAAGGTTTTTTTTTTGGTGTGTTTAGAAGTCTTTTATTGTTGCCATATTTTTATGACTCTGTCATTTAGTCATATGACCTCATATAGAGTCACAGCTCACAGTTTAAGAAGCTATGGTTTCAAGTATGCTACAGAAGTGGTTTAGGGATGTTCATTATAGCCAGTTGACTGATGGTTTTGTAAAGTTCAATTATATCCTGATTTTCCTGTGTGCTGGATATTTCTGTTACTCACAGTTGGTGTTGAAGTCGCCAAATATAATGTGGATTCATCTATCCCCCCTCAGAGTTTTAGCACTTTTCCTTCACATATTTTATTAATCTACTTTAGAGGCATACACATTAAGGATTGTTCTATGTTCTTGAGGACTTATTCTTTAAACTTATACAATGCCTCTACTTCTACTAACTTTCCTTGTGCTGAAGTGTACTCAAAACTTCAACACTGGTGTTGTGAGTGTGAGTGACCCGGATTTGAGGACGTGAGAGCAGGAGAACTGAACCTGTTCCTTGTTGGAGGACACACTGGGTGAGCTAGCCACAAAGTGCCGGAGGCTCACTTGGGTAGTGACAATGAGGGAAAGCTTGAGGATTGACTGAATCAGCTACCACTCAGACCCAGAACCAGGGCTGGGAGTTGGCCCACTCCAACATCCACCGAATCTATGAACTGTTGGAGCATGTGAAGGGGATGAACCTACAGATCCTAAACAGCAAGATCTCCATGACACAGGACAACAACAGGATATCCAAGAGGATAGCCCACTATGGGTGGCACAGCAGAAGCCAGAGGCCTCAAGCCAGACCAAAGATTCCTGGCAATGAACACTTGCAAGTGAAGATGAATGGGAAGGATAAACTGTGTGACTCACACTACAGCTTCCACAATATTCTTTTTTTCTCCCCACAACCTCTTTCTCGCTTGTTTTGTTACTTTGTTTTGGGACAGAGATTGCAATGGCAGAGGGCAGATACAAGGAGATGGGGAGATAACTGGGATGGGAATGCATATGTGAAATTGAAATTTATAAACAATAAACAAAAGCTAAAAAAAAATTGAAGAGAAAAAAAGAAACTAAATTCAATGGAACTTTCTTTCTTTTTTTTTTTTTTTTGGTTTTTCGAGACAGGGTTTCTCTGTGGCTTTGGAGCCTGCACTGGAACTAGCTCTTGTAGACCAGGCTGGTCTCGAACTCGCAGAGATCCACCTGCCTCTGCCTCCCGAGTGCTGGGATTAAAGGCGTGTGCCACCACCGCCCGGCTGGAACTTTCTTCTGACTAAATTAGGATGGCATATCTTCCTCCATTGGTCCATATGTGAATTACAGTCAAAGGAGGTTTCTTGTAGACAGCAAGAATTTGATTGGATTTTAACTTTGGCTCACATGGACAATTTCTGCTTTTTAATTAGCATTTTTAGGCCATTAACATTCAAAGTAATTAGTAATATAATTAGACATATTTGCTATTTTTTCTATTTCATACCTTTCTTCATATTCTTTTCTTTCATCCTCTTTCTGTCTTTTATGGTTTTAATTGAGCATCTTATATGACTCAATGCTTTTTCCTTTTTTATATATCAATCATATTTTAGAATTATTTTTAGTGGTTTCCTTAAAGCACAAACTTCCCAATGCTGTGACCCTTTAATACAGTTCTTTATGTTGTGGTGACCCCCCTAACCATAAAATAAATTATTTTCACTGCTACTTCATAAGTGTGATTTTGCTGCTATTACGAATTGTAGTATAACTATCTGTGTTTTCTGATTATTCTTAGGTAAACCCTATGAGGGGGTCATTTGAACCCAAAGGAGTCATAACCCACAGTTTGAGAACCACTGCCCTAGAGCTTACAATATATTCTACTGTCAAATATCACTCCATAGATAGTGTCATACAACAACAAAATAAGTCCAACCTTTTCTGCCTGTCCTCTTAAAAGCAACTGCCATTTATTTTATATGCAAATTAGGTTGCACAATTCATAACTGAGTACCTATAGCCATTACTATTTGAATCTGTTAGGAGCATCTGTTAAATAATGAGCATGAAGGCGTAGGTCTGTAATTCCAGCAATAAGAAGGATAAGGCAAGCGAGCTACCATGAATTCGAGGCCAGTCTGGGTGGGCTACATAGTGAAACTGTCTCAAGGAAACAAAACAAAAATCTGTTAAGAATTATTTCATTTATTCTCCTACTAATACTCTTTCTTTATATGGATCCATATGGATCCTATGCCCCACATGGCTTCTCTTCTTCATAGAGAACACGCCTTAGCATCCCTCACAGAAAAAGCTCCATTGTAAGAAGCAGCATGTTTCATCAATTTTTGTCTGAGAAACAAATTTCTTCTGCGCTTTCAAAATAAAGAATTTCATATTTCTGGGGAATTTTTATCTCAACACTTTTTACTCTAAATGTTTTACTCTAGGTTCTTCATGCTTGGATTGTTTCTTGGAAAGTAGAAGCAATTACTCTTTTTGCTCTTTATAGGTAAGGTGTTTCCCACTCCTGGAATCTTTAAAACATTTTGAGAACTTGTTAGGGTATTTTAGAAGGGAAGTTCAGTATTCATACACAGTTGACCAAAGATGGTCTTCTTGTATTAGGTCATGTTCTTTGAACAAGCGTGCGGCTTCAGAAAAGACAGCAATGGGCCAATGAGAGAAGGCAGGGGCACTCTCATAGGTAGCCAGATAGTCAGCCAACCCTGATGATCAATGTAGCATTTTGCAGCCAGATCACCCTCACATCCTGAAACTTATTTTGATTTCTTGATCACCAGATATTTTATGTTAGGAGTAAGTTTCTTCAGTAAAAGTCCTTTATAGAAGCTGGAAAGATGACTCAGTGTTTAAGAGTGCACACTACTCTTGTAGATAACTTAAATTCAGTTTCCAGAATCAATGCTGGGTGGCTCACAAACAAATATAACTCTAGTTCCAGGAAGACCCCAGGCCTAAAAATAAATAAATAATAAATCTCTTAAAAAGTCATTTACAATATGGTATAGGTAGGGCTGGGGGAGGAGGTGTTCTAGTGGTAGGGGTAAGAGGGGCTTCCATTGTCCATTAAATGGTAGTCAGGAATGAAGATCAAAGATGGTAAGGGAAGCTCCAGGTGCAATGAGAGCTGGAGTAAGCTGCATTTGACAGCTCATTACTGACAGCTGAAGATCTTCTATTCGAGTGGGTTGTGGCAGTAGCTGGAATTCTCCAGAGAAAGATTACAGCAGTAATTGTGGGTGCAAAAGTAAGGGAAGCAGCATATGGCTAACTGGAAACTGTCTCAAGCCCCAGGGTGAGACCTTCTGTGGCCCCACCAATGGGATTGCTGGGTACTTGGTGTCCCTACCACTGCACAGGCATGTGGTGTAGGAGGGTTCTTCTGTATTTTGTGTTGCTTTCATTGGTTAATAAAGAAGCTTCCTTGGCCTTTGGATAGGGCAGGACTTAGGCGGGGAAAAGAGAACAGTATGCTGGGAAGAAGACTGGCTCAGAGAGAGCTGCCATGAAGCCGCCAGGGTCAGACATGCTGAATCTTCCCGGTAAGCCCACTATCTTGTGGTGATTTACAGACTATTAAAAATGGGTTGAAATAAGATGTGAGAGTTAGCCCATAGAGGCTAGAACTAATGGCCAGGCAGTGTGTTAAATGAATCCAGTTTGTGTGTAATTATTTCAAATGTAAGCTAGCCCAGCGGCTGGAAGCCGGGAGGGACAAAGGACTAGTGCTCCTCTCAGGTGCTGGGAACACAGCCCTCTGCTCCCTCTTACAACAGGCATGGAGGAACATATACTCCAGATCTGGTTGGGAACCCTTTTGGCAGGTTTTGGTCACTCCCTTCTCCATCTAGGCTTGACAGCTCATTCCTGATTTGTTTTAGTTTTGGCTTCATTTGAATGTACATGCCTCCAACCAATCCGGGCCTAGCAAGCTCTACATAAAAGTGCATTCCAGTTTCTTAATTTTATTATTTAGTTATTTGTCTGTCTGGTTTCCTGTCGCAGTTTTGTCTTCAGCAGGCTCTGCTTAGGTCCTGGTTCTAAAACACTTTCTTCAGAGAAAGACCGAAGGTTTCAGTCAGGTTTCCTGGATGTCTAGTTGAATAGGGAAGTGTGGAAGGCTGTGGCGGTTCTCAAGGCATGCAGGAGACAGATCCTACCAAGTCATTCACCCAGGCCTGTTGCTCCAGCTGCAAGCAAGGCAACTTGTTCCAGCCTTCAGGAGGCGAGCCCTGATACCCAGCTACTGGGCCATCAGTGATCTGTTAACGGTTAAGCTTCTCTGCAGGGATGGTTCTTGGTTAGCACCTGAAGCCTGTGAGAACTGAGAGCTGTGATTGGTCAGCATCCCGTTTCAAGTTTCCATGCTTCCATCTAGATTGCTATTGTGTGGCCAATCAAAGTTCTCCTTGTTTGTTTTCCTTTCACTGCATAGGCACTGCAGTTTGGGGAGGATGAGATAAGGACCTGGAAGGAGACTGGAGAATCTGCCACCTCACTGTGATTATGTTAGTCTTCTACTGAGCCTGCATCACTGAGCTAGGAACCCAACTGGTGTCTCTCAACCCTTCCCTGTCTTGGATCAGGCAGGATGGCTGGAGGAAGCTGGAGTTACACACTTCCCTTTCTCCACACAAAAGGTCTGAATGAGCTAGTGTCGATCACGTCCCTTCTTCTAGGTTCCTTGAACTCGGAGAGGTCTCCAGAAGGTCGGGCTCTGGTGAAACGCCTCTGATGAAGGCAGGCCTGATTAAGGGTAACAGACAGAATGCCATGCTGTATCGCAAGGGCCACTGCTCCCTTTCTCTGTGAGGAATATGCACGGATATTTTTCTAGCATTCATTTTGAGACTCTGGTAGGTTTTGGAGGTAAACTCACTAGTGGTTTATCTCTTAGACTTTCCTAGACCAAGTCCCTACCACTCACCAGCCCCAGTTCAGGCTGTCCACTGATAGTGGCTTCTGCAGAGCTTTCTCTGAGTAGGATTCTCTCTAATAAGTTGTGATTCCCCATGACTGCTCTCCAAACTCTAGACCAGGAACTGTCCTTATGAGCTCATGTCTGTCACGGAAATGAAGGTTGCTGACTTTCAGTTTTCTAGGTCTGAATTCATTAGACTGACTGGTACCTCAACCACCTTCTGTGCCTGAGAGGAAACTGTAAATAGACCAAGAAATAGCATTTCTAATAGAGAGACAAAAGGGCAAGTTTAATGAACAGTCTTAATAATCTCAGAGACACTATCACATCTTCTTAATTATTATATTACAGGTGGAGAAATAGTGATAATTTTTTGAAGATATTATGGCTAGAAAAACTGCCAAACTTAAAAAGAAACCCCCAAACCACAAGTCCAGAAGATCACTGAACAAAATACAAGATAAACACAGAAGACCACATCAAGGCATAGCATAATAACATTGTAAAGAACAAGAAATAAAGCTATTACCTTAAAATCAGCCAGAGAAAACAGATGCATTAAAAAGATAATAACAGCAGAGTTCTCATTTAAGCCACACGAGTCAGAGAGCAAGGAAAGCTGAAGGGACCCATTTGTCTAAAATGGCACATGCAGCAGACATAACCTTTCAAACTGAAACTGAAAAATAGATGCTCAAAAGCAAATCTGAGAACTCATCACTTGTAGTGTATGGTACACCAAAGGGCTGGGGAGATGGTTTGGTGGATAAGAACCCACGCTCTGCAAACACAAGGACCTAGGTTTGAATACCCAGCACCCATGTAAAAACTAGGCACGGTGTTTAGAGACAGGGGGTCCCAAAAGCTTGCTGGTGAATAACTAAACTGTTGTATGGTGAGAGGAAGGAGATGTGGAAAGGGTATCATGGGAGAAGTAGGAAATACCGTACAGAGAGGGCCTCGTTAGGGAGTGAGCATTAAAGGATGAGGATGATTGACAGCATCACAAAACAACACTAATTGTCTTTATGCTATGGGGACATCGTCTGAACGCTTTCTACATATCAGCAGACAGAAGGGAAACCTCTTCAAAATCTCTGGCGTAGGTGTTCTTACCTCACTGAAACCTGGAGATGATTGAGAAAATGTGTTCAAGGATATACAGCAGGGCACGAAAACAGAAAACCCACAAAAATAAATGTAATGTTTAAAAAAAAACAATCAAGCTATCTGTTAAGACAAACATTTGGGGTATACAAATGACAATGCAAGTTATTGTTTTTTTAAAATGTGGAAGCATGGTTACTGTGGGAAACTGAGAAAAACCGACACAGTGAGCAAGGCTCCTGCTGCTCACACTGCAGCACGGACTGTCAGTGAGTCTCCTGCTGGTCTGCAGGTTCCAGGAGATTCTCATGTCTTAACCCTTCCAACGTTGAGGGTCTTCACAGACTCCCAGAACAGAATGTCACAGTAAGCTATAGGGTGATCACAGGAGTCAAGCTGAGGTTTTTAACTATAACTGTGCCCCCCAGGTTCCTGCTACAAAAGTCTACCAGACATTGCTTTACCCATCCTGATTCTCCAACTTCTTCCCCAAACCTCAGACTAGAAAAAAGTCTCCAGGCTGGGAAAATGGGTGCAGCCAGAGATGCCTCTCTGTGGCTCTCTATTCTTGAGAGAAGGAGAAGGCCTCATGGTTGCCCTGGGGAGAAGCCTGGGAGAAGAGGAAAGACCAGAAACCCCATGTAGGGAGGGGCTCCTCTAAGAACAGAAGGGGCCTGTGTCCTCATGCCATAGGCAGGCCGAGGCTGCTGGCCTCTGTTTGTAGTGACACTGGCATGGGTGTAAATTTCATGGGCAGACAGAGGCTTGCTGGCAGTGTTTCAGCAAGCCAGTAAGACTGTTGGACACAGCTCTCCACGAGCTCACTTCTCTTCCCAAGCAGGAAGAGCATTCAGATCCTAGGTGTCTGAAAGCTGCACGGCCATAGCAAAGAGAATTCTGGCTCTCCAGAGTTTCAAAGAAGGGCTACCAGGGCTGCAAGCTGGTAGCCCAAGTCACCAATTTCACAGTGAATGCTCAGGGGCCAGTGATACCTGGGGTCAGAGGCTCCACCTCCTCCATCACATTTGTGACAGAGCTGCTGGAACTTACGTGCTAGTATGGGAATGACTGAGCTCCAAGAGGGCTAAGGGCAAGTATTAAGCTTCTGTCACCATACAGCCAAATGGTGACTCAAGCAGAAACTAAATTTGCAGAAAGGTTTTACCATCTGAGCTGATGTTCTGAGACCTGTGATGGGGATATACTACTAAGAGCTATGGTAGTGGCACTTGGCTCAGATCCTAACCTGCCTCATGTCGCCTCCTCTTGAAGGAGACATGAATGAAAGCAGCGGCAGCAATTGCGGGACAAAAGCCACTTTATTATAGGCTGTGAGGGTGCCCATTACCCTTGATGTGGTAAGTGGGTGGGAACAAGAGCTGTGCATCTGAGGTTGAGACTCCTTCCTCCCAAGCCTGAATTAACATCTGACCATCCTTTGGTCAACTATAGGGCTCAGGGAATCTGAAGCAACAGCAAGCTGGCTTAGGCTTAAGGAGAGACAGGAGGCAGATGGCCTGGCCTAATCATCTCATTCCCAAGCAGCATGAAGACAGTGCTCTGTAAGAGTGACATACAGGCAAATATGACCAGGTGGCACCTTTATAGGGACTAGTCGCTGCCACCCGGAGTGGAAGAAAGGGACATGAGAAAGGTACTCTACAGGACAACAGACCATTTTGATTAGTTTCCCTACTTAGTATTATGTCATTACTCCAACATCTACTTTAGAAGTGTACTAATTCATCATATATATTTAGAATAAAACTAAATGTCCTCACAAATTCAGAATGATGACACCAATTTCACTGTAGCCACAGTAATGAGTAGCCATCAGAATGGTTGTAAACACGCTCTATTAATCAATGATAGCTCACTTTCGGTTTCCCCAGTATATTATTTCTACAAGCCAGCTAGCCTGAGGGACAGTTCATTAGACTTGATGTCACATCTTCCACTGATGTCACAGATTTGAAGGTCTCCCCACCCATTCCTACTTGGCCCCATTTTGTTTTGATTGTCTGCCTGACAACTAGAACCTTCAATCTACATCATCCTCAAGTAACCTCAAAATTAAAGATCTCCGTGTTCTGTGAAGTTTGAAAGTAGGCATTGTGCTATAGGCATTTATCATCCTCCAGCCCTTTCCCACACCCAGGCCAGGGCTAGGTGCCCTCGGAAGTATGTATTTAGAGATGAAGCTCACCTCATTTCCTGAACATTCTTAATCTGGGACCATGGGTAGCCTTAAAGATCCATGGAATTCCCTAATGTTTTATGCAATATTTTGATCTATCTTTTGTAGAAGAGGCTCCAAATATTTCAATATATTTTCAAAGAAGAAAATAGCATGAAGTTTGAATGGCATTGCTCCTATTGTGTGCTGACAACAGAACCTCCATTCCGATCCTCTCCGGGATTAAGACCATTCCCTTTTCTCCATAACTGTTCTCTAACATTCCCACAATTTAATTCAATATTGTTCTTTCTCAATCTCATCTCAAATTCATATTTAGCCAATCTCTAACCCACCCTGGGCCACTATGACAAGAACTGCTAATCAATTCTGACACTCTACAGAGCTCACACCGTTTTTCTGTTAATATCCTCGAATACTACCTTTGTCTTACTGGGACATAAATTCTTGAAGGACAGGAATCATTGTCTAGTCTGGCCACTGATATAACTCAAGGCCAAATCTCAGCCAAGAGTTATTGAATGAATAAAAAACCATTTCTTTTGTTTTCTTTTCTTTTTTCTTTCTTTTCTTTCTTTTTTCTTTTTTACAATTAAATTACTTACTTTACATCCTGACTGCTCCCGCCCAACCCCTGCTGCCTGCAATCCCCTCCTTCTGTTTCTGTTCAGGAAGGAGCAGGCCTCCTATCGGTATCAACGAAAGTATGGCACATCAAATTGTGACAAGACTAAGCATCTCTCCTTGTAGTAAGACTGGGCAAGATAATCCAGTATGAGGAATAGAGTCCCCAAAGCCAGCCAAAGCACTGGGTGCAGCCCGTGTTCCCGCTGGTAGGAGTCCCGCTAGAGGACCAAGCTATGGAACTGTCACATAGATGTAGAGGGCCTAGGTTGGTCCCATGCAGGCTCCCTGGTTATAGTTCAGACTCTGTGAGCTCCTATGAGCCAAGAAAAACCCATTTTCTAATATGGATTAATAAGTTTTTCAGACAATATTTTCGTGCTTTGAGTCTTTCTGCCATTGTTTTTTCTAATCCTACCAATTCATGAAGACCAGTTTGAACACTAACATTGTTTTTGTTTGCATCTCTTGCAGGTGATTATTTTGTATGCTTAATATTCAGAGTCCTGACAATATGAATGGTTATTCTATAGGCTTTAGGAGACATATTTTGGAACCAGGTCCCAAACAGCTATCTTGACTTCGTTACTTTGCCGCTAGTGGTTATGTTTGATGAATTAATGGGTAAAGGAAGTATGGATGGGCTAAATTGATAAAACTTTAAAAAATAGTATTTGGAGAAGAGCCAGTCCTTTATTTCTACGTTGTATATTTGATGAGATCCTTGTAAAGGAGGAGATCAGAGAGAATCTGGGGTAAATGGATACTGGGCAAAAAATGAGAGGAAAGGCACCTCTGTTATCTTTCATCTTGGTAACTATTATTTGGTTTCATATGGAAAAAAGGTCAGACATTTAAAAATAATGCAAATATTTAAAGATAGTTGTTGAGTAGCAATTTCCTCCAGATTTAAATGTCTGGTCCTAGGGAGAGGTTCCTTAAGATACAGGAAGTAAACAAAACTTACAGGGTTCAGGAAACCAACAATTCTCAAGTCTCAGAAAGTTCCTGTAACTTAAAAGATTCAAAAGGCTCTTGCCCATGATTCTGTAAGCAGTAACGACTGCTATGGGGGAGGAGAATCCTTAACCTATTGTACTGCCTGCTAGTGGTACATGGAGCTCAGGGATACAGCTTTTATACACTGTCACTCATGCTGGGGTGAGCTTCTCAGTGACAACTGACTTTGAGTTCCCCATCCTGCTGGAAGTAATCCTTCATTCACAGTCTTGTAGCACCCCAATCCAATAAACCCACTGGTTCACTAACATAGACTTGGGTGGAATCTGTTGTCTGTGCTTTATCTAGGTGAATAGATGTTTATATCTCTCCAGGCAAAATCACATAACAGCAGTTGACTATTAAAAAAAAACACTTTAAAACATGAATAAAATTTATTAACTTAGCTAAAAACATGAAAGCTATATACACATTCATACACACATATTCTGCAGGCTACTATGCTTTCTCAAACAATATAAATGATTTTTAAAAAACTATGCTTAGATTAAAAAGTTAATGTAATGAAATTGTATTTGTTGTTTGCTTTATCAAATAACCATAATGTTTTGCATTATGAACCACTAATTTTTTAAATGAACATTGAAAACAGGTTTAACCCACCATTGACTTGCTCATACTAATTTGCATAGAATCTTCCTCAAGATCAATTACTAGCTGATTAGCAGGCAGACTGTCATTCACAAGATTCATGGGGCTCATGTTCTCATTTTAAGGACCCTTCTTGAAACTGGTAACAAAGACAGTGGTAGGTAGTGAAAAAAATGTTGAATTCCTACTGTATGTCAGACGAAGACATCAATAAAAATATAGCAGAGTTCCCATGGATAAATCTTAAGATTAAAAAATATTACTTTGAGTCAAGGATAAGTTATCAGATACAAAAAATAGAAGAAAAGGTACCTGAATTACATACAAAATGTCACCTTTTTCTGTCTGAGGATTTAGATTTAAATCCTCGCTTGAGAAATGGTAAGCTAGTCTAAATATCATTTTCCCAGCCTCAATGACTTCTCAACTCTGATTCATTTCCAGGGAACTGAATTGTCTTCGTTGCTTTGCCTACAGTCAGAAACTGGCAACCAGGCTCCAAGAGTCACTGTCCACTCATTTACAGGAATCAATGGAGAAGCCATACCCTTTGTCAAAGAAGGAAGACACTAGGGGTTTGGAAAGGTCTATGGTTTTATCAATACCACTCTCAACTGAATGTATATTCTGTAAATATTAACAATCCATTCTTAGAAGTGCCATTCCTGAATATGACCCTACTTCTGTATAGTATTGATGTGTTTTTTGACTACACAGAGTTAGTGACCATGACCAATACCATGGGCTAAACCAATGTGTATTTTATGGTAGATAACCTAAAGAAAAACATGGAACACTGCTAACTGAAGACTAATTCTCTCACGATTAGAGCTCACATTTAGGTGGCTAATACTCATACACGATCACATAAGACTCATGTGTATTTCCTCTCCCCACTGATTGAAAAAGAAAGCAAACTGTGAAACAAGCTTATGGAAACAGTTAAGGAATTAAGATTTAATCATATTTCAAAGCTCACCCTCAGAGAAGCTCACTGAAGCAAAGGCCACAGAAACTGAACTCATTTATTAGTTGGGCAGGAATACAAACTTAAAGAATAAGGGGCAGGGAGAGGAAGCTTTAGTTTGCTGTAGGGAAGAAGTAACTAGTCTCTGATGTGCAAAAAAGAATTTATCATCAAAGACCTAATGGAAATGGGGCCAATTAATTTTAAGAATCTCTACCTCCTGTAATGTCTTTACATGTCTTTGACACTGTTATACTTTACACCAAAATCTAATGATTCGACAAATGTCCATAGAAGAGAACTACTCTAGTGAGTTAATTTTACCAGGCATACACTAGGGAGAGGGCTCAGTTGGTAGAGTGCCTGCTGTGCAAGCATGGAGACCTGAGTTTGAATCTCTAGCATCCATAAAAACCCAGGTATGGTGACTCGTGCCTCCAACACCAGTGCTGAGATGGTGGAGAACAGAGGATCCCAGAAATTTGGTAGCTAGTCAGACTACAAAACCGGTAAGCTCCGAGGACAGTGAGATACCCTGCCTCAAAAACCCAAAAAGGTGGTGAGGTATAAAGGCACCTGATGTTGACCTCTGGTGCCCATGTGCCTATGTATGCAGACGCACACAAACAAATATCCACATGCATAATGTGTAAGCAAACATACATCTAAGTGTACTTATAATTTGCAAATGAGTGACATTCTGTGGTACAGCTGTTTCGGTAGTAGAGTATTTTCCTCAAGTTTTGAGTTCAAAATTTAAAACGGTTCAACAATCAAGTGAGAGCAATTTGACTACTGACCAGATAAACCGTCAAGTTAACACTGAGTCAAGGGTCTTAAATATCCCAATCTGGCATGTTAAAAGAATTCTACGAATATTTTGCTTTTTGTGAAAAAAAATCCTCTACTTTTGGCTTTTTGTACAAGAAAGGAGAATCTGTGAGATACCATACTTAACAAATCACTGTTAGAGTTGTGGTTATTCCAAAGATAACTTGATGATTTCGGCATGAGTGCTGCTCCATTTAGGGAGATGCCTGACAGCAATTGCCCTATTCCCCACTCAGTCTGCAAGCGAAAGGTGCAGCCAGTGGATGTCACTTTGCAGCTAACTTCCCATCACCCACCCTGACCCTCCAAGCTAGTCCAAGCATCTTTCCATACATGCGAGTTATTTTGATTGACTACACCAAAAACCACTGCCAAGTGGGAGGCAGTGAAGCGTGGTAGTTAACAGTGCTGACTTTGAAGTTCAACCGACCTGGGTGGTGTGACCACAGGCAAATTATACAACTTCCCTGGGCATTATTCTAGGATGTACAGATAAAGTGGACAACAGTGATTGAACATGGTTGCGGTGAAGCAACGTAGGGACGGTAGAAGTTCTAGATGGCAAGGGATCTGAGAACGGTGAGTCGGCACTGGAATGAGGACTGAGTCCAGGTTCTTTAAGCGTGAGAAAATGGAAAACAGAAAAGGCTAGGCAAGAGTGATCAAAAGGAGAATTTGACAGACTGAGATTTAGAGGTGAATGGCTGAGTAATGTTAGCTCCAAGGCATGCCTGCATTTGCATGGATAAATTTAGTCCAAGCAAGATAGAACTTACTCTACAGTAGATGGCTTTCAGAACTGGAGGTCGGCCTGTGAGAAAGGCTGAGTACCAAAGGCAGTCTTGGGGTTGATTCCACTTCCCCTTTCCAGTTTATCCATCCATTTTGAGTCCCCGAAAAGGATTCTGTCTCAGCTTCTTTACTGAGTACACCGTTTTCTTCCTGACCTGTCCCTAGGGCTGGGACACTCTGCTGCTTTCCACAATGCTGGTCAGTTGTTTTAAACTTGTAAATATATACAATCATATAGTTGGTGTACACAAAGGAGTGTAATATTATCTAAGATTATGAGATATGTTATAGAACCCTCCTAGGGCTGAGGCGATGACCCAGTTGACAAAATGCTTGCCATGAATTATGAAGACCCAAGTAGTTAATCCTGGGGACCTAGTAGACCTCCAGACATGGAAAAGCCAGGCTGGTATGATGGCTGGCTGTAATCCCAGCAGGAGCCAGATTAGCTGAATTTGTGAAATTCAGGTCCAGACAATTTCATTGTCAAAGCCACTGTGTGGATGCAGCATATTTTATCCATTTTACAGTAAACAAACTTGATGTCACCTTGGATTCCTAAGTACCCAGGAGCTACTAAAGAGAAAGACTTACCCTAACTGTGGTCGGTACTTTCCAAAGGCAGGCGGCTTGAATAGAACAAACTGGAAATAGGAGGCAATTTTTTTGCTTCCTGGACACCACATGTGGGCAGCTCCACTCCACCGTACTTCCACCACAATGATGCCAACCAACATGGCCCGAGGCCTTAGAAATCGAGACATGTTAAGTCTTCCATTTTAAAGCTATGTTTTAACTGTATTCTGTCAAGGAGATCAGAAACTAACACAGAACATTTGACAATAGCAAATAGTACTGCTCTAAAAGACTTACAGATGCTTCTCCAAGAAATATTTTTTTTTTCATAATTATGGGTATTGTCTTAGTTTCTTTCCCATTCCTGTGATAAAACTATTCTGATAAGCCAGGCAGTGGTGGTACATGCCTTTAATTCTAGCATTCAGGAGGCAGAGGCAGGCGGTTCTCTGTGAGTTCTAGATCAGCCTGGTCTAAAAGAGTTAGTTCCAGGACAGCTAGGGCTACACAGAGAAAATCCTCAAAAAATTTATTCTGATAAAAGCAACTTAAGGGAGAAAGGGTTTATTTTATTACAGATTCAGGTTACAGTCCAACATGACAGGAAAGGGGAGGCACCATGAACCTGAAGCAGCATTTACCAATTACAGCCCAAATAGCTTAGTGAATACGTGCGTGTCAGTTATCAGCTTTGTGCTTCCCTTATGCGATCCAAGATCCCTGCCTAGGGAATGGTGTCGCTTACAGTGGGCAGGCCTTCCCACCTCAATGAACACAATTAAGATAATTCCTCAGATATACACACAGAATAAAGAGACAGTATCTCATTGAGGCTCCCTTCTCAGGTGATACTAGATTGGTGACATTGACAATTAACCCTAACCATCACAAGTATTGAATCATGAGTCTGAGGCCTGCTTGGTTTATATATATATACTGTTTGTTTAGGGACATAGGTCTTTGTAAGCCCTGGCTGTTCTGCAAGAATTTTATTCTACATATGAATGTTTTGTTACATGTATGTCCATGCACCATGTGCATGTAGTATCTGTGGAGGCCCAAAGTCGGCATCACATTCCCTGGAACTGGAATTACAAATGGTTGTGATCCTCCACGTGGGTGCTGGGAATCAAACCCAGGTCCTCTGCAAGGGCAGCCAGTACTTTTAACCAATGAGCCATCTCTCCAGCTCCAGTTTGTTGTTGTTGAAGTTTTAACTTACCTGTGGTTTTTTTTGTCATTTCTGCTTTCAGAGTCTTACCTAAGACTCTTCTATTTAATCCCATGTCATATTTCTCCCATGCTTTCTTTCCCTCCCCCATCCCTCTTCTTTTTTCTTTCTTTTGAGCTTTAAAGTTTATATGTATTAATTATACAAAAGAATGGGCCTTATTATTTTGCACACACAATGTCTATGACCCACTTTGCTCATGCCCTCCCTGTCCTCCCTCCCCTTACCTCCTTTTGTCCTCTGTATCTCCTCCCACTGATTCCCTTCCACTTCTCAGACAGTCCCCTTTACATTTCATATCTTAATTTTTCCTAAGGTCCAGATCCCACATAGTAGAAAACTATAGCATTTATCTTTCTGAGTCTGTCCTATTGTGTTTCACATGACGATGTCCAGTTCCATTGATTTTCTTGTAAATCTCTGACATATGCATCTCTCTCCTCTTCGTCCTTCCCTGCCCCTTTCCCTCTTCAGTTCTACTCCATCTCCCTGCACCTGGCCCAGTACTGAACTGCTCATACCCACAGCTATGTAACCAAATTTGGTATACTAAATTTAAATTTAAAACTAAATGTTTTCTTACTATCTGCAGAGGCAGTCGGGGTTTTAGTTTCTTGCTCACTCAATTGCATTTCTAGAAATTTGTCCTTTTTAACCAGATCTAGTTTTATTGTCGGAAGGTTATTCGTTATCTTTTCATTCTCTCCTAGATCAGCAATTATCTTCCCCCTTTCTTGTTCTTTGAGGTCTTTTCCCTATTTTTCTAAGCTGTCTTCTAGAAAGTATTTCACTAGTCTTTTCAAATGGCTGCATTTTGCTCTAAGTTTATTTTTTATTCATATACTAACTTCCATGACTCCTACATGTAGCAGGTCTTTCTCTGGACCGCTAGCTCCAAATAATGACATGGAGACTTCTTATTATGTACAAAAGCTTTGTCTTAGCTTAGGCTTATTCCCAACTAGCTCATAAATTAACCCTTTTAGATCAATCTACACCAGTACCATATGTCAGACTTCCTCTGCCATCTGGCTGGCAAATCTCCAGTCTCAGATATTTTCCCCCAGAGTTACTATCTCTGCCTGGAAGTCCCACCTATCCTCTCCTGCCTAGCTATTGGCCATTAAGCTCTTTATTAAATCAATCAGAAGGGGCCTTAGGCAGATGAGGTTAAACAAAGACACACTTTCACAGTGTATACAAAAAGATTATCCCAACATCTACATCATTGCTTCTTGATTCTCTAGGAACCTTTATGACAACTTCTTATTGATATCAACTGAATTTTAAGTAAGAATTGCATTGTTCCATTGTATGCCACTCTAACCCTTTCCTACGGTAACTACTCTCCATTTTAAAATTCCTTCTACAGTTTAACTCATTGGTTTGTGTATGGGGCTTCTAACTGTAGTTGTAGTTTCTCTTTCCCTAGTATTTGGATCCAAACTCAATGTCAGACCACAAGTTGCATAGGTACTTCCTGTAAGTCCATGGTCACTCAACGAAATGTCCCAAACTGGACGGTGACACTTCTCCCAGAATCTTCTCATCCAGTGCCTGGCATTTTCATTTAGACACAAATCTGAAACTTCAAGGAAAGTCTCAGAAGCCCTTCCCACACTCTCGACAGTCTTTTCACCTCTCTGTGCTTGCCTTTTCTCTCGAGTTTCACAGCCATCTTGGAACTGGCTGTCCTGTTTCCTCCAGACTCCTCCGATGAGCCAGCTCACCACCTTTCACCTGGTGCTCTCTTTAATTCTACCACACACAAACACACTGCTTTGTAATTATAAACCCTTAATTGCTTCTAAGCAAATACGAAAGTTCCTCAATCTGACAGTGTCATCCAGGGGCAGGCTTTCATTTCTTCGGCTGCTTGTTTCTCTTTCTCTGCTACCTGTTAGACTTCTGCTAATATCATACTGTGGTTCCCTGAATGTGCTGTTCCACACCCTGAATTTTCTGCCTATTTTTTCTTAAATTTATATCCTTCTGTTTCCTGGTGAGATACTAATTGTCTCTTACAGATCATTTAGATACCATCTCCTCTAGGAAGTCACAGAATCTTGGAAATACCAGTTTTAAGTTAAGTTAAATTTTTCCATCAGCTAGTACACCCAAACATTTTATCCCTTATTGTATTACACTAAAACTATGTACAACTAGTTTAAGAATTCCCTACAGGCAGGGCTAAATAGATAATTCCCTGAGTTTAAGGCACAGTAGAATTCAAATTCAACGTTTTTTTTTTCCCGGTGAAAAAAGTGGAGTGTGATCACATTTTCCTCTCATTCCATGGCAGAGTTGCCACAGGGGGCACAGGGTGCCTCATTGGAAGCTGCAGCAGCTGAACCGACAGGGTTAAGGGAAACAGAAAGGAGCCTCCCTTTCCCTACCTGCAGGAGGAGCTGGCAGCTTGAATCCCAGGAAAGATGTAAGAAAGTTTGCTACCTAAAGACCATGATTTGGGAATGCATTGTAGGACAAGGGAAATGGAGAGACCAGACAGGAAAGTTCTTGCCATATGTACCCTTAAGGAGAGAGCAGTTTAAGTTTTGGAAGAAGAATTAGAAGCAGGGGTTGGGAATGATCGGGGTTTCAAATAAACTAGGCTAAAGATTAGGGACCATTTCAAAATCTGTCATGTATTTATGCTAGGAACTGGGATCAGGGCAATTGAGGATGCGACCATGACACAGGGTTCCGAAGGGACTGGTTTGGCTGGTACTAAATGTACAGCTACATATCCAGACTTTAAGGGAAGCTGCCCTCAGAACCAACCAGCCTGGGCTAACCTAGCGTCAGTGATGGTCTGCTCTGGGCAGTTCCAGAATGCCCTAAAACATTCTACTTCTTGATTCTTTCACTCCTTGGTGAGAAGCAGTCTGAATTAAGACCCGTGATTTCCATTCACATGGGTTTAGGTCACTACCTATTTTTTGTTTTTATAGTGATGTTCCCAACTGGATTTGGGAGGCATCACAGTGTCATCCAAAGACCCTCCCAAAAAGCGTGTTAAAGAACTCGGGGCTTGTAAATGCAGTCCCCATGCTCTTCTGCTGAGTTCTCCAAACTGGTAGGTTTCTTCCTTTATGTCTTGGCTGCAGTGCTGCTCGATCTCCTTCTGTCTTAGTCCAACATGTCACTTGGGGATGTACCTGACACATACAGACACCAAGTGGCCCTTTATCTCCTTTCAGAACAAAAGCAGCACCAAAGGCTGTCAAATCTATGTCAAATTATATTCTATTTTGATCCCAGGTAAAGGAGTAAAATGCTATTGAGTTTCTGAACTACGAACTAGGATCATGAAGCTTCTTGGTTCAGAAAACAATATGAAATGTTCCTTACATGTGTCTGATGATCGTCCACGCAGGGAACCACTGTTCTCCTAACTGCAGATACTGAGACTACTTTTCGAAATAGTAATATAAGAACAACAATATGCACAAAGCTGTGATTCTGCCTGCTGGTTTTGTCACATCATCTCACTGTACAATGATTCTTCTCTGAAAAGAGCCACTTGAGCCTGGGTCTCCTAAACAAGAGATGGTCATCAACTCTGATGGCCATGCCAGAGTTTCTGTGGTGGCACAGACAACGATCTATTCGCTGCTTCTCTAGGAACTGATCCTACTTTAAATAGTTTCTGTGCAGTAAGAATCAAGCCGATCAGGTCGAAGGAGTCAGAGAGCATAGATACAGCAGTGTTTAACTTCCCTTTCCTCCCAAACCCTAACACAAGTGGCATGGGACACACTGTTTAATCGTGAAAGCAAATATACTCTCAAGGTAAAGTTTTCACTAAATTCTCCACCCTCAGCACGTAATTACTCACCTAATTTACATCATGCAGTTCTACTAAGAACTAACTTCTCTAACTACAAAAATGGAAAGTCATTTTGGGATTTGATCCTCATTCATTTTCAACCAAATATCTAAATTCATTCCCAAATCACACAAAAACTGCAACAGTTTCACCTAAATCAGTTTTCTACGAGCTAAACATCCCTCCTGCACTCAGATGTGATGCAGAGCTGCTTTGATCTTTAGTCCCAAATTTATTGCTCCGTGTAATCCATGACAAAATGTAATGTGATTTACTGTATCTCTCTATGACAGCCCAGCAGCTGACAGAAGTTAATAATTTAGCATAAGGAAAAAAAAAACCCTCCTGGCACCAAAGTAGAAGATCATAATGGGGGCTCTTTAGTGTCAGTTTACAATGATGCCTATACAAGCCGGTCCTAAGAACTTCAAAACAATTCTTTTTCTAATGTTCTTAATGAAGGAGATTTCTATTCCTTAAACATGCTTTGTAGCTGCAAGCAAGTCATTTTGGAACATTTTGCTTTTGTTCTCATTAAAACAATGTGGGACCAGTCAGAGGCTGATGGCCCTTCACAGAGGAAAAATCCTAATTTCCTCCATTGGATTTCAGCTAAATAAGGGATCATGAAACATGGGTTCCAGAAAATTCTTTACACAGTACACTCACATCCATTCTCTCCTACATAAGAGGTAAATGAGATGATTCAGCACTGTATATATAGCTCGAAGAACGGAACAGGGCAAGGACTTGCCTGGGGAGTCACTAGCTGCAGACTTGCTGACACTGGCTCGCCATGAGAAATCTGCAGTCAGGACAGGAAACATAAGGCCAGATGGCCCTTAGATCTCTTTCAACTTGAAGTTCCTCTGATCTTTAAGATCTTCTAGGAATTTTAACAGTTTTCTTCCTATTTTTAAGTCAGTTTTCTTTAATGGGTTTTTGAATTACTTATTGTTAGCTCATGTGTAAGAATGTTTGTATGCAATGTGCACCACGCGTGTGCCTGGTGCCTGTGGGATCAGCAGAGGGTACTCCCCAGGCACTGAAGTTATCGATAGTTGTGAGCCACCCAGGGGTGCTGTGAACTAAATTTCAGTCCTCTGCAAGAGCAACAAGGGCTCTTAACTGAGTCAGCTCTCTAGACTCATTTTCTTTCTAAATAGAGACATTTAATGTTGCATTATAAATACACACAATTAATAAAAGAAAGTTTCTAAGTTTGCCCCCCCAAATGGAGCTAATTTTACACTAGGGGCAGGAATATAAATTTAACGGGTTCAGTAGAAAAGGCTACACCACCCTGCTAGACCAGTCTCCTGCCTTCTAGGGCAAGCCACTCTAACAAAGCTGACAGGCTGCATGGAGATGCTGACCATCCATTTTCATTCTGGTCTCTGAACTTCAAGTGAAAAGAATCAGTAAGCCTGCACTTTTTGGGCCCCTACTGCATATGTCTGATCAGTGGCTCTCAAAGCTGCCTATTGGCACCTCCCATCCCCAGAAGCTTCTGGAGAACAGGCCTGGGGGAAGAACCCCTCGGTTTTCTTTTTGATTCGGATGCTCAGCCAGGGTTTGGAAACTGTTCTAAAGTAGCTCTGAGCTGTGCTGATAGTCTGTCTGTTCAGGATGCAGACTCCGGAGTGGTTGGGTGCTGAGGGTGGCAAATCTTATCTATAAGTCTTACCAACTTGACCTTTAAAGAAACAGGCAGAAAATATAATTTTTGCCTTTATCAAAGGAATTTTCCACTCTACGTGCCTTTTAAACATCTCGTTACCAATTCCTGCAAGAACTTGTACTTTTATCTCATGGATTCTCTCTGCGTCATTCTTTTTTCTATTTTGCCCTAAAGGCAACAGGTGGAAAGCTCAACTGAATCTGACTTGCAAACAGTCTGGAGCACAGACACGTCTTTTTTTTCCCCCCTCTATTTTTCATAGTCTACTTGCTGAAGAGGCCAGAACTGTTCAACTTCACTCGACTGGCCAAAGCTATATGCTTCCTCCTAAACAGACCCAAATGATGGCCTCTTCAACTAGATTTTAAAGTGACCGCGATGATATAGCAGTTCATTCTCCTGTCACTCTTTTCAGCGTGAAGTGAAAAGAAGATGTTTTCTAAGCACAACTCCCACAGCCTCTGCTGCCAACAGAGGGCATTTGTAAACACCTGCTAAGAAAACAGTTTTCCCCGGGACAGTTCTGACAAATTCCAGCACAGGGAGCCGGGAATGTGGTCTGGCAGCAGTACCCTGACTTCACCCCAGACTCACTGGTGTCATTAGTGCTCCAGCTAGTCTCCTGCCCGTCTCCCACCTACCTCTGGCATTAAGTTCAACAATTCAAGGTTCATGCCAAAAATCAAGGAGTCTCGGGCCAAGGAATTTGGATTTTATCATGGACATGGCAGGATGTTAGGGGTCTGTGAATTAAACAAATAATGAATGGGAAGATGACTTCTTGGAACTGTGGAGGATGGAACAGAAAAGAGAGCAGGTAACTGGCAGGGGTCAAAAAGAACGGCTGCTAACAGCCAGGACTCTGTAAAGTCCTAAAGCAACCATTATCTTAGGTCTCTGTCTGAGAGAAATCCACATTACTGCAAACAAAGAAGAAGTAGCTGCATGTTGAACCCTTTGCCTATGATCCACCTTTCTGTCTGTCTGACCCCAGCACACTGGCATCCAGGCAGATTCGTGAGTGCACTCCCCACAGTGATTCTCGCTACAGAGCTTTAGCTCTGGGTTCCCTGTCAAAGCACTGGGTGGAAAGAGAGGTGCCCACAGACATGAGAACAAGAGGAGCCATCTGTGTTCTTCAGACAGCGAGGATCTAAGGTTGCCTTTGTCTGGACACGAGACCAGTCTCACAAGTTCTCTGGCTGTTTCTTCCATTTTTGACTATCACCTGCAAAATTTCCTTAAGACAGCAAAGCTGTGAGCATTCACCGAGCCGTGCCAGCACCGCCACTACCCAGAGCTCTTCTTCATCGCCCCAGATGAAGTCACCTACCCCTAACCAGCACATTCCTCAGAGCCGGCAGCTGCCAGAAGCTCCCACCCCACTTCCTGCTGCTGTGTGTTTGTCTGTCCACAGAATATCATAGTAAGGGCACATGTGACTTTCCATGTCTAGTTTATTTCATTTCCATAACAATGTCAAGGTTTATCCCAAAACATCAGCATTTTGCTCCTTTGTGTATCAGAATACTGTTTCAGTGCATGGGTTTGTCACATTGTTGTGTACTCATCAGAACATGGGTATCTGGGCTGTCTCTGCTCTCTACTACTATGAATCATGCTGCTGTGAACACGAATACATACATCTTTACACAGACATGTCTTTGATTCCCTTGGAATACACTGATGAATCAAAGTGCCAAGTCCTCTGGTAAGTCTCTGTTTGAGCAACTGCTGAACTATTTCCAAAGTAGCTACACCATTTAATAAAATGGCTGTCAAAGTATTAGGGTCTTAAGGTCTCCACATCTCTTTTCCATATTGACGGTACCACAGACTAGTAGTTCTCAACCTGTGGGTCATGATCCCCTTGGGGGGGAGGAGGTTGAATGAACCTTTCACAGGAGTCGCATATATCAGATATCCTTCATATTTGCATTACAATTCGTAACAGTAGCAAAGAAAATAACCTCATGGTTGGGGTCACCACAAATAAGAAACTGTGTTAAAGGTGGCAGCAGTAGGAGGGTTGAGAACCCTGCATAGACCACCTGTACCCAGTGAGTATGAGCACCTCCTGTTTGGACCTGCATTTCATAGTGACACTAAGCATCTCTGGTGCACTACTCCTTTCTCCAGCTCCTTTTCCTAGAAAGCAGAGATCCTACTCAGATCCTCTGCTCATTTTTAAGTTACAATACCTATGTTGTTGTTGCTTTTTTGAGTTGGAAAAGTTCATCATATATCAAACTTTTATCAGAAAGTTTTCAAGTGTTGTGTATATTTTGTGAGCGGTTGCAGTTTCTTTAAGACACGGAAGCACAGAGGGTTTACGTTTTGATGAAGTCTAATTTATTTTTTCTATTGCCTTTGTAATTACTGAAATATCAAAATAGTTTGTTCAATGTAATGAAGATTTATAGTATGTTTATTTTGAAAAGTTTCATAATTTTAATTCATAGACAAGTCTGGTCAAATATTGACAAATTCATTTTTAAGTTGGAAATGATTTTATGTATCTAGCATTTTAAAGGATAGATTTTGCTGAATGCAGAATCTTGGCTATTTTCTAATGAGAAATTAGTTTTTTTTTTCTGTTTTAGTTTTTGAAGGTACTAAGATTGATCTAGGACTGGGCATACTAACAAGAGTGTGATCACTGTACTGTGCCCCACCTGTCTCACCCTGAGGCGGCATCTCACTAAGTTGCTCAGGTTGGTATCAGGCCTCAGACTGTGATCCTCCTGCCTCAGCCTCCTGAGTAGCTAGAGTTACAATCCTGTGATCCTCCTGCCACAGCATCCTGAGTAGCTGGGGTTACAGTCCTGTGATCCTCCTGCCTCAGCCTCCTGAGTAGCTGGAGTTATAGTCCTGTGATCCTCCTGCCACAGCCTCATGAGTGGCTAGGGTTACAGTCCTGTGATCCTCTTGCCACAGCCTCATGAGTGGCTGGGGTTACAGTCCTGTGATTTTCCTGCCCCAGCCTCCTGAGTGACTGGGGTTACAGTCCTGTGATCCTCCTGCCTCAGCCTCCTGAGTAGCTGGGGTTATAGTCCTGTGATCCTCCTGCCACAGCCTCATGAGTGGCTGGGGTTACAGTCCTGTGATCCTCCTGCCTCAGCCTCCTGAGTGGCTGGGGTTACAGTCCTGTGATTTTCCTACCCCAGCCTCCTGAGTGGCTGGGGTTACAGTCCTCTACCAGCAGGCCAAACTGTCCCCTATTTCTCCAGAAAATTCCTTTTATTTCTTCGAACATGGAGTAGGATCCTCAGGGACAAGCCTTACTGATTCCAATACTCCTCACACATCCCAGCGTTCACACTTGATGCTTACATGCGTCATAACTCATTGACTGAAACCTAGCTATTTTGAATATTGTAACATAGCCACCCTGGAAATGTGGTTCCCTTCTCCCCTCCACTGGAATTATTTGTTGTTGCTGGGGATTATGCTGTGTTGTTACTTGGAGACATTTCTGAACTAGTATTGTAAAGTCAATTTCCTTTGTCATACATAGCAGCTGCAGTCCATGTTCGGCCAATATGCTCAGGTGTTAGGCAGTTGTCACGATGCCTGGCTTCATAGTCATCCCTAAGTGATCTGTGTAGCAGACCATACTCGAAAGATGACCACATACTTAACCTTATACATGGGACCAATACTCCATAGGCATTCTTATTGCTTGAGTCTGGGTAGAACAAAACCATGGTTAAAAGAGTGTCAGAAAAGGTCATATAGATTCCAGGTAATTTTATGTCCCAGGACATGAAACTTGTGAGTAGTGAGCCAACATGGGAGATACTCAGCTATCCTGAGATCTACCAGGAGGGACCACATCCTTGCCCAAGTACCAGACACGCACGTGAAGATGCTGAGATGAGCAAAAGCTAATTTCTGAGTGCAACAATGACATACCTTAAGCAAGCTTTATCACAGATCAGTTTCAAACCCACTCCGCAAGCCCACAGCAATGGCCGACCATGACTATTGATTATTCTGTGATGATTTTGCTATGCAGTGACAAGAGAATCACAGATGAAGTGCTGAAGATCGTAGTAGAGGTGTGTCCTGGCGTGTGTGTAGTATCGCCATCCACTTCCCACCATGCATTTTTCATCTTCCTATGTGGCTCTGGATATCCTCAAACTAATAGCAATTCTCCTGCCTCTGCCTCCCAAGTGGTGGGATTATGGACATACATCATCACATCCTGATTATGTATCGTTTTAAGTAGAAAAAAGTGTTAATAAGTGATTAGAGCAAAAGTGTCTCATATTGATGCTTCAAGATGAAACTAGGACAGGTAGAAGATAAACTTGCATCTAGTAAACCAGTCCTTCCTCCCAATACTTGGAGGGGTTATAGTCTTTGATTAAAATATAATTTACTGCACTATTGAACCAAGCATCCTAAGGGACCATAAGAAGTAAAAACCCTGGTCACACTATCATCTCTAAAAGGATCATTTTTAAAGGATAGTTTCCAGGCCATTATTGAACCAAGCATCCTAAGGGACCATAAGAAGTAAAAACCCTGGTTACACTATTATCTCTAAAGGATCATTTTTAAAGGATAGTTTCCAGGCCATTAATAAGAGAAGGCCCTAGGTACACTCACTGCCTATTCTTAGGCAATGTCCCCTGAGTTCAGTGTCTGTTTTTCTTATTTTCCTAATGAAAAGAGCACTTTTATGAAACTCTGAAAAATGTTAAGTCTGAATTTCTACATAATGAAATTTAATGAAGTTAAATATGGTTACAGATTATTTAGTATATCCTAGATGCAGGCTAATCCACAAGGATAGAAAGGCCTTGGTTTCAGTGTTCAACCTTGAGCTGATAGCTGTAACACCTTGCTGCTTACTCGGCAGAGATGAAAGAGGCACAGGACCAAGGCTCTTGCAGAAGAATCTGCACATTATGAACAGCACAGTGGCGTAAGAGAGCGCTGGAATAATTACCAGAAACTTCTGAAAGTGTGCCTTATCTGGTCTATCTAAGCCAAAATATATGTTAGCTTAAATAAATATAAAAGGGATTTGACTTGTTTCACAAAATAAGTGAAATGTCTCCATGCTCATGATACTTTTGTATTCTAAGTCCATGAAGCTTGTTTTGTTTGAGGCTGAGATTCCAACCCAGGGCCTCACACATGCTAACCACATGTCCCACAGTGCCCTGAGACATCCCAGCCCCAAAGCTTAAACCAAACGGGCGTTCAGAGTCTTCCACGTTAATACAGGTAAATAAATTTATTCACTCAGCACATATGTTGGATCACTGAGACATGAGGAAATACTTCACTCGTATTTGTTTTTGCTTAATATACTCAATTTAAATTTTCTACTAAGTATATGCCTGATGACATCATTTAAAAAATCCTGTATCAAGTTTAATTTCTAATTACAAGGAGCTACATTTTGGGCTAAGTGAAAAAAATTATTAGTGCTTTACAAATAATTTAATAGATATTTAAATATAAAGTGAATATATAATTTATAATTAAAGATGGATAATGCTTGAGAATGAAGGTAATATAAAGAATTAAGAGTGAAAAGGGCTAGAGATATAGCTTAGTTAGTAGACTGTGCCTAGCATAAACAAATTTCAGAACAGCATGAAACTAGGCATGGCAGTACCCGCTTGTAATGCTAGTGCTCAAAGGTAGACTAGGAGAATCAGAAGTTCAAGATCATCTGCGGATACATACTGAGATTAATGGGAGACATGAGGCCTCTTCTCAAAAAAAGTATTGGGTGGGGGGAGCCGGGGAAGAGCCCCATCAGTACAGTGCTTGTCTCACAAGACTGAGAACCTGTGTTTGATACCCAGAATCCATATTAAAAAATATTTAGGCATTATGTATTTATAAATCCAGCAGGCAGATTTCAGGGACTCCTTGGCTAGCCAGCATAGCCTATCTGGTGAGTTCCAAGCCAGTGAGAGACTCTGTCTGAAAAAAGGCAGATGATGCCTGAAGAAAAACAAATGAGGTTATACTCTGGCCTCTGTGTGTGTGTGCATGCTCACATGTGTAGACACACACACTACACTGAAAAGCAGTTATTAAAACTAGGAGCTAGAGCCATCGTAAAGAGGAGCCACATCTTCAAACTCTACTGACAGAGTCATAGTCAACACTATCATGCAATGTGAGGCCCCAGCCCATTCAGCAAATGCCAAATGGTGTCCTGTGCACGCCATCCTTAAAGAGGAGGAGCTACAAGATTCTCACCAACATTATCGCTTTACTGCGTCTTACTTCGTCTCACCATCTCTATCACCAGCACAGAGACTTCCGGCCGTGGTCTAGAGTTCTATGGACTCTGGTGAGATTAGGTTGCCCTTGCCCATGGAGATGGATTATAAAAATCAATCAGGTAGGAAGCAGCTGTCAGCAGCATACAGCAGGAGAAGGTGAAGCGGTGAGAGAATTATGGCGGGAGGAAGAACCGAGGGGCCCACAGAAGTCACACTTGTTACAGGGAATCTCATACGCTGCACTAAAATATTGACTGTGGGTCGACAAGTGTAGCACGCCTTGTTTGAGAGAGCAGGACTAGCATGCAAAGCATGTCAGAAGAGTATCTTTTAGAGTGGGAAACTCTGACAACATGGAAAATGGCACGTGGGGAATTTTATTCCCGGAAAACAGCTGATAAATGAAGTGTTTCTGTGCTTCCTTTTACCTGGCTTAAGGTGAGCTCTTTGAAATTCATCCAAACAATACCTTGTTGAAAAAATAATCAGAATTAATCAAGACACGATGTTAGAGAGTCTGATTTTGATTTGCATAAAATCAAAACTGAACTCCTCGAGTAGAAGGTTCTTTCTCTGCACCAGTTCCTTCTCCTAGATTTTTTTTTTAGCAACTATGAATTGTTCTCAGAAATTTAGGCTGCATATTTTATTCAAAAGAGGTAAGATGTTTTACTGTTTTATTCTATACAGTATTAGTTTTCTGTGAAATCGAAGCTGCAGAGTTATTCATTTTGAAATATTTTCTTTTTAAATATCTATATAAAAATAATGAGCAATTTACAGATATTTCTCTAATCAGAATCTCAAGTGTATATATAAAGGTACTGTAATATATAAATATTTACAGGCAGGACATCCATATTTTGCTCAGATTTTCAAGACCTCATGGCTAAGTCAGTATATAATCAGTGCAGTGACAGGTTACTTAGGAAGAGCCACATCAGACTGACAACATGACATCAAAGTTATGTCACAGTTAACAATAAAAATAGCATTTGTGTCACTAATTTTGGACTACAGGGAAAATAAATCATTTCTGTGGTACTAAATTCTTAGCATTTATCAAGCCTCCTAATTTTGCTCTATTCAAGTAGTTATATATAATGGATGGGTAAATATGGTTCTGGGTAGAAGCATGTGTTTCCTACAGGGGTCAGTACAGTTGGTCACAGTGGAGTTTGTCAGACTCACAGGGTAAGAGAATGAGTGTTCATATACTCCATAAGTAGACAGTTTTGGTCTGAGAAATGTCTGTATTTATAGATGCTTCTGAATGCTTTTACGGGGAACCTAACTAACATCCTGAGGTTAAAAATTGTCTCCAACTTTCAGCAAACAGTTTTTCTTAGATTTTAGAAAAGAATTCTGAAAGCTTTTCCTGTTTTTAAATAGTTAATTAGCTAAAAATTAAAGTTCCACCACACAGTCTACACATTATCAGACCTGACTTGCTGCAGAAGCCCAAGGCAGGCTCTGCTTCTAGATTCTTAAAACTCGTATATCTGCCCTCCCATGAACTTCTCTATGCCACAGGAGCTGATGCTTTGTCTGCAGTGGACTGTAGCACTGCCTTCATGAGTAAGTCCCTCACAAAGATCTATATATTTTGTCTTTCCAATAATGTATTAAAGACTAATGGTTAATAAAATATTCAGATATAGTATGCTTCTGTACTTCTCTCACTACAGCAGGTGGTCTGAGACACTCTAACTACATTAGGGTTGAAATATTTTCAGTCTCAATTTAGGGAGACCATTGAAGATGTAGTCAGCTATCTCTAATTAACAGCTTTGTATCATATGCCAGGCACCACTCTAAGGACAGGACAGTCTACAATAATAACAAATGTAGAAGTTGTTGTAACAGTCAAACACAAGATTTGAGAAACGTAGCCAGACATGGTGGGGCAGACCTTTAACCCCAGCACTGAGAAGCCAGTGACAGGACAGTCTGGTCTACACAGAAACACCCTGTTCCCAAACAAGAACATTCAAGTAATTAAGAAACATGTAGAATAAAAAGGCAGACTATCATAACGCCAAGTGATAGGGCACTGTGCAGCAATTACGGTGCAGATGTGGTTTCTGATGTTGAACTTCAGACAGAGGAAAAGGAAGCAGAAAGGACTTAGGTAGGAGTCAGCTTGGCCCAGTCAAAAATGGGAACAGAACCACTTGCCAGAATTTTGTAACTAAAGGAAAAAAGGGAGGAGGTGAGTTGGAGATTTGAACACTTTGAGGTGAGGATAAAGGTAAAAGGAATTTTTATTTTAATCTTAAAATGAAAAGAAGTTATAGGAAGCTTTGGAGCAGGGAAATAATTCGATCACATCTATCTTCCAAAGGATCTGGTTGATGGTCAGAGAGATTAAGCATGAAAACAGGTAAACTAGGAAGGCACTACTTCAACAGTCCAACCAAGAGCCAATGATGCTTCTTTCAGGGTGACAGTGCCACAAATATTGGAAGTGGTGGGGTGCAATATTACATATAGTCAAGAAGGAGCAGGGCTTTTGATAGGTGGAGTGAGGGGTTGCAAGAACCGAGCCAAGGATGCGTATCTGTTAACAGAGCTGGAAGTCAGTGGAGAACCAATAGTTTTCTTTCAGAGAGACCAAGGGGGAGAGGCCTAGTAGATTCAGTGCAGAGTTTTAGAAAGAAGGTTGGGTACACAAGTTTGGAGCTCAGGGAAGAAATAGGATCGGAGACACAGGACATGAGCAGGGCAGCTCCAGTCTGTAGATGGCACTTAAATCTGTGAGACTGGGCATGGTACTTTAACATGGGAGGAAAGGAGCCTCAGGGGTGTGTAGAGATAAGGAATGGCCAGAAAGCTGGTGGAGCAGGTGAACCTGATCACTGAGAGGCCATAAAGAGGATGATGTTGCTCTGACCAGGTGAAGAGGGTGCAGTTCATCAGTGGTGATCAGCTGGGTCCAAGACACTGAGGGGCCATCTGAGATGAGGATGAAGACTGAGCATCCTGTTTAGTGTAGAGGCCATCTGCTGGTTAGACCAGTGTTCCTGTGCAGTGAAATGACTATTGCTCTGGAGGAGGGCAAGTGGACTATATGGAGGAACATGTGATTGGGTAGTAGATTTGTGTTGGCCTGATAAAACGGTCTCTTGGGCTTGCTTCCACTTTTTCAATGAGATTGAGATAATTATCTCAGAATAGGAATACAAATGCAACATGTTTGAGAAGTAGAAAGGGGTACGGAATTGTTCCAGTTAGCAAAATGAACCAGCTCCTCTGGTGGACAGTCCATTTAAGCTTTTTGGCCTTGAGCTTGACTGAGCACAGTTAACATGTCTTCTCTTGAATCATGCTCAGCTGTTCAGATACAGTGGCAGAAAACATGAGCACTGATTTGGTTTAACCAAGGTTAGGGTCTTGCTAGCAATGAAGGGTAGAAGGGCAAGGAAGTTGAGCACATGTCAAGGCAGGACTGTACTGATGGATCATGGGATCTAAACTGGGAAGCAGAGAAAAGACAAGTGATGGAGGTGAGAAGTGGAGGGTTGCCCACAGGGCACAAAGCTTTTGGGGTGAGCTATAAAGATAAAAACAACATGGCTAGAGAAACCAAGACTGGAAAGTGACCCAGTTATAGGAATTTTCAAGGACTCTAGTGCACAGCCACACCCAGGGGCTGATGCTGAGGAATGGTGGTGGTTATGGTCTTTTGGCAACACATCCATCCCATACAAGTTATAGCCCCGGAAGTCTTACTAATAAATGTGGGAAATAATACTAGGTTTCACTTATTCTCACTTACTTGAGAGAAAAAAATTTTAATTGATTTTCTTTCCCAATATCCTATTTTAAAATGAAACTCAAATGAAGAGATGTGCATTTTTCTATAACAATAGGATCTTTCCTTTTTGGTCTAAAGCTCTGAATTGAAATACTTTACTACCAAAATACACGTGAAGTCATTTCTGTTTTTTTTTCATTGTGAATGCATAACTTTTTGTCATTTGTTTTAAATCACAGCCATATGTAACAAAAGAGATTTTACTTGTTGAAACTATCTTAATCTCTCTTGATTTTTATTTTCTCTGCTCCCCAGAACATTTAAATGTTTTAAAGTGGCTTTTCCCTAATAGATGATTCAAAGTTAAAAAAAGAAAAGAAATGATTTATACCCATTATACCAAAAGAGACCCAGATATTCAAGAGAAAAACTTTCCATAGCTATCAAAAGCAGCAGTCTAATGAGGCAGACAAGGACAGCTAAAGCCACCAAACAGCCACCCTATTTCTAAGTGAAGCCTTCATTGGGCTATTTTTGGTTCCTGATACGTATTATCTGAAGGGAATGGATTAAAATGAAATATTACAATGGAACAAAAAAACCATTTTTATTTAGGGGGAAAAAAAATCAACCTTTCAAACAAACACCCCTAATCCATCAAAGACAATGATAAGACACTCAAGCAGCTTTCCAAAGGCAGTGACTTGCAAGCATTGCCACTTAAGCCGAGAGGGATTTCTACAGATGTCAGAGCGATATTTTAAAAGAGCATGCACTAAAAACAAATGTATTTTTTTTTAGCATTTATAAAGAATAGAAGCTTGTTTCAAAAATTGCTAGGATTGGAAATGAAAGCAAATACTGTTTTTCTAAAACTATGGCATAGAGAAGTTACTCACAGAGAAGGCAAACTCATAGTGTAAACTAAAACACAAAGCAAAAACCTACAGCAAAATACTATTTTAAATAAAGATTAAAATAGTTCATGGGTGAGCATTTCCCCTGGACCCAGGTGGTCTGTAGCACTTCACAGAACAGTCTTAGCTCTCATATACAGAGAAGCCCATGAAAGGCTGACCGTTTGTTGTGGATATGGATCTGTAAGGGCTAGAAAAGAGGATCTCCTAAGTCAAGAGGATCTTAGATCATGTCCAGGGTGATCAAAAAGAGCTCAAGGATCAAAAAAGGTGGAAACAAGAAGTAGGGTGGGGCTTGGCTGGTGTATAAAAGGTGGGGTATACCTTCTGGGGTGCAACCCACTCACAGTCTGCTTGGGGACTGAGGGATGGGCAACAAGAACACACTTGTTCATCACACACTTATCTTGCCAAGAAGCAGCATCTAGCCTTTGCTAACGTAACCTATTGGAGCTAACAGATGCCTGGGTTAGCTGGGGAAGGGCATGGGACACCAGCAATTCCTCACAAGGTTTCCAGAGGAAGGATACGAGTTAGCCTCTTGTAGCTGCCTATACTGAACAAGCAGCCTAGTGCCTCTGGGCCCCAGTATCTGCAATGTGGGAGGGTCCACCTGTATTTCTGTGCCTTGATTGGCTAAATAAAGAGCTGCCT
>JAQHUG010000264.1:1588814-1612079 GCA_028555095.1 Dicrostonyx torquatus | reverse complement strand
TGGACAACTAGTTATCATCTAGACATGGTACAACACTGAGTGGACCACTGGTTATCATCTGGACAGGGTACAACACTGAATGGGCCACTAGTTATCATCTAGACATGGTACAAGACTGAATGGACCACTAGTTATCATCTAGACATGGTACAACACTGAATGGACCACTGGTTATCATCTAGACATGGTACAAGACTGAATGGACCACTGGTTATCATCTAGACATGGCACAACACTGAGTGGACCACTGGTTATCATCTAGACATGGTACAACACTGAATGGACCACTAGTTATCATCTAGACATGGTACAAGACTAAATGGACCACTAGTTATCATTTAGACATGGAAATTCTGATTACTTCTTGTTTTTAGGAAGTCTCTAACATGTATATTTCCTTCAATTTAAGAAAGCAATTAGGATTGAAAAAAACACCTTAATCCATATTATATAGAATTACAATTTTAAGAAATATAGACCTAACCTACAAATCCTTAAAATCTCATTTAAAACTCTGCTAAAATGCCTCATTCAAAAACATGAAAAGCAGTAACATATGCAACTTACACAAATGAGATTCAAAGATACTGACATTTTATGAGATATTTTTCATAACCCTGGCTCATTTCCTTGGAGTATTTTGAAGATGTCTATTGATTTGTTAAAAAATCATGTAGTTGAAACAAACATATTTTCTTCACCAAGAAAATACCATAGATGAATATTAAATATAGTCCCACTGGCCAAACTTCACATCTGTACACAATTAAAGTGCAGGTCCTTTTTCCATAATAATCTCTCATACCTTCTGAAACAAAAAGAAGTTATACAGCATTGCAGACCTGAGTGAGTTGCTAATTGTAATACAGTGCTACAGGCCATGCACTCACTGGATTAATGCAGTCTGAGCTATGGGGCATGGATGGCATGTGTGTGAATATTAGAAATTTTTGGATTTTTTTTGTGTTGAGGATAGATAAAACATTGCAACACTGCAAAGATTTTTTTAAAAAAAGAACATAGAGTTCCAAACATACTCCAGTACTATAAACAACAAACAAAGAGAAAAATACTTTAGCAAGGCACAGTAGGAACTTCTTACAATTTTGGGGACCAAATATTTTTAAGAATTCTCCTTAAATAAACCAATATTTAAAAAAATGTTTAGAAGAATCATTAACTTAGAATGTCAAATATCACAAAAATGCTTTAAAAATTCATAGTAATTTTATAAATGTGGGAAATTACTACATTTAGCTGGGTGGTAGAGAAGAAAATATTCTGAGTTTGATTTCTAAAGTATAATTTACAAAACTTTACAAGTAATCAAGATCAATACAATGATCTTTAGAAGATACATAAGTATTTCATTTTATTTTATGACATTTTCTTTTTTAAATTTTTTACCAACAAAATATTAATTATTTGGGAATTTTGTACAATACACCCTGATAATACTCATTTCCCATTCTTCCCAGGTCCACCCTCCCACTCCTGTGCCCTCCCCCAAGAAATACGAAGTTCAAATTGTGTTATGTATATACTCCTTGGACCATGTTCAAAGTCCCAGTGGCTAGTCCCTTAAGAAAAACTGAGTCCAAACTCCCCTCCTCACCCTGAACACTCCAGTCCCCCTCCCCTCTCCCATTGTTTTGGGCAATGGTGCTTTGTAAAATTTTAAGTAATGGTTAAATACAATTAGCTCACAGTCTATTATTTCTAGAAAATTCTGGTCAATTTTATCTGTTCCCCTTTGACTTTGAGATCCCCCTATCCTAATGTTTCCAGAGCCATTCGGTCTAGTAAAGTTAGGTGGTGACCTTGATGTCAGCTGAATGTAATGGTAGCTGTTTCCAATGCCAAGCCCTCTCCCACTAAAATTAATCTCCTTGATGGAAAGGGCCGTGTTCATATCACCAGTGTCTAAATTTAGGTTATAATGAGAATTGGGGTTTGTTTTGTCTTTTAATCTTCAACTTGGACATAGAGGTATCTCTCTGTGTCTCATTCTTACCTTTTTCTCTCTGGGGACAAGTGGTCCTGTGTCCCTCAGGGGTCTCATACTGTCCGCCTGTTCACCTGTTGGAGCATTATACTTCTTTTCTTTTACCCCTATTAGTTCCAGGACCCGTCTTTCCCTGGGAGATGGGAGGTCTAAGTTCAGAGGGGTCCACATCTCCTGCAGCCCCACTAGGATCCCAGAGGTGACAAGAACTCCATATGCAGGTTACAGGACAGGCAAAGCCACGGTGCCAATTTTTGATGCCTCTCTGCCCTGACAGGTGACTTGGGCCCATGGGATCTACTATGGAGGAAACCCTCATCTCCCATGGAAGGATGAGGAGGGACTGTGACATCACAATCACATTGCTTGTTTTCAGATAATAGCTGGTGAGATGTTAGAGCTTAAAGGCCAGTTCAGTCTTTTCAGGATTTTGATCTTCTGGGGTAAAAAGTCAGATGCTTAGAGACAGGGAACAATATGAATAGACAGACAGTGGCTTCTAAATATCCCTGTTCAGCCTACTAAGTACTTATAATACAGAACATTTAGAAATACAGAAAATACAATTCAAAAATCACCCACAGGGTGATCCAACCATACTATAAGCTTCACGCTTCCTTCATGTGTGTGGGTCTCTCTGTGGGTTACTTCTCCATCCCGTGTCCTGCACTATACCATGATTAACTTCAAAACACACCCCAAATTCGACCACCTCCGGTCACACTCTGGTCTCAGCCAGTTACTTCTCACCCGGACACCCACGGTGGCTTCTTAGCTGACTTCCTACTTTGCTCTCTGACAGCTAGGCTTTCCCTTCAAGGAGAAAGGTTTTCATGTCTTCCTTTGTTCAGGGTTAAAGCCAAGGCACCCTGTGACTCGGGTGGCATCTCCTCTCAATTACTCTTCTCTACTTGCACAACACACTTCTTCCAAGCTGCTCCTTAGCCACAGAAGTTCTGCTTTTTGCCTTGGAGGCTTCACACTGACTGCTCAGGTACTAGTGATCCCTGCATCCAGACACTGCCATGGCCCATAGCAACTTTACCTGCATGAAGTGAAATGTGGCTGTGCCATTTAAATGGTTTATATGTTCCCTATCTAAATACAGATCACAGCATACAGCCAACCTTCGTGTTAGGTTGGATTCTGACATGAATCTCTGTTTTGTTCACTGCTTTGTCCTAACTGTCCAGGTCTGCACATAACATAGGCATTGAGTGTGTAGAGTGGGCCATTGTGTGTGAGCTACTGTCTTCATTTCCTCCCTTCGTAACCCTCCCACTCCCTCTTCTCTCTTCCTGATGATACTTTCTTTCTGCCTTTTAGCATTGTGCAAGCCAAAGGACCATGCTTTCCCTGCTGTGCTCCTAAACCAATTGTCCTTCAGTGGCACATGAGAACTATGTAGGGACCTTCAGAGCACTTCCTTAAAAGGAATGACTGTTTCCTCATTTTTTGACTCCTTTTCCTCACTACCTGAAAAATAGTGCCCACTGAGGCAGTGACCTTTGTAGTAGGGTCCTCCTTTATTTATGTTGCTTTCATTGGTTAAATAAAGACTCTGCCTGTCTTGTAAGATAGGTCAGCCCTTAGGTGGGCGGAGTAGACAGAACGGGAAGAAAGGAAGTGGGAGAGCCGCCATGATCCTGCACCCAAGATGGACATACCTTAGAACCGTCCGGTAAGTCACCACCTCGTGATGACATACAGACTTTTATAATGGGTTAGGTTAGATGTGAGAGCTAGCCAAGAAAAGGCTAGAGATAATGGGCCAGGCAGAGTTTAAATGAATACCGTTCTCATGTGGTTATTTCGGGCATAAGCAAGCAACCAGCGGCTGAGCGGGCCAGCGGCTGGGGACTGGGAACTGGGTGCCGGGAACACAACATGCACCTCTCCTCACTTTATACAACAGATCTTTAACACCTGGATGGAACAGCTACAATGAGAATGGGCTACAACAAGGCACTAGGGTCTTCAGTGACCTTCTCCAACAGTCCCCCACAGCAGTCTTCCTCAATACTCCAGATTGTTACCTGAGACAGAGATAAAACCTGTCTTTTACTTTGTCAGTGTATTTTAGGTTTTTTTTTTTTCCGAACAATCTTGTGCTTACTCTAATAGAGAGGGAACTGTACAGAACTTTTCTCTTTCAAGTCCATAATACAGTGAATTATACTAACAGTGTTTCTGATGTTAAACCAGGTTTCCATTCCTGAAATAACAGTCATGAGACTGTGGGATATAATGTTCTAAAAAAATGTAAATTTTGTCTGCTGAGTTTTAAAAATGTTCATAAGTGAGATCATTTCTAGAGGTATATATTTTGAAGTGTTGACTACCTATGCTATATTGGCCAAGGAATAATTTACTGGTCCAAGAGAAGGGTGCTTGTGGTGGTTTGAAAGAAAATGGCCCCCAAAGGGAGAAACACGATTAGGAGATGTGGCCTTATGAAGTAGGTGTGTCACTGTGGAGGTGATACTGCCTGCTGTCTCAGATCACTTCCTGTTGCCTTCAAAATGTAGGACTCTCAGCTACTTCTCCAGCGCCATGTCTGCATGCTGCCATGTCCCACTGTGATGATAATGGACTGAACCTCTGAACTATAAGTGAGCCACCCCAATTAAATGTTTTCCTTTATAAGAGTTGCTGTGGTCATGGTGTCTCTTCATAACAATAGAAACCCTAAGACAGTGGTCTTCAGATCCACAGCACAAGAGTAAGAGACATACAATTATATCACTGAACTTAAACATTCACAAACATCAAAAACCTTGAATCCATGAGACACAAATGCTTATTTCTATTATTTAATAGCATCTCTTTCAATTCAAACACTAATATCTGAAGATAACAGATGAACTTAAGTTCCCAAGTCAAACCAAAATAAGAGATTTTAAAAAATTTATTCTAGGTATTAAGGATTTTATTTATAAGCATCCAAAAAAGACAAAATGAGTTTGTTTGTTTGTTTTTGGTTTCTCGAGACAGGGTTTGGAGCCTGTCCTGGAACTAGTTCTTGTAGATCAGGCTGGCCTTGAGCTCACAAAGATCTGTCTGCCTCTGCCTCCTGAGTGCTAGGATTAAAGGTGTGCACCACCACTGCCTGGTGGCTAACAAAATGAGTTTTAATGAATGTCAAAATTCTCATTCTTAATGGTTTTATTAGAACACTATTAATCTGGACTGAAGAACAATGAGGACTCTCTGATTCACAAATTTCAAATGCTTATTTTCAAATTAAACAATCATTCACTTTTCTTTTCAAGCAATTTTTTGTATTGTTTTTTGAGAAAAGACTCCTGTATGCCAGACTTGCTTGGTCCTTGTTTATATAGACAAGGATGAGTTGGATTTCTGGTCCTCTGGCCTACACCCCCCAAAGGCTGGAACTATTGATTTATCCCAAGTTTCTAGAAAATGAGTGCTCTTTACCATCCTGCAGAGGCAGAGGGAGGGAGAGAAGGTTAGGAATGAGCAAGTCCTGTGGTAAGGAGCAGTTGCTCTAGCGCCATCCGAGTCCTCCCATGAGCACCGAGCTGGGCAGTCCTACCAGGTACGACAGGCCCTTCGCAGCATGAATAGCCAAGCAGTCGGAGCTCCTTGTACATGCTAGGTACTAACTATCCGTTAGATGCATAATGAAAAGGGGAAGATCTTTCTCCATTTTGTAGGCTGCCTCTTTGCTTAATGACAGTTTCCTTTGCTGCTCATAAAACTTCTAGTTTCATGAGGCCCCACTTATTAATTGCACATCTTAGTGCCTATGCTCTCTGTGTCTCGTTTAGAAAGTCTCTTCCTGTGCCAATGAGTTCTCAAGCCTATTCTCTACACTTTCTCCATTAGATTCTGAATATCTGGTCTTATGTTAAGGTTCTTGATCCATTTGGGGTTTTGTGCAGGGTAATAGATATATATCTATTTTCATTCTTTTACATGCAGCTATCCAGTTTGACCAGCACCATTTGTTGAAGATGCTGTCTTTATTCCAATGAGTATTTTTTTGCTTCTTTGTGAAAACAAAACATCAGCTATCTGTGGTTATATGGAGTTATGTCCAGATCTTTAATTCTATTCTTTAATCAATATTACTGTTTTCATGCTAATATCCTGGTGTTTTTATGACTATAACTCTGTGGCACAACTTGAAACCCGGGATAGTGATACCTCTTGCAATTACGATATTTTATTAATCAGGATTGTTTTAGATATCATGTTTTTTGTTTTGTTTTGGTGTGTGTGTGTTTCCATGTGAAATTTACTATTTTTTGCAGTTCTGGGTGGAATTATGTTGGGACTTTGGTAGATGCCTTGAATGTGTAGACTGCTTCTGGTAGGATGGCCATTTTCATAGTACCAATCCATGAATGGGATCTATGAATATGGGATCCATGAACATGGGATCCATGAACATGGGAGATCCTTCCATCTTCTGATGTCTCATTCAGTGTTGTAAACTTTTTGGTATATAGGTAATTTGCTTGGATGGTTAGAGTTATTCCAAGATACTTTTTTTGAGGCTGTTGTGAAAGGTATTGTTTCCCCGATTTCTTCTCAGTATGTCTATCATTTGTATACAAGCATAAATGAAAGACCCTCCTCTTTCAGTTTAATAAACAAACACCCTAGACATGATTTCAGTATTGACTTGGGGGACTTCCTATGGGACAGATGCTTCATAGGAGCTCGATAAAGTAGGAGAGGGTGAGTGCCATTGCTTTAAAAAGATAGAAAAGAAGAGGAAATAAGATTCTAAGAATAATACATTATCTCTTGTTACAGAGGAAATGATAAGCTAATTTAGTTGAAATATTTGATTTGGTATCCTGTCCAAAAAAAAAAAATCTCACCTTTTAGTAAGACAAAATAGCCCTTTCACCACGCAGAGGATGTTTACCGTGGAGGTCATTGACACACATCAAAATTCTAAACCTCCACAGGTAATGCATTTGCATCAAGACCTGAATTTGGATCCCTAGGACCTGGAAAAAGCTTGCCTGTGATCCCAGCATTCAGGAGGAGGAGACACCAGATCTCTAGAGTAACGAAAATAGCTAGACTAGACAAAGCTGAGAGCTCCGGGTGTGGTGATAGAGTCTATCTCAAGATACAAGGTGGAGAGCAATCTAGAAGTCACCAATCCTCAACGTCTGAATTCTAAAGGCAGTTACATACACGTATATATGCACTCACACATGTAGCCCCACACGAATACACACATACATATACACACACACATACAAACAAATCAGGCCTCACCATAAGTGAATACTGATTCATTGTATCCAAGCTCTGCATCATCTTAGGTTTTCCAAGTTGGTATTGTGTAATTTTTCTTTTTCAAATTCTTGTTATGCTAAGAGGTGCCTATTAGCCCAATACAGTTGTCTACAGTTCACAGACCCACAGGAAAATAACAACTTTAAATTTTGGAGGATATAATATAGATTAGACTGGATGTTACTTGTCAATCAATTTATATAAATCTCAATATTTAATTTAAAATTCAAAGATATTAATCTCTGCATTTTTTTAATCAAAGGAAAAAGTCAGGGAAAAGATCAAAGGAAGAAGAAAATTGAAATTAGAAGTCCCTTTAAAGCAAAAAGTGACAATGTCTTCCTAAGTTAATATTAATCCTTTAATTATAAATTTCAGAGGTCTGAGAAGTCTCTATGAGCTTAGCTTTGGGTAATTATGCCATATGCAGCATTTCTTAAATTTGAAAAAGATGTTGAATTGTTGCTCAGAGTCTTTTAATGACTTTAGGCTGACAGATTTCCAGAATAATCCTTCAGATATCACTTAAAATTGTGGACTGGGAACTTAAGCTGGCAAATGTATGTCAAATTTCATAAAAGCTTTTCACTTTGTACACTGCAGAAAATGATTTGCCGATATACTTTAAAATATCAAAATGTTAAATTCAAGACAGTTCCTCATAGGTGAGGATTTACAAAGGGCAAGACAGGCACACTAGACGGAACACAGATAAGAGCATTTGTGACCATAAAGCCAAAAGGCGCGTCCCAAGAGTATCTGCCACAATGATAAGATTTTTATCACTAAAAGTAAAAGGAGTTCATATAGGTTCACGAAGGAAACAGAACCTAAGGGAAAAGAGACGACAAAAATTACCAACAGACAAGTTACAGAAAATGAACAATGTACACCACAAATCTAGTATGAATATCCAATCTCTTGATAATAACAAATTTTCAGAACAATACCAAAAATTAAAGGAAAATGTAAGAAATGCCCAAGGCATATGAAGGAACAGCAAATGTCCCTATGGGGAAACATAAGGTGATCTATGCTTTCTGAAATGCAGCTGGACCTCACACTTCCACGGGAATTTAACTGAAGAGAAAGGAAAATAGGAAGAGTTGATAAAAATTCATGAAGGGATAAGCTAATAGTCATATTAAAATTTTTAAAGCCCAAATCTCTCACAGTAAAATAAATTATGCTGTGTTTACAAATAAAAAAGCACAAAATAATAAAACCATAGTTTTAAAGAATTCCAAACGTCATTGAAGTATCTTTAGCATAACTTGTAGAAAAGGCAGAGACAAGCTACCTAATGCGCTCTCAGGCAGCTAATCAGAAACTGGTAACTCGCACAGATGTTAAGCTGCTCTTGCTGGTTTTATCTGAAGGCGGCATTCCCAGGAGGTTTCAACAATTATTTTTCATATTTTCTAAACATCCTTTATTTAAAGAATGATTGCTTCTAAGTATCTCCACAGTTTGTTTTCTAACAGACATGAAAATTATTCACTATCAGCACAGAGCAATGCCCTTTAACCTTTCACAGCTCCGAACACCATGTGCTTTATTTCAGTTCTGTTTGAGCGGGACTTTAAAAGTGCAAAGGCAGCTTTCACCTCGCACATGCCACTCATGTATTTCTTGGACTCTCTGCTTCAAGGACGTGACCTCGTGGAGGTACTTCATGTTTTCCAGAACGCAAGCCCACTGAAGATGTCATCTTGGTCTAAATCACTGCTGACAGCTAGTCAGGTAGGATCCAATTTAGGGCTTTTCTAACCATAACATTGTGCTACTGAAGGGTCCCAGGCCTACATGGAAGGTTCTACTTAGACCGCTTCTTATTCTAGTGCTATCACCTTCCCTTTGAACCTAAGTTTACACTCAATAATAAGACCTTGGTCCTGACTAGATCCTGAGCTGCTAGCAAATATTTTAAATTTTAGGTGTATCTACATATTAAGTTGTACATGGTATATACATGTGTGTGTGTGGTGGCGGTGCATGCCAGGTGCAAGTGCTTAGGTAAGAGGACAACATTGGGTGTCTTGTTTTATAAGTCTGTCCTACTCCCTTTAGACAGTGCCTCTCACTGAACCTAAGTTTGCCATTATGGTTTGGCAGCCTAGCCAATGAGGCCCAGCTCATTATTTGTCCCTACTCTATAGTTGTGGAATTATAGGTATGCATGACTGTATCATTTTTTTTTAGGGAGATGCTGAAGATTTGAACTCAGGTCCTCACATTTGTACAAGTGCTCTTACCACTGCATCATCTTCCTAGTACTATATTAAGCTTTCTAATCAGGTGAGAAGAATTTAGCAATTCTGCATAGTAATTAGCAACTAAACTTTCAGCTTATTGGTATTGGTTTAAATTTTCATGGGAGAAACTAAAATGCTTATTTGTAGAGAAAAATCAAAATCATATCTAAAAATAAGCTTTATGTTTAACTTATTTAATATGGAAGAAATTATATGAGACACAAATGAATATTTGAATACAAAGATAAATTTTGCCCTATTCAAATTATCTATAAAATAAAATTTGGATAACATATAATAATTTATTTATCCACTCTGTCATACACTAGGGATATACTGAATTCTTTGATTCACTCACATAACATTTAATTAATGTCTTTTTGCAAAGCACTATATTTGATCCTAGAACTTTAAAAAATAATATTCATAAGGCATGCTTTTGACTTAGTCCAGGCATTTTCTTCAGCTGAAATTGCTAAACTCTTGTTTGTACTAGTTAAGTAAAACATCCATCAATATGAAACACAAATAACTAAGTATCAAGAACCTCGTACTTGGATTTTATCATGTAGACTCTGAGGTTGATATATTCTACCAGCTCATCAGAAGTCAACAGTGTCCTGTGTGTCAGCCGATGTACTGCTCTCTCCCATTCCTTCAGACTGCTCTTCTCTTTCCCCACATTTCCCTGCATTCTGGTTAACCTCTTCCGTGCCTTTCTTCCATGTTGCCCAGAATGATTGTGCTCACGTCTGTCTTCTGTATGACTTGCCTTCTTAGTCCCTTTTAGGAATCCTGTTCTTCCACACCCACACTCTCGCACTCCCTCCTGTGCAGAGGAGCACAGCACCACATCCCCTCTGTATGTCCATGGACCTACTTTCACACTTCTTGAAACTCCCGACTCAAGCAGACTATATGATTCTGCATCAAGATCAGCTGGTAAATATTTACCTATAAGTTTCTTTTAAGGTCTATCACGAACTTTTTTTAAATCTTTATCAACCTTCTTTCTGTCTCTTTCCTGGACAGCAGGCCTGTCTCCTGTCCCCACACAATGTGAACTAGTGGTGAGCATCTCCATGCAGCAGGCTTGTCTCCTGTCCCCACACAATGTGAACTAGTGGTGAGCATCTCCATGCACCAGGCTTCTCTGGCATCAGTGCTCCAGAACTGAACTGCAGATGAGATGCAGAAGAGGCTCTCTGCTTGTAGGCCTCACACTCTAGTGGATGGGAGGGCTAGAGAATAAACAAGTACGCACAAATACAAGCATGGTTTTATACTGTAAGATGAGCTAGAAAGACATTCTGAAAGAGGTAGCTAAGGCAGTCTGTAGATGAAGGGCACGGAGAAGGATCCTCCGAGGAGGGCAGAAGGACACTATGGAACATTATGAGAAGAAGGTACTAGGTATCAGAACCTGGGAGCAGGAACGGTTGGCATATTCAAGGAAGAGACGAATACCCCGCGTTTTGACAAGGGCTGAGGGGTGCTGCCCTCAGCTGTACACCCATCTGCAGCCACCCGCAGGCATGCCACCAGTCATTCGTGGCCAGTCTTCAGCCTGGACTACCTCTCACAGTTCCTTTTCCCTTGCTTCAAAATGCTTGAGCGGTGTTCAGTGTAAAGGACCCTCTGTTTTGACTCCTGCCGACCTGACCATCAGAGTTCCCAGTTAGCAGAGGGCTCCCACATCTGCATGGCCTCACTCAGCTTTGGCAAACGTGGCTTGTGTCTGCACTATCATCTTCAGTATGCTGTCCAAGATCATCAGTGACATCTCAGCTTCAGATGCAGTGGCCTGTCCTCAACCCTCATCCTTCTTGACTTTCTGTCACATTCTTGACAGTCCCGCTTTCCAAAGACTTTTTTTTCTGTTTCATGAAAATAAATTCTGTACATAGTTCTTCTACCTCGATGACCCCTCTGTGACTGTTACTTCCCAACCTCTGAGATGCTTGCGGCCCCACCTCATTGTCTGTCTGTCTGCCTCTCCTTCCTTTCTCCTCATCATCTTCAGCAGTCTCACTCCCAAAGCTGGAAGACAGGCATTCTCTGTGGGCAACTTCTACACCTGTTTTCCCCAGGCCCATCTTTTCCTCTGATATCCAGAAATATTCTTTCAATAGCAAATGAATACAGAGAGCATGTTCAGGCAGCACTCTCAACTCAGGACACTGTGAACTGAATTCATAAGCTTCTTCCTTAGCCCTGAGACTTCCATGTTTGCAAATGATTAACAGGTAAGTGTGATTTTCACGAGACTCACCAGTGCCCTCTCTGCAATGATCCTGAAGCATGTCCTTTTTGTTGCCACTGAGACACTTTGCTACTTCATATGCAATCTCTTCCAAGCCCTCAGGAGTCTGTCTCCTAGACTAGACCTGTTCCATCAACCTTTCTACAGCTATGCCATCAAAAGGATGCTGACAGAATGATTCTCCTCAAGATCCCCTGATGTGGTATTTCCTGCTGTATGCCATGAATATGTTTTATTACCATTGGTTAATAAAGAAGCGACTTTGGCCTATAGGACAGAATAAAGCCAGGTGGGAAGTCTGAACATATATATATAGGCAGAGTCAGAGAGATGCCATGTAGCTGCCAAACAAGAAAGATGCTGAAACCTTACTGGCAGGCTACAGCTTCATGGTGTTATATAGATTAATAGAAACGGGTTAATTTAAGATGTAAGAGCTAGCTAGAAATATACGCCAGAGCCATGGGTCAAACAGTGTTATAATTAATATAGTCTGTGTGATTATTCAGGCCTGGGTGTCTAGGAAACGAATGCACAGTCTCAGATTATAGTTCCCAGTTAATTCCTCAGCATCTGTGAGTTGGAATGCCATGCTCCATATCTACCAGTCAAAAAGTCCTCCCTTCACTTTACACCTCGTTTAAATGGCATTGATTCTTGCTAATTTTCCTCACTCTCAAGGGAAAATTATTTCCTTTAATTTTGCATGTTCCCTTATAGTACTTATATTCACACATCTACATGTGTTTTTATCTTGCAGTTTATTATTTCATTATCTTCTAAAATGATCTTTTTGAGGATAATATCCGATGCCCTTTTTTCTTGCTCTAAGTCACAGTCCCGCATCCGCTCTACATCTGCTATCTGTGTGAGGGTGCTTCCTAATTTTCAAGGCTCTGCTTGCGACAGTATCAGGGCATTGGTATGTTGTACTGTCTTGATGGCAGGCTCAACAACATCCTACTTATATGTTTACAAGGCACCTTAGCCTGAACGTGTGCTGTGCGGCCTCACCTTTCGCTCTCATAGTCTTCTTCGCAGCACAGGGTAACCCTATCTGTCTCCTGGCATCACTGTGACTGCTCCCAGGCTTGCTCTCTTGTCTCCCACATATAAACTAACAGTAAATCCTCTCAGCTCTACCTTTCAAACACACCCCTGTGATTTTTTTTTTCTTTGAAGAATACCACAGCTGCTACTATACTGCCCAGGCCCAAGCTACTTATGGTCTGCTTCATTATCGCAGTCCTTCATGGCTGGTCTGCCCTTCCTCTTCTGCCCTCCAGCTAGTCCAGTTTCTTCATGGAGAGATCCCACTCTATAGTGTCGAGTCAGATAGTGCCGCTGTTCTGTTCACACATGGATACCTCCTCTACTCATAGACACAGTCATGTGTCACACCATGACAACCTCAGGACCTGGGCTGGGGCCCTGAGGACTCCTTTCTGGATTCTCCTTGGTCATTGTCTGCAGCCACACTAGTGCCCACACTGGTTTTCTAAGAGGCCAGGCACGCTTTCAGTCTTTGGAGCACCCTTACTACTTAATGGTGAGCACAGAGCTTCCCTGCCAAGGGCAAAGTACGTTAAAAATCTAACTTCTGTGTGAATTAGGGCACTAAGGCCATGCCCTAGGCTCACACTGGAAAATCTGTGCAAAAAAATATGTATGTATGTAGTCTTTCGGGGCTCAACCTCACTTGAAAAGGAGAAGAAAAAGAGAAGCCAAAGCTGAACAGAATTAGATGATTCCTAAATTTTCCTTTCCAAGTTCTTCTCCAAAGGTCCAGACTGGCATTAATTAAAGAGCTCCAAGAACAAATTACAGTTGCTATAATGAACAGAAATTCTTGTTCAACACCTGATTAAATATTTAAGCTCTTAGAAAGAATATTCTAGATTGTAATTTGAGTGTAATCCAAGCCAAAATGTGTAAATAAAATACTGATATTTACTTAAAAATATAATATTCCAAATAAACTTACTTCTGATAAAATATCAACCTAGAAAATACACCATCTTTTTTGTTAGTGTTTTTTTATTTTTATTTTTAAATATTTATTTATTATTTATACAATATTCTGTCTGTGTGTATCCCTGCAGTCCAGAAGAGGGCACCAGACCTCATTACAGATGGTTGTGAGCCACCATGTGGTTGCCGGGAATTGAACTCAGGATCTCTGGAAGAGCAGGCAATGCTCTTAACCACTGAGCCATCTCTCCAGCCCTTGTTAGTGTTATTAAAGAGAAATCATAAAGACTAAAAATAACTATCAGACAACCTAGGGAAAATGTATAACTCATTCTAAACCTAAAAAAATTTCAGGGCTACAGCCCAGGCATTCCCATAGTACATGGTTCATGACAATGTGATGACACTATCCTATCACAGTGCTTCATTATGACGATAGGGGAGAGCCCAGAGAATTCCTTCCACAACAGTCAAGGGGAAGTTAGGTATTTCCTAACTCCCTTAGAGCATTTTAGCAGTGCATAAGACAGAGCAAGATGTCCAAACTGCTCATCTAAATCTGAAGAGCAGATTCATGTCTAACACCTCTCAGAGACTAAACCTCAGGCTGGGTTTTAAGTCTGCACTCTACAGCCTAACCAAAGACCTTCCAAACAGCTCCTCACCTTCTCCAGGGTCATCTCAGTCTCTGCGGCATGCGTCTTTTTCAGCTCCATTCTCACCCTCTCTGATTCAGCCTTCAGTTTGTTGACAGCGGTCTCATGGTCCCTTGCAGCCCTTTGCTTTTCTTCTTCTCGAAGAAGACCAAGTTCTACCAGCTGCTGTTTCCGCTGAGAGTTCACGTTAATCAGCTCTTCCCTCAATTTATGGACCTGGGCCTCCATGTCAGCAATAATCTAGGAGAAACAGACAGACATCAATAGAGAAGACATAGAGGAACAACAGCACAATGTCAATAAATACGTATCTTAAAGTTCACTTGCTCTTCATGTCCCCCCTTCAATCCCATGCTGTTCCTTCTCCCCCTCAGAGGTACATACCATGTGGAGATAAACATTTTCATACACACTGTTTTATTAAACACCGCCACATTGCCTAATCTTACTTGTTCATAATGTTGGTGGAATATTATGAGTGTTCTTCTGAAACTGGTTTTCAAATATTCAACATCAAGTTCTTGGCATTCATCTAATGTCTTTGTGTTTTTATTTATGTATTGTTGGTTTTGGCTTTGATTTTGTTATATCCTTACTTCTATTTTCTCTGGTCCGATGGATCTGAAACAGGGGGACTCACCAAGGACCAGCCGCCATCAAAAGGGCGGGTTTCTTTGCTCGAGCCCTGCGGCTTTATACTAGACCCCATCTCGTCCAAGGCCTCAGCCCCGAAGCTAGCCCAGTTCGCTTGGGGAACCCAGGACCCCACCAATGGGGAGTGATGCTTAGGGACAAGCTGGGGTGTGGAACACAGAAAAGCCGGGGGAGGGGAGGGAGCCTCCTAATTGAGCAGAACGTTTCAGGGGTTGGGGGATGATGCCCTTACCACTCCAGTCGGACGGATCTGAAACAGGGGGACTCACCAAGGACCAGCCGCCATCAAAAGGGCGGGCTTCTCTGCTTGAGCCCTGCTGGTTTATACTCGACCCACTCTTGTCCAAGGCCACAGCCCCGAAGTAGGCCGATTTGCGCAGGAACTGTTCTGATTAGTAAAACAGCTCATGGACACGCACACAGCAGTTTCAGTACTGTGCAAAGTGAGAGTTGACCAGGGAACCTAGTTTGCCATGGCACCAGATAAATACTTAGTACAAACTTAAGAAAGTCTCCTTGGACCCTGTAGCTGCCTGTGTTTATGTATGCATATTCTGTCCCACTGATCCACATGTCTGTTTCTGCACTGGTCCCATGCTGTTTTTATTACTCTGGCTCTGCAATGTACCTTGAAATCAAGCACAGAGACACTTCCAGCTTCATTTATTTCTGCCTAGGATTGCTTTGGCTACCCTGTCTTTTGTAGTTCCAAATAAATTTTAAAATGGGATAGGAGAATATAATCAAAGTACATTATATATGCATATTTATGAAAATAAAAGTTTATTATACAAAATGGAAATGTAAAAAGAAAAGAAAACATTTAATTTCTACTATTAGCTATGAATGCAACATTTCTCAAAACACCATGGTAATATAAATGGTAATATATACCATGTAAGACGTAGTTAAAAATAAACATTTAAAAAAAAAAACAGTATTCCCCTAACTGGAAATCAGAGAACCTCAAAGTGACAGGAAAACAAAGTATTAGTACCATCCTAAGAAAATGCACAAAGCTAGGAATAACAAGATGGTTTGGTGGGAAAAGTGCCTGCTGCACAGACTTGATGTTCCAAGTTCAATTCCCAGAATCCACGTAAAGGTAGAGGAGAGAATAAAAACAAAAATTGTCCTCTGACCTCCACATGCACATTGTAGCACAGGTGTGTCCGAATATACACATCAGACACAATTACCCTAAAATAAAAATAATAAAATAAGAAGCTAAATGAGAGAGGGGAAGATTGTGAAAGCCAGAGGCTGGGAAGGACTGCCATTCGACAGTGTCTTCTGGACTCTAAAGGGCCATGGCACTCCTACTTTCACAGCGGCTGTGGCTGCTGGAACAAGGTCTGCCCAAGATCCAGGCCACCAAATTCCAGCACAGAAGCTGAACTGCCTCGGTAGCTGAAGGCTGCTGGGGCAGAGAGGTTTAGTTTTCTTCATGGATGTGGCTCCAGGTAGGTAGCCTGTGCTCCAGTGGATGGCCCTACACTAAAGTGCCTACAGGCAGTACTGAGATCAGCTTGTTCTTAAAAGAACAAAATGAGGACATGAAGTTGGGACGGGGAAGATCTGGGAGTAATTCGAGGGTAGGAACAGGGGTGCATATGATAAAAATACACTGTGTGTGTATATGAAATTCTGAAAGAATAAAATAAACTTTTGTAATAATCAAGGTAACTATACCTCACCACCAACAAAAAGATTTATTTCATTGTTTTATTTAAAAACTTTACTGTTTCTACTTGCTAAATGATAACTTAAGAGTTTTGAGTCTGTAGCTCGCACATGGCATCTTGCACAGATTATTTGATTTAATCTTTGCAGTAAGTCTCTGACAGATACTAACACACTGTGATTCCCTCACTTTGTGTTGAGGACACCATCACTAGCTGGCCTACTGACCCTGATCATCACTCAACTACTACAGGTCGCAGCCCAAAGACACTTATGTCTGAAAGTGTGTGATGACAGAAGGCTGAGGTGATAAGTGTCCCCCTTTTTTTATTCTCTCTCTAAAAATGCCAACTTAAAATCACCTCAGAAAAATGTATAGGACTTCGCATAAAACGCCAGTTCTCATTATGTGTACTAGAAAAGTCTTTTTCCTCCTGAAAATATAGGGAATGTTTTACAGTTTATTGATTTTAACCTTTCATAAGGATATATACATTCGCATATCAATAAACAGCAATATATCAATTGCCTTTGAAAATAGTCTCTTGCTTTTTGTTTCTTGTTTTATAATAATTCCTCCAATCTTAATAATTAGAAAAACAAATAGTCATTTAATTAAATTGAGAATAGATGGGAACACTGAGATTGGACAAACAGAAACACTAGACATGCTTCTAGAGACAAAATACTTTAAAAAGTTCCATCTCCAGATGACAAAGCAGAACTGGCTGTCCTGCTCAATCAACACTGTGGCATCCACAGGAAGCATGGCTTTAGAGGTCAATAAGTACCAACAAACTCCAAGAAGAGGTCAAGTCAGTTCTAAAATAAAAACTATGACTGTGGAAAATTACAGCAGGAGGCTGATGCGAGTCCTTTTGACAAGTGCTTCTCCCTTCTGTTGCCATGAGACGATCAACTCTTACCAATTTGTTTTATCGATAATCACATGATAAATTTGCAAACAAATTACAAAGAAGTTTTGCTTTAGGGTACATTGGCCAAGTTATTTGCACAAAAGATACAATAACGTGCCCACGCCCACACTCCCACCCAGTCAAATTGCTCTAGAGAAATAATCTAATCCACTTTGGGTATGGCCCACAGTGTGCATGTGTAGAATCCACTCCACACCTCCCTGGTGCTGTACTGCACAATGTATATTCTATTAGCTGACCTGGTTATGTGATATTGAATTAGAGAAAGGAGTATTTAATTGCTGACAATATGCACACACATACTGGCTTAAATTAATGGTGATTTTCAAAAAGAAAGTCTGTCCTGAAAGTGCATCAATTAATCATAAAGAAATGGAATGGTAAGAAGGAACTTATGGGTGAGGGCTTCACTTAGGTCACAGCATGTGTTGATAGATTCGGGCACCAGCGTCAGTGGGAAACAGGTGCTTTTGTATTGCCTTACTATTACAAATAATGCGTTATAAACCTTCATCTATGCTACTGATAAAAGGGAACTGAATTACTGAAAATTTTATAGACTGGATAGAGAGATGGCTCAGTGGTTAAGAGCACTGGCACAGGATCCAGTTTTGGTTCTCGTCACCCACATGGTGGGTTCACAAACTTCTGCACTCCAGTACCAGAGGATGACGCCATCTTCTGCCTTCCTCAGGCGGCCCATATGAGACACACATACACACATGCAGTCAAAACAAATCATTTAAAAATTTCACAGGTTACTAAAGGCTGTGTCTATAAGCAAACACATCATAAGAACAACTGTTTTCAAATTGACTTTCAATCAATAATTAAAAACATACCACCAGTTTTCTTAGAAAGCTATGACCTCAAAGCCATTTGGAATCTCACAAGTTATGGCAACAGATAGGCAAGTTTCAAACACTCTTCAAGTGATTATGAATTGTCAGGATCACCATCAAACTAGCCTCAAATAGAATTTATAAATACACAATATAAAATACAATGTAACTTACATTGAGAGCAAGTTGTTAACTATAGTGGTATATTATTTATATTTTAATAAATACATCTTGCCTGAAGACCAGAGGCAAAGCTAAAGTCACTAGAGGTCAGGTAATAGTGACAGACATCTTTAATCCCAGGATTTGGGAGACACAGACAGATGGATCTCTGTGAGTTCAAGGCTAGTCTTGGTTACACAAGATCAATACAGAAACAGACCCACGTGGCTGTGACGTTACATCATTTTCTACATGTCTAGTTTCCTTGGAGACTGGTATCTTCTTGACTCCGCCTACTCTCTCTCTATTTCTCTTTGGATACCCGGCCTGGCTTTACTCTGCTAAGCCACTGGTTTGGAACAGCTTTAATTATCAACCAATAAAAGCAATTTGCCCATCCTCCCTTCAGTAGGCATTGTCAACAAAACAAAAGAAGGCACAAAAAAGCACTGTTAGAGATAAAAATAAAGCTATGACAAGTCACCCACGAAACCACACACAACTAACTGAAATGACAATAAAGGAGGAGATGCAGAGCCACCAGAGCTGAAAGGTAATAAAACACCATGCCAGCAACTGGAGAACTGAGATGAAATGAACACATTTCTTGGAACAGACAAAATAACAGAATTAGAAACTGAAAACTAAGCAAATTTAATTTAAAAATGAGGTAATACCTACAAATTTTTCCACAAAAACCACTGAACTCATAACTTCATAGGTAAGTTCTGAAATTTCTCTTTTGAAGGGACATATCTACCAGCTATAAACTCAGAAAACAGAGAAAAACAAAATTATTCACAAATTAGATTAAATGTCAGCAAAACATTAATAAAAGATGACAGGGACAGTAAGAGAAATAGAATTGCCAAGTAAACTCATTTATAAATACAGGAATAATAAAGCCTTAAAATAAATTACAGGTAAACTAGACCGACCACTGCATAAAAATAAAATATGTAATCACTGAGTTTAGAGTGAAAGACAATTTGACACTTAAAAAATTTAGACCTGTCAACAATGTAAAATTTAAGTGAAAAGAACAAATGTTTAAGCTGTAAAAGTTTACCAAAACTGACCAACAAACCAAAACAAAAAAGAAACCCAGAAGATGTGAATCACCTGAAAATCATTAATAAGTAGAAATGGTAATCAAAATATTTCCAGAATTGAAGTATCAGGCCCGGCTCTACTGGTCAGTTCCACTAAATATTTAAGAGAAAAAAAAAGTAACTCAGTCTTTCATACTGCATCCTTTCAGAGAACAGTACAACATTAATCATTCAGGAACTCAATTTATAAAACTAGCTAACCCCAGTTTAAAAGCATGCTAACTGGAGAACCCCCACATCTACCAATGTGCAGGTCATTATCTCATCAATGGTCTTTAGTTAGCTGAATTCAATGATATAACATTATTAACACGGGCTGAACAGGTAACTCAGGTGGAAAAGGCCTTACCAGGCAAGCATGAAGCCTGAGTTCTAGTCCCCAGAGCACACATAGGGAGGAAAGCACAGGAGCATGCACTTGTATCTCAAAACTGGAGAAGCAAGGGTCTCGGGAAGCAGCTGGTCAGACAGTGAGAGACTGCCTCAAAAACAAGGTGAAGTGCAATTGAGAAAAAACACTTGATATCAGCCTTTTATGTCTACATGTATAGGCACACACGTGCTCCTGTATCCATGAAAACACACACACACACACACACACACACATACACATGTATCCCCATAAGGTTGAAATATCAAAAGTAACCTGAAGTATAATTTATTCCTTAACCCATTAAAAGAAAACAGCAAACATATCTCAAAACACAGAAAAGCATCTGTTAAAACTGATTACTTCCAGGGTTATACTATTTCAATGAGAAAAAAACTTTAAAAAGTTTAGTGACAGAAATTCTCAGCTAAGTAGGCAGGCATTTGAAAGAATGTTCTCAACTAGCTAATAGGTACTTATTCAAACTTTAGCAAACTTCATTGGTTTTTTTTTTTTATTGTGGGTGAAGCTTTGAAATAGTCTTTTTAAAATCAAGAATGAGCAATGATAAAGAGCACACAGTAGGGTATAGAGAGAAATATGCTCAATATTTATATGAATATGTTATAGTTCATGGAAGTGGCCTTATGTAATCCAGGGCAATAAAAATTAAATTCAATAAAAATTCTTAAGAGCAGGTACATGAAAAGATTTACACACCTCTAAAAGTGTAAGCCCTATGAAACTCACTGAGGATGACCTAACTGAGCTAACACCACAGTGAGGCAAAGCCCACCAGCTCACTCCTGATGGAACTATAGCACCAGGTTCAATTAAAACATAAAGAAAAGTTTTTGAGATAGTTGACAAGACACACATAAGCAGGAAATGGAAAAATCATGATTTTGAAGAAAAGGGACTCTGGCTGTGGTGGCACATGCCTTAAACCCCAACACTTAGGCAGCTGAGCTACGAGGAGAGCCTGACCAATCTGAGTTATGTAGCAAGATCCTGCTTTCAAAACCTGGAGCTACATCTTAGTGGCCAGAGCCAATGGTCAACATTTGCAAGGCTTAAAGTTCTATCTCTAGCACCTATACTCCCCACAAAACAAGAAAAGCAGAATACAATTAAGGCTCTACTACTACCTATTAGACATCCAGACTTAACAATATTGTAGTAACTAACAGAGAACAGGATTATAAGACAGTAGAAAGACTGACTGATGGAGCACAGCTGAGAGCCCACACATCTGGACATCTGGACAGGCACTAGCACAGTGTGGGGGGCAGAGAGAGAGAGAGAGAGACAGAGAGATAGAGAGAATGTGCTGAGAAAAATTTATCAACATAGAAAAAATAAAAACATCCATATTTTAGAAGGGACAAAAAGCAATTATCTCAAATCTTTACTAACTACACATCAGATAGAGGATTAATATCTAATATACAAAAGGAACTCAGAAAATTAAATAACAAGAAATTAACAATCCAAATCAATAAATGGGTGAATGAAGTGGGCAGACAATTATCAAAAAATGAAGCAAAATTAGTCAATAAGCAGATTAAAACTGCTCAGTCCCAGCAAACATCAGAAGAGTGAAAATCTATACCACACCAAGAGTCCATTTCACAAATACATGCTGATAAGCATGTGTACAAAGGGAAATCCTTCTACACATGCTGGCAGGAATGTAGAGTGGTCTAGCACTGTGGAAGTCAGTAGGAGGCTCTCCTAACACTAAAGTGCATCTACCTAATGACTCAACTATACCTCCTGGATTTTATCAAAGCAGTACAAGCTAGCACATTACAGAGATAATTGTGCATCAACATTTATTGCAGAATTATTCATAATAGCACAGTTACAGAATTTACCTAGGCACTGGTCAACAGAGGAATTTGATAATTATAATGTAGTATAACTACACAATGATAATTTATTCAGACATAATGGAGTCATGTCAGTGGCAAGAAAGAGGATGTAACTGGAGATCATCATGTTAAATGATAGGGCCAGTCTCAGACAAGCATCTCATGTTTTTTTCTAATTTATGAGTCCTAGATTTTACATAAATGCACAAAACTGTGTGTTTATATATGACATTAAAGCAGAATCATAACTGTTCAGGGGGATGAAGGGGATTGATGGATGATGGATGAATAGAAGAGGTGATTCGGAGGGCTTGAGGAAATATTCTCAAAATATATTACATATGTTTATGAAAAAGTCCTTATGAAATCAAGTATATGCCAATAAAAAATCTCTCAATTCCCAAGTCTATATTAAAAAGAAATGAAAAATAGGAGTATAGAACACTTGTCCATGAATGTTCATAGCATTATTCTTAGTGGTCAAAAATTAAATGTAACTAAAATGTCTGTTAACTGACGAGTTGACAAATACAGCAGATCCATAGAGTGGAATATTACACAGCAAAGAGGGGAATGGAAAACTAAGCCTGCTGTAGCATACTGAACCTTGAAAACACACCAGATGAAAGAAGGCATCATCACATACCGTAAGATCCTACTTACACAGCACACATGAAAAACCTCTAACACTGTAGGAAACTGCCTGGGGCTAGCAGTGGAAACTAGGGTAACTGGTAATGCATATGGCTGTTTTGTGGGTAGATGATAAATTTCTGAAACTGACCATCTCTGTGAGAACAGTGCTCTCTCATTAGCTTCAGTTTTGCTTTCCACAGTTTCATGGTCAACCATAGTCTAAAAATATGAACTGGAAAGTTCCATAAGTAACTTTTAAATTACAGTATATTATAGATGTAAATAATATACAAATTGCATATGTTTACAAGTACACTGAAACCTTTGTCAAATAAAACTGTTGGGAAATAGCCTTTATCATTGCATCAGGCAGGCGAGGAGGAGGGACAAGGATGACTCAGATGTGCTGCTTGGACAACATTATGAAGGCAAATCCATATAATTAAGATTAGAAACAAATATATATTATGCCTATGCACCACACTTATTATTACTTTATGTTATTTAAGAAAAGCTGGCCAGAAACAAGCCAAACTAAACTGGGCATTCATAAGAATACGT
>JAQHUG010000264.1:1513927-1565368 GCA_028555095.1 Dicrostonyx torquatus | reverse complement strand
GATCTTCAATTCGATTCCATTGGTCAGTGCTATTTAAGGTTGAGGTCATTATAGTCATTTACAACTGGTTCTACAAATTATCAAGTATGAGTGTGAATATCAATTTTACCCCAGAGACTCCAAAAGTTGATTTCTCATCACTTTTTGAGAAATTAACCTGCCATATAGCAAATTACAGGGAAAATAAAGGAATATTTAATCAAAGCCAGAAAGGCAATGAAAGAAAGTCTTTGGCTGACAACCAGGCCTGCGTAAGAAAGCAGTTTATCCATCTGAAGTACAATGGTGTGCTAGCTGATTTGTCAGCCTGATACAAACTAAAGTCACCTGCAGGAGGAGAGTTTCAGTGAGAAAATGTCTCCATCATGTTGGTCTGCTGCAGGTCTGTGTGGCATTTTATTGATTGTTGATTGATGTGGGAGGGCTCAGCACAACTGCTCAAGTAGATCTGGGATTCAATAAAAAGTTAGGTAAACACAGCTTGGAAGTGAGCCAGTCAGCAGCATTCACCCTAGACCCTGCTTCAGCTCCTGCCTTCAGCCTCCTGCGGGAGCCCCTGCCCTGGATTGCTGAGATGTCTCTGGCTTATAAGATGCAAATGCTTCCATCCCCACGTTGTTTTCGGCCATGGTGTTGAGTTACAGCAGCAGGACAGCAAACTAGGACAGATAGCAGCAGTGGCTTCTAGTCATGGGAAAGGGAAGACACCGCGAAAGACAAGCATGGTTGCAGGAACGAAAATTATGTGGCCCTGGAACGGGTCTATCAGGCATGCCAAAATGGACCACGAGAAACCAACACAAATCAGAACATGCACAAGAACATCACGATATCTCCTGTACCTGGTACAAAAATGTCTTCCTGTGCATGGTCCAATAGTCACAAGACTACATCCCACAGGGGAAATGATGGATGACAATGTTTTCAAAATCACAAGCTAATATATAACGATTGCTTTCTGTTTTCTGGATTTATTGGTACTAGAGAACTAGCATGGGCCTCATGTGAGTGGAACAATGTTCTACCACCAGCCCTCCACTGTTTGCAGCTAGCTTTTCTTTTAAAGAAAGGTCTCATTTTATAGCCCTGGCTGGCCTAGAACTTGCTATGTAGAGCAGGCTGCCCTTGAACGCACAGAGAACTGCCTGCCTCTGACATTGGAGTATGTGCACCTGCTTCCCCTTTTTATAAGCACTCATGCTTTCACTGTCAGTTTAAAGCAGAATGTCAATGTCATCAATTTCAACAGTGCAAGTGACTATACAGAGAGCAGAAGAGGCGCAAGGAACAAAGAACAACCTTCCTATCCTCAGCCTCAATAGAAACCGAGGCCCTCTCGTCATGGCCTAAAGTCACTAGAATAAGACACAAGGTTGGGACAATTAGCACCACAGTGTTAACAACAAAGGTGGAAAGTCACATCACACAGCATTGGCGAAGAAGGCTGAAAGTGGGTAGCACGTGACACTTAGGCCACTTCCACCATTGGAAGGTGCCAAAAATTGTCCAAAGACATCAAGACTCAGAGATATCAGTATACTTTTCAACCACAAAAACAAATGAAAGCTAACCTAAACAAAAAGCAGTTAGAGAAAGTCTCTTTTGTAGATTAGACTGGGGGCGGGGAGGTGGGAGGGTTCTGGTCACAAACTCTACTTGGTATTTACTATTTTAGAGGACAGTAACACTAGGTTGGAGGCTGGAGAGATGGTTCTGTTCCCAGCACCCACATGGAAGCTCGTAACTATCAATTACTCTAGTGCCAGAGGTCCAGGACCCTCTTCTGACCTCTGTGGGCACCACACACACACATGATGACAGACATACATTCAGGCAAAACCCCTATAGACTTAAAATAAATAAAAATTATAGAAGAATAATGAGTCAATAATTTTTGAAAACAGAAAAATTAAATTGGATAAAAGGAAGCAACCTCCTGGAGGCAGATGAGGAACTGAAAACAGCTTGCACCAGCTCGGCTTGGCATCCATGACTTGTTCGTCCTGGGCAGTGGTCATAAGCTCCTGCTTGACACCTTGCTCAGATCAGGGGCTTGAGGTCTCTTCAGCAGGGGCCAAAATGTCTGCCTTCAGCCTCTGATTTAGTCATACACTGCAAAAGGGCAATTAGCAACCTTTCACAAACTGCTCTGCGGGCAGGGCCCCCTCATACTTCATGGAGACAATATATATATCAAGTGCCCGCAAGCTGGTTAACTACCTTAACTTTTCTTCATAGAGATAATATACATCAAGTGCCCACACCTTAACTTTTCTTAGTCCAGTAATACCATCTTCTGATTATTTATAACACAATCACTGCTAATAAAAGAGTAGTGTTTAGCAATTGCAAAATGAACTCAATCTCAAGCAGGGACATTTATGATTACAGTAAGAACAAAAAATAGGAATAGGAAATCAAAAGCCCCTGCAACTCAGCAATGGGGCCTTGTTACAGCTGATGTATTTTCCCCCTTTGTGTCATTTTTATGAGAACAGACACAGCCAAGTTCACACATTAGCTTCAGAGGCAGAGCGGAGCAAAGGCTGTGGGGGAGTGCACATGTGCATGCAGACAAGCATGTGTGTGTCTTCTCCCTTTGGCCATCAGACGGAGCTTCAAACAACCGTCTTATTATTTTACCCCATGAAAGTTAATTTATTGCCTGGAGAAGAGTTAAAGGAGTTCTTGAAGATGATCTCAGGCTATGTTCCTTTTGCCAAATAACTACCCCTAATTATAACATCATACCCATTGGACATGGATAAAAAGACCAAGTGACGGTTCTGTGGTACAGCCGTTCACCATGACACAGTTGCCACATTTGTCCTCCGGTGGTAACACTGCAATGTATGAGAGCATTATTTCTACACACTGAGCTTAGTTTATGCAGCAGAGATGTACCTAAAAAGGCCCTAAGATAAAACCACATCAATGTCCATGATCACAAGGACACCACAAAATGAATGACATGCTGCACACCAGACACTATTTTAGAGATATGAATGCAAACTATTGAAAAAACTTAAAGCTATGCAGAAGTGCCATTTTAGCATCTAGGAATCATAGCATGACCTTTGTGACCATCAGCATGGGGACTTTTGTCCCTATTTCTTATAGGGATGACAACCTCTGCCAGGAGAAATTATAAGGATGTACAATAATTTTGTACTTGTTGAAAACATTAAAGGAGGAAAAGTATTCTCTTTGATTGGAAGAATATATCAGAAGAACGGTGCCCACAGGGTAGTCTCTGCCAGAAGACAAAATTATCACCTATGCCCATTGTTCCCTTCCGAAGATGGCTTTAGCTTCCTGTTCCACGGCTCAGAAAACTTCACTTTTAAAAACTATACGCCACATGTCATTGTATATTCATGCTCCTCTGTCTTTTGCCCTTCATGATTAAGTGTACCTTAATCTTTTTTTCTTTTTTCTTTTTTTTCTTTTGCATTTTATCTGTTAGCGACTAAACCTAACTAAGATGCCCTCAAGATGGCTTGGATGGATATTCTTTCATTTTATCTTATCACCAAAATGGTAGTCAGTAAGCTGAACTCATTGTTATTTTATAATTTAATAGACATGGTCTGCATATTTTTAGAACTTTGAGGGTCTATAAACTATAATGTAGATAAGCTGTAACCCCAATCTGGAAGGTACAGCCACGTAAGTAGCAACATTACAGCAGAGAGTCATTTGCAAGGGTTTGCTGAGGCCACTGTTCACACGAGGAGTTTTTGTGAAGCGTAAACAAAAGGAAGAAAAGTTGCTAAGGTCCCCTCTAAGGTTTTGAGGGAATAGGTAAACATCTCAGCATACACAGACACACAAGGACAAAATTAAGCTGCTATGGCACTCACATCTACTATGATGGAGAATAGTGCATGGAGCTGGGAAGTAACCACAGGGCCAGGTCACACAGCATAGTATGGGCCATGCAAAGGCAACAGGAGCATTTTACTCAAATGCATTTTCTAATTCCATTTATATTTCACAAAAGATCATTTTGCTACTGTGAAAAGAACAAGACAGTAGAGAATCGGGATACGCACGTGAAGGTTTAGATTAGGACAATGCATAGCAGTAAATGGACAGCAGACCTGTGTGGGGTCTGAATCTAGAGCACTTTCCCGTCAATGGATTAAAAGAAAGGGGAAAAATCAAGACAGACCCCACGGTCAGCTTCAGTGTGAATATACAGCCATGCTTCCCTACAGACATGATGAAGGTAAGGAGTCAAGGCTTCATCTCTGGACAGGAAGTGTAGACTGGAAGATGTCTATGAGCAAGGTAAGAGAGGACTCAAAGGAGGCAGAAGGTGCCAAAGGGGGCCAAGCAGAATGTCAAGGGTTGGTAGGTACAGAAATGAGAGATGGGCAATTGGAGGTTTTAGCATAAGATCAATGAAATGCTGGTGACCATTTACTAGAAGCACAAGAGAAAAAGTGAAGGGCTTGGATTCCAGCACTGAATGATGGAAAAACTAGTGGCAAAAAAAAAAAGATGAAAAAGGGGAAGTAGCAGCAGGACTAGGGCATAAGCAGAAGCTTCAGGCATCCGTGGGCAGGACAGAGTAGTGGGGCAGCGGAGAAGCAAGGCTCAGGGAGAGAGCAGCACAAGGTGGTGGAGTTGCAGTGCAGTGGCTAAAGGCAAAGCAGTGAGGCTGCAGCACGAGAACTCCACACCAGTGAGCGCTGTGTGCCTGCACAATGTGAGTTAGGTAAGAATGGATTCCTGGAAAATCTGCATGGAGTGTTTGATTCCATGCTTTCTTCTAAGGGGAGAGGGGGAAAAAGAAATGAAACATTCTAGAATCTGTGGCATCCCACTGATGGCCATCTATACAAGTTTCTCCAAAGGGTTTATGCTTGCCAACTTAACATTATACATCAAGAATTTGTTCTAACAATGCTTTATAGTTTAATTTATAGTTGAGAATGGAAATTCTATTTTTAAGACCATGGAAAACATCACATAATTATTAACTATGCATCATGAAATGGTACCAAATCTTCTAAGCAAATGGAAAAGCCACTTTTTATATGAGCAATAGATAGCAAATTGCTAATGTAGCAAGGTACATATTATCTTGAGAAAATTTGTTAATGAATTATCATTGAACCCAAAGACCACTAGAACATTAAAACATAATCAGTTCAGACTTTAAAGTTCATTTGACTCTATGTTCTACATTTATAATTATCCTAAATTACTTACTTAGTTGCTTAGCTGTTTGGCTAAAGGTACTGCCTATTATTCAGTAGTATAAGGAACAAAACCAGTGCTAGAATATGCTTTCACAAATGGCTTCTTTTCCAGATCAATAATCAGATAAGGAGAACTATTTAATGCAAAGTAAGTGTTTTAAATTTGTTTTGCCTTTAAAAATAGTTTGAGCTAATAGATTTTACTTCATTAGCCTAAAATACGCCTGCACATATTAGCACTGCCAGAAGACTGCAATAGGAGAGAGGCTCAGTCTCCAAATCCTTCCTGTCAAATCTAAGAGATTCCAATCAGCTAAACACCTCGCTAATAGTCATGGGACTGCTGTTTTAATTAGCTGCTGATATTTCTGACTAAGAATCTCGGATGATGAAACTGTTTTTCCTTGTATTGAACCAGCTTGGCCCAGACTAGCCTGTCCCGCAGTGACATGTATGTTGAATACAAATCAGACAGCACAGCTTTAAATCTGTGTTGCAGCTCTCATTTCCAATTCGAGAACTGTACCATAATCATAAGCTTCTGCTGGATGAAAGGGAATCAGCTCTCTGAATATTAGCTAATGCCACATTTGCAAGTCCTGAAGAGATCTGTGCTGTTAAAAAAAATAGATCATTTCGCGTGAACCTATATATATGAACTGCTTTGTACTGCTCAGCTGATAGAAGCAATGCCTGTGCTGGGATTAAACCCTTTTCATCATAAAACCTCATCTGGTTCGGAGTCCAAGTCCATCAAACCTTTTTCCTTTAAAGTCCCGCCTTTGATTCTACATCAATTTATTCAAACCGCAGCTGGGTGGCTGAAAACGAAAGGACAGCATCATTTAAACCAACCATGTTCCCAACTTGAAAGAAGGGCTATAATTAAAAAAATGGGCATAAAAGAATGGAAATGGGATAATATTTTTTAATGGTAGTTCAAAGGCCGACAGATGTCAAAGCCTTTGAAGATGTCAGTACACTGAGCAAGAAGTTGCCATAAAAGAGCTCGCCTAAGAGGTGAAGCGGCTTTTTAATGGCTGCAGAAACCCTTGCAGACACATCCTTGTGTTTTTAATTTGTCAGAGCTTCTGCAGTATTTTCAGATTAATGACACATGGTGATAACTGCATAGCAGACATATTTTCATACTTGGCTAAATGCATAGTTTATTTCACATTCTTTTAGAACTAGATAAGAATAAGGACACTTTGCTCTAGGAAGTCCCAAAGTCTTCTGATTGCTTCACATATTTATGCTAATTTTGTGGGACTGGCTCGATTCAGAGTGGCTATTGCTGCCAGCTTTTGTTCTTTAACAGTCAGATTGCTTGTAACGTTACAGTTCACATGTGGGAGCTAGGATGTGTTCCATGACAGTTTCATCCTTTTCATGCACCCGGAACAATATGTGCCTGAATAATTAATTTGTGCACCAAGTCATGTCCAAGCAAATTAATGTTTAAAAGCATTCCAGAGCTCAATCTAAACAACCACAGGCTACCATCGGGTTCCAAGGGGACAGAGGTGCACAAGGGAAAACACTGCAGCTGCACTACAACTTGATGTTGACGCCTCCTTAAAAAGAGAGTTAATGCCGAGAGCAAAGCGCTGGTGAGCACTCTACGGACATCTGGGGAGGAGGGGTTCGAGCAGCCACTCATCCCAAGACTTCTGATATGTGAATTTGATTTGTTCTGCAAAACTGCCCTCACAATATTTATGAAGGTTAACCACAAATCTCTAGTAGCAGAATCTTCTCCCACTAATGGATATGCCTGTAATTTATACCCAGGATGCCGTACAGGTGAGAAAGAGTTCATGGGTGTTGCAGTTAGATGGATTGGGGTTCAAATCCTATCTTTTCATATAAGAACAACTGGTTGGACTTGCCTTCCCATCTGTGAAGGCTGAGATTACAGTACCTCCTCCTAGAACATGTGGGACAGGGTTGAACATAGGCTCAATTCCCATTCTCAAGCTAAAGAAGGTACAGAAAAAAAGTGGGTCATTCTCATTGAAAGCGATTATATTTCTATATACAACAGTATCATATTTTAATGAAAATATTCATCTTTATAAAACAGATGTTGAAATTTCCCACTGTCCCACAACCAGCAAATTGTGAACATTATCATTGTTTCTGCTAGAATCATACATGGCTATAGCTAGGCAATTTCTACAGTATACAACTTTTCATTTGACAGACAGACCAGCCCTGCAAAGACACTCATGGCAGCCTCTCTGTGGACGGGGTGCCAGGGTAGGGACTGGGGCATAGCAGCAGGAATAGCATTCTCAAGCAGAATGAAGCTGCCATCATAGAGAGCTGAATCAAAGACTGTGCTCCAGCCCGAGGAGGGCAGCAAGCCTACGGTTTAGCTCTTAAGCAGTTGATCAAGCAGCCTCCCACCTGCCCCACAATTTTTCTGTGATAGGGAAAATTTGAGGGCCTAAGGAAGGGCCCATTTTCTTCTTCCATCTCTCTAGGTAACTGGTGATTAGCCTTGGTGACAACTGGGTGAAGAATCTCCCTGACTTGCCTGCATTCCCTACTACTGGCCTTCTTGTCACCCATCTCCAGATGCCCAAACCTCTGGATGAACCTCCAGTTGGCACGCTACTGGAGATTATTATTCTGAAAATCCCTCTGCCGCCTTCTTTTTCTCTTTTCTCACACCCAGTTTCATTTTCTAGTATTATGGATTTCATCTTACGAAAAGAATTGAATTAAAAAAGATGTTACAACATGGCCTCTGCACTAGCTGTATTCTCATCTCCACTTCAGTGTTCAGATTTTCACTTCCCTAAGGACTTCCCCACTTCTGTACGTCATGCTCAATCATCTGACTATGGAAGCAGAAAGATAACCAGGTAGTACCCACTACCTCATTTGTAACACTTCCTCCATTTGCTAAATTGCCTGGCAAGGACCCTTCACAGAGGGCTTCCACCCATCCCATGCTGACCTTAGTCCTGTAAGCTGGTGCTGAATGTTCTCCTTCTCTTCTTGACTCCTCAAACTCCGGCTTGAAGGAACACCCAAGAAAAGCCTGCTTTATTTTCCTGCTAGAACTGAATTTGTGCTTTACAGGTGATTCTGGCAGTGAACCACATTCATCCAGAGGAAACAGATAGCCCCCCTTGTGACCAACTTGAGCAAAGTTTCATGTGGACCTAGAAATGTACTGCTTCCAAAAGCAATAGTGGGCTGGAGAGGTGAGTGGGTACCCATGATACTCCCTACACCACTAACATGCCTCCTGCAATCCATGGCTTGCTCAGTCACTAATGGCCCAGGATGCTTCACTCTTCTGAGCTTTGCTTTCCGGCTCCTTACAGGAATCCTTAATCGCTCAGTCCATGTCAACGGCAGAACTATGGGAGGCAACAGCAGTCTTCACAGGCTGCGGCCCGTCGGGTGCAGTGATCTATTTCTGTGTCTACAGTTTCCAGTTTGGCAATAAACAGCCTACCATGGAGAGGGTTGTATAACAATATGTGTCCATTTCAAATCCCCACAGCCATCTTGGTGTCAGCTGCGAATTACAGCATATTAATTATTTGCTCTAGGTTCTCTTTCTCTTGACCATTTTCTCTGTTTCTATTTCTCTCACCTTTCTTTCCAGCACTGCATCTCTCCTGATTCTCTTCTGCTGCCTCTGTTACACTGAAATCCATTACAATCCATGCTTTTGACCCCAATCTATTTCTAAAGGTGATGGAGAACTTTCTTTTGAACACAGTTCTATATGTCCACATAACTCAGTGGCATCAATAGCTGGATGTCTAGTCACACATCAAACCATAGCTCCGGGGCTCTCTCCTCTCTCTCTCGCTGCTTTATCTACCATCTCTATGAGACTACCTTAGATAAGAATACCATCATCATTAGCTTGGCTCCAATTCGTTACCCAGCCTGCAAATTCACTATCACACCAAGCCTAAGGCTTGATAGAGCAGGGAATTCAAAAACCTTAGAGGGATAATTAATAAAGTTGAAGTTCATTCCAAAGGAAACTTCTATATTCATAATTTTGACTGTTTATATAAAAACTCATACAGAAATAAACGTGAGGTACTATTCTATGAGGAGTGACAATTCTACAGCCTTTATTGGGATTTTTATTTTCAATATTAATCCATGCTAATGTGGTTTCATAGAGTAATCAGAATAGGTAACGACTGAAGATTTTGGAAGACATAGTCTTTGTATCTCTGAATTGAACAGTTTAGTTTTCCCAGTGCTTTGCAGCTGCCAGCGGACAAAAGAGATCAGTGGACTTGCCCAACAGCGGACCTTACACTGCAATACCAACATCCCCGGCAAGATTGTCTGCTGGGAAAGCAGTGGCACAATTGCTATAGGATAATAATCACTCCGATCAGATGTGAGGCCTGCTGTACAGTATGGGATTTAGTCTCTGGCACTGTAATCCTAGTCAAAAGCCCATGGCTGGACTTCGTTAAATGGTCAAATTGTCAAGTTGTTTGACATACTTATGTTTCTGAACCCAGAGCCTGGGATTATCTAAAGTTTGGTTAGAGCAGCTGCTTTGTGCAGGAACAGCAAGCAGTGCTGAGATGAGTATCTAGTCAAAGTGTTGAGAATAAGGTCCTGAGTCCTCAGCCTTGAACAGGACATCTATAGTAACCCTACCACCCAGGCCCAGGGAACATCACAGGAAAGGAGGCAGAGAGAACTGAAGGCTGAGGAGAGTGCTGCAGAATGCTGTCTTCTGTCTATTGCACCCTGAACTCACAACTGTGGTTACCACACAAGAACTATACAATATCAAGACAGCACAATTCCAGAACAGATGGGGTACATGATCTCTAGTTGCCATCCCTTACTGAGAAGATATTGGAAGTGAATTGTTTCTGGGGCTGGGAGTCACTCTTTGAGGGTGTGGCTACTGGTAGGTCTCCCATGTTCCAGTGGATGGACATACACCAATACACATATGGGCAGCACTAATCGTACCTAATTGTATGTATGTATGTATGTATGTATGTATGTATGTATGTATGTATGTATCTACCTACCTACCTATCTATCTGATGTGACTTGGGAGGGGATGTTCTGGGGGTGCATGCTGGAAGTTGGAGGGGAGAAATGAGGGTACATATGATCATATTTCATTATATATATAAATAGGAAGTTCTAAAAAATACTTCTTGATAATTTTTTTCTTAAATGCGACTAGAAAAGTATTCTATGTTTTACCCAAAGATTGAAATATCTGAACAGTTGGGCTGATTATAATATAAAGTGTACAACACCCCCACATTTTAAATCTGTGGCTTTTATTAAGGGCCAGCTTCAGCAGTAATCTTTGACAAGGTGGAGCCAACATCCAGAACAGCTTAGTATTTTAAAAGCTCTTCAAGACAGTAGAGACTTACAGACAATGCAATAGGGCAGATTCAGACATAAGCAACCTCTAAATGGGTCACAGTGTTAAATAAATGTATGTAGCTTGGGAGAGAAAAAAAAGAGTATAGAGAATCATAAAATAAAGAATGCTTAAAAAAAGGGTAAAGTCTTTAAAGAGTCAGAGTACAGATAGTCATAGATTAAAAAACAAGTCACGTAAAAATGGAAAATTCACAGAGTCTGGATTCTGTATTTTATTGTGTTTTCTCTGAATTTTTTGACTGTGAAGTAGCTAAGTACAGAGAGATGCTTCAAGCGTCTAACAAGTGTGCTAACAAGCCAAACCAGCATGTATATTATAAAGATATTATGACTTCAGAATTTGGGTCTAAAGATATGATGCTTTGGAAAAGAGGTTCTTCTTTTGTTTTCACAGAAGATAAGACCCTGTGGTATGACAGACCATGCCCACCTGAAAAGTTGTTGTAAACACCCTCAGAAAATTACTTCACTCAACTGCTGACTAAGATGAACCTACTACACAGTATATACCATGAAAGACCTGATTAACAGTGCCCCCATACAGCACGAAGCAGTTTGGAGAGAAAAAACCGCGCCCATATTCCCAAATATTGTTTATAAATGTTCTTTTACATTTAAAGGGGGATATGATATAGATATGAGTAATTTGCATTGGTATGGATTTTGCTTTATTGATATAAATTTAATGTCAGTTTTGTTACATGTATATGTATTTCTGATCTTGATTAAGGTATTGTGATTGTATAGCTCATTTAAAAATGTAATGTATAATTAAAAATATAGGTTAATAGATAATCATCTATAATAGTCAAGTTTGTAGTCATGTTAGTTAGATTTTCTAGATGTGCATAGATATATTTCAGATAGGCATTCTTCATATCTTTCAAAGATTACACAATATGGCATTTAAAATGTTTTAAGAACTTAGGGATTTTCATGACAATGAGACACGTCTCCTCCTGGCAGCACCAACTACTTCAAGAGGAAGATGGACATTAAAGAGGGTCCTAATGGAGTTTGATAGCCATTTGGGCAATAAACTGCTCTTGCCTGGATTGATGAATAAACTGGACATAAAGAACCTGTAGAGAGAATACTGCTGAACTTGCCTAAAGGTGAGATGATCCTTTGGGGTTCCTGTTTCATGAAAGAGTCTGTGAGACATTCTGCAGACACAGAAGAAAGTGACTGAATTGTCTTTAAAATTTCCTGCTTCATGGAAATGTCTGCTGGATACTATGGGCCTGTAGGCTGAAGATGGATGCCCCAACGGTACAGAAAAACTTTGGGTGACTGTCCAGGCAGCGAGATATCTGTCATTTCGAGAGTTTTGGAAGTTGATTATAATGCTTATAATCCTTATAATGCACTTCCTGTTTACTTAAGTAATATTAGCTCCTTCTGGAGTCTTTGATGGAGTTGAAGAACTCATAGATATAGTTTTTCTTAGTTATGATAAAAGATAAAGTAGATATAAACATTGTAACTGTAATTCTTGCTTGATAACTGTTTTGTTATATATAATTTTACTATGTTAAAGTTAAAGCCTTCCTTTTTGTTTAAACAGAAAAAGGAAAAGTGGTGTAGGAGGTTCTTCTCTCTATGTGTTGCTTTCATTGGTTGAATAAAGAAACTGCCTTGGCCTTTTGATAGGGCAGCACTTAGGTAGGTGGAGTAGACAGAACTGAATGCTGGGAAGAAGGAGATGGAGAGCCACCATGGAGCTGCCAGGTCAGACATGCTGAATCTTTCCTGGTAAGCCATGTCCTCATAGTTACGTACAGATTATTAGAAATGGGTTGAATCAAGATGTGAGAGTTAGCCAATAAGAGGCAAGCACTAACGGTCCAGGCAGTGTTTAAATGAATATAGTTTCTGTGTGATTATTTCAGGTGGGTGGGAGCAAAAGCAGGTCCTCTCTCCTACCACATTGAGGAACTGAGGAGAAAAAAGTCTTGAAGCCTTGTCTTCTACTTCTCTTAATGTACACCCAGTATGGTCATATTTGAAGTTATCAAATAATTTTCTCAATAAGTGCACATAACATTCACATTTCAAGCATTTATTTTTTTCAGACAACATTAGTGAACACATACAATTTCCATATTAAATTACAGCTTTGGAAATACTAAAACAAATAAGATCATTAATAATTGCTAATATAGGACATTAAGAAAAACAAATTACATTATTTGTTTTAAATTTTTCAAAGATTTGTAATTTTCAAATTTTCCTACTAGAAAATTCACTTGTTCTGGGATTTGGCCTGGACACTGAAATCTCCTTTTCATTTAGGGGTCACTGTACTTTTGTTGTTATTTTCAAGACATGGTTTCTCAGTGTAGCACTTGCTCTTCTGGATCTCTGTAGACCAGGCTGGCCTTGACCTCAGAGATCCACTGGTTTCTGACTCATGAGTGTTAGGATTAACAGTGTATGCCACCACCATTGTATTACTGGGAAGATGCACACATATGGCTACAGACTGGTGCTACACTTATAACTGTCCCTACAAGCAAGGAAAAAGTCTTAAGAGTCTATAGCACGAATTCTAGTTGGTCTTAATAAAAACCCAGAGTCAGAATTAAGGGCTAATGCTGAAGATTAGAGAAGCAGAGAGGCCAGCCACTAGACAGTTCTTTTACCTCTACCAATGCTCAGACTGAAGAGGCTATCCTGCCCTCAGACTGCATCTCCAGACTCCATCTGTCTCCACCAAATCACAGACTGCAACTGTCTCTATCAAACCTCAAACTTGCACTGTCTTCACCAAACCTTAGACTGCTACTGTCTCTACCAAACCTCAGACTGCACTGAGTTCCTTTCTCTTCCCCCTTATATTCCTCTCTCCACCCAGCCATATCACTCCTGTGTTCATCTTCCTAGTGCTGGGATCACCTTTGTGTGGGCTCTGTTTCTCTTTCAGACAGATTCAATCTTGTGTAGCCCAGGGTGGCCTTGAACTAACAGAGATCTTTCTACCTCTGTCTCCTGGGATTAAAGGTGCGTGCCACCACTCTCTGGCCTCTAGTGGCTTACCTCTGCACTCTGATCTTCAGCCAAGCTCTATTTGTTAACACATAAACAAAATATCACTACAAGATTCAGTCTCTTAGTGCCTCAAACTTCATTCTCTGAAATATCATTATTTCATATTAAATGAATTTGATTTAAATCTTTGATTTACATCTAATATCTTAAATCTAAAGGGAAAAATACAAATAAACTCTGGAAGTTTCAATTGTTAATATTTTCTTAATTCATATTTTTCCAGTTGTTGAGTACACAAATATCCACAAATATTAAAAAGATCAGCAGATAGAATAATTATTAAAACAAGTGAACTTTTAAAAATTGGACTTTACTATTTGTTTCAAATCCTCAAATATCAACTCATTAATACTGACTTCAATATTTTAGGTTTAATAAGGCCATTTTTATTATTTACAAAATTTCTACTTAAGACAATATTTTTCAAATACTTTCTGCATATGACATTATATTAGTTCGAAAGAAGGACCATAACTTTTCTGTACTACCCTTCTTTCCTCCTCAAATATAAGTTCTCCTTTACACCAATTTCTGTCATTTTGTCATTAAAGTGGTTCAGTTGTTAAGTATCATTCATATCATGCAACCAGGCATGATTCCAATTAGCTCAGAAAAGAAACTAAAGGACAGCTTAATTCGCTTCAATTTGCCAGCTCTTTGAACATTTGATGATATCATCATTTTGCCAATCATTTCTTGCACTCTGGTTTCAACTTCTCTGTCATGAAAAATTACCTCAACTATACAAATGAAGACCTCAGGGATGTCCCTTACAGAACTGATGGGGTCAGAAATCCAAAAATGGCTTTTCTGAGATTTCAAAGAAGAAGATAGTCACCCAACATCTCCTCAAAGATAATTTCTGCCAACACTCTCAGTGATTTCACTGAGGCAGAGGTGAGGAGCAAGAACACGGCACTAGAGGTAGCTAGAGGCATTTCCCTATGTCGTCATTCTTAAGCATGCACAGATATAAAGGCCTACTGCAGTTTACCGCAAGTGGAAAACAACAGTCTTGTTCCACTACAACTCTACAGCAACACTGAGGACCGCAGTCATAGAGAGAAACACAAACTGAAAGTGCTTGGAGAATCTCAATATGAAGACAAAGGCCCTGGATTCTCTCCTGTGCCGCACAAGGCTCCATGTGCATTTTGTTGTCATGTCCAAATATTTTCAAAAACCTAAAATATTTTTCTGAGAATACTCTGACATAAAAAAGCCATTGAATCAAGAGCATGGAGCCCTGTTTGCTAATTCTGCGACCTTGGGCAAGATGATGTCCTTGAATCCAAAGTTCCTCATCATAAACTGAAGTAACTGAAACGCGGTCATCTCTAGCTGACCTAACCTGACTATATCACTACTACCACTACTACAATTATTATTAGACACGACATCACCTATGAATAATCTCTTCATGTGAGTGCTGGAACAACCTGTGTTCAATGATCTCTGGTTCCTTGCTGAACTGTTTCGCCACTACAGAGGGATCATGTTCTACTCTGTATTTAAACCGTCTCCAGCATTTAATTAACTCTTTTTCAAGAACAATTTTAGTATTTTCAAAGAAACCCATTAAGTATAATGAGAACAAAGAAAATATTTTTAAAGCAGTCATTATTAGTTGATACAAGGTTGTTAATTCAAAAGGAATACTTTATACATTATTATTTAGAAGGCTTCTTTTTAAATGAATATTCTTTATCTGAAAGTGGACCACATAGCATAGCATGTGGTTTCCATGGTAACTAACCCATCTTAAAAATATGCATAGAACTACAGATACACTGTGATTCTTACAGGAATGGACCATTTCTAGAAAAACAAATTACCTGTTTCAGCTTGTAATTTTGCTTAAACTTCCCTTTTCCATGATGAAGATTAAAATGACTCATTTATGTTTTTAGTTTGTAAGGTGAAAATTTTAGGATTATAATGGAAAAAGAATCTGGAAATCTTTTAAAACTGTAAGCTCTATCTTTACTTGAAATGACATATTTCTACCTCATTAAACTCATAGTAATAGTTATACATTTTAATTTGTATAACTTACAGCTAACACTGGCATACTCTTAATAGCCCTGTAAAAGAAACCACTGTTGGCTACAAATAAACTATCTTCTTATCAGGATATCTATATCAAAATATAAGGGGAATTTTCCACCACTTCAATTTGAAAAAAATTCTGTATGATCTAGGATGGTATTAGAAAAATAAAGAATTTCCCCCACAGGCTTTTTACAAATGACTTAGTTAGGAAATGTCTACTTATACTTTAGAAAAATATGTCAGTTAACGGTGACAAAGCATCTGAAGAAAGCAGATCATCACTGTAATGAGTTTTATCAGATATCTTCTCTAAAAGTCCTGTTTTCTTTTTGCAAATAAAAGTGAACCATGGAAAGTCTTTTTTCATCAGCCCTCTAGCGCCTAGAAATAACTTTGTACACTGCATCGAAATCCTCTTAACACTTAAAACATGCTTAATTCTCCTCCACTTTCCCTACAATACAGATAGCTGGGTACGTCAGGGATGCTATCAAAGTGTGGTGTGTACACAGCTGGAGCACCAGACAGCCACTCTGATGTGACTGTGTCACCAGACGAGGAGAAGAGCAGGCAGGGTGACAGTTCAGCAGCTGCCTCATTAAGTTAGGGAAATAAAGAGTCACACAGTTTGGCTTTCCTAAGCAATTAGTTTGGTGTGACCCAATGGAGTAAGACTCTTTACTCCTTTAGAATATGGTACTAACAATAGATACCGATGATGAAATACTACTTTGGTCATTTAAACATAAATATAAATATATTTTCTTCCTGGAGCGGATTATCATTTGATTTTCCTGCCTAAAAGTTTCGCAGTCAATTCAGAGAAGAGAATGTAACGTAAAGAAGAAAATTTGGAAATTAGCTAACATCTAACTTACTTATATAACTCAGCCATGTCTAAACCGTTACTTTGGGATATTTCACTAGAATTCAGGTCCAGCAATAAAGTGACAGTGCTAGAACTTGGTGGAGTTGTTACTCAGAATAAACTTTCATATGATTCATCATGGCTGAAAGTTAGAGCTCTCAAAGTAGCTTTGCTCTTTGATTTGAGAAAAATGACATTCTCAAGAAATTAAAGTGAAATTTAGCTCATTAACATACAGTATACTACCTACATTACCTACAGTAAACTCTCAAAGATTCTAACGTGTCCCCTCTGATATTTGAAAATGTGTAATCCACAAAAAACATTATCAGTTTTATGTCAGTCCCATAAGATAAATTTATACCAAAATGAGAGTTAGGGAGAAGAGTCAAGGCTTTTCTCATTGTAATTAGACTCACATATGTCACCATCTTTTCCTTTTTGCTGTGGCTTCTAGTAAGCTCACAGGTTAACCTCACACTTAATTACAGGACTTTCTACAAGTGAAGATGTTCTAATCTGACCAACATCATCTATGGCTCAACTACTATTTTTGATCATAAAGTATGGAGTTATTATAAAATGTTGCCTATAGCCATATTTGAATGTATTAGTTATACAAAGAAAAGACAAACATTTTTGATAGAAAATGCTATCTGTGTCCACAAGTAGGTGTACCAATAATGATTAGATTGCACAGAATGCTCAGTTAACCCTTTGAAAAATTTCAAAGGGTTATAGCAATGCTTAACTCAGTGCAGTACACAAATCTAAATTATAAATGGGAATTTATAGCTTGTGCTCCTATGTGCAAATTAATAGAAAATACAATGTTGTTAAAGTACAATTCCAAAAGTATAAATATCTTCTCAGGAAAAATTTTAAATTAGAGGTCTACAAATTCTACATTTTAGAATGTGCAGTAGGCACAAATTCTTAATGTGAATAAAGCAAAACAGGTTGACTTACCTACTTACTATGCAAAAGTTATTTAATAATGATCAGAATTATGACTGTCCATTTAAAATATTAAAGATACTCAGTATACCAATGTTATGCAAAATCCATAGTGCACATATAAGAAATTGATTTAGCATATTTTTAGGCATTGCTAATAACTTTCTCCAAGGATGCTGTCCTGAGGAGGGCTGACAGTGCCTGCCAGTTTCCCTGATTCCTAGATCTGTTTATCCTGCAGTAGGTCACATGGACATTCCAAGGTACTGAAGCCACCTCTAGCGTGGATCACAAAGGGTTCACAAAACTGTCTTTTGGTATTCCTAAACACCTCTCATTCAGGCCGTTCACAGATAAGACCAAAAAAAAATCTCTAAAAGGTTCATCATCCTAAATTGACAGCTGACAACCACAAGTCAAGGAAACATGTTTTACTTTTCTTCCAATTCAACAGAATAAATTCATTATGTGACAATACAAAAGCAAAATAAGAACTGCATATAGAACTGCCAGAGTAGACAAAGCTTTGTAAGATGATATCTATAAATTTTCTTTATATTCAAATGAGATTGAATCAATCAAATCATTCTCCAAATTCAGTAAGAGAGTATAGGCAAATATTTGATTTTGTCAAATATTTTTACATGTTTTGATTTCTATCAACTTGGATGCTTTTTCTAAAACATGAGCCTAGACAGACCCAGACTGAACAATTTAAACAATGGTGACAAAATATGATGTGCATTTTAGCAAATATAATTATCACATGATAACATATCTTGCTGTTAAAAAGCCTGCAGAAATGAAGCATACACTAGAACAATTAGTTACTAGATGGGGGTCATGGCTAGCTGCCCTTAGATGTAATATGCGTGCCATCATTGTCTTAGAAAAGGGGACTAATAGGATAAAACCTAATTTGTTGTAATTATAATGCTATTCACCAAGAGGAAGTCCTAGTTGGCAAGTCGCACACTGCAAAAGGTAACCTCACAGTAATGGTTGTCTTTCAGCATATAATACACTACATATTTGGAAGGAGTTGAAATGATTTAGTTTTGATTATTATCCTCATTATCAGAGTCTGACGGAAGAGAGCAGCAAACAAAGCCATTGCAGTGAAAACAGACAGTGCAGGGCTGTTCTGTAGCTAAGAACTGCAAGCAGTCCTTACAAAATGTCCTCCAATGCTAAACCAGATGAGCCAAATTTAACTGAAAATCAAATATCTCTGTAAATGAAACATTACACAATATAATACTTAAGGTATATGAGGTCTTTTCTGCATCAAACACCAGTGATTTTTGTCATCTTCTATTTTGAAAAACATCAAGCTGCTTTGTGTATATTTAATTCGTGAATGGAATTCAGTACTTCAAAGGTATTATACATTAAATTTTTAGGCCACAATCATGAAAAGACATAATATAAAAATTTAAGAGCTACCTGAAGGAAACTGAGTTCATATCCTCAGTGAATCACCAGAGACACACATTATTAGTACTTTGGTATGCCTAGATTTTTAAAATGTAGTTATTAATAAAAGTTATTTAAAGTTGTATTCTCCAAACACAACTAGGCAACACTGTGTATCAAGATATTTTAATTTTGCATAGGAATGAATTGGATCTGACTTTGCATTGCTTACTGCATTCCCATGACAGCAATCCAAATTATTAAAACGCTCTAAGAAAGACACAAAATATGAGAAATCTCTAAAACCAAAGCATCTGAAGATGTCACAGAGTCTTTCCAGTTAACACCATGATGAGCATAAACCCAGGAAACAGCCATATTGGACCATTCCTGTGGCTGAATTACACCAAACAGTTCTAAAATTTCCCTTTTGTTATGATCAGATGAACCGCACCCTACATGGCAGATATGGCATATGCAAGAATCACAAAGATTGCCTATACATTTGGCCTCCGGTGTGTCAGTTTTCCATCATAGCAACAAAATAGTGGGCATTTCAGCAAACTAATGGACTTTATTGTATCTATTATGTAATTTTTCTATGCAAACAGATCCCGTACTGACCCACACCTCGTGTTCCTTATGGGAAGACAATGGTAAGGTTAACATTACATATGAAGAGAAAACATCTTCAAAAATATTCTTTAAAAAATCATATGACTGAAAATTACAAGAACAGCATATATTTTCTAAGGGTTCTAATGAGGTTGTTAGCAAAATTATAATGAATGTTGTTAGAAACCATAGGACTATCTTGGAGCTATGCGTACTAAATTAATCACCTTTCAGAAAGCATATAACCATAAAACAATCAAAATATACTTTCCCCATAAATGTATATATTGACAGAACATCTGCACCAAGTATACTCCTAATGCACCAGTAACCCTCTGAAATAAAAGACAAATCAAGGTCAAATGAAAAACAACCAAGCCCCAGTCTTTCCTTACCGCCATCGCTCGCCACTCAAAAAATTACCATCTTCTTTAATTAGGAATGTTTTGATGTTTAAGTAATTACAAAATTGCTTAAACACATACCATAACAGAAAATTTATTTTGTTATTTGAAAATTATATTATTTTGGAAGGAAGGATAACCAGGGCTTCTCTGTGCTGTGGTTAGCATGTTTGGGTTTCAATGGCAAAAGAGGTCTTTAGACCTAGTAGAGGATATGGTTTTATTAGAAAAGAAAATTATCTTTTTATTGTTGTCAATTGCTCTTCAATTTTTCTTTAATAAAATTTCACAGCAATCTGCTCAAGAGGATATACTACAGGGCCTTGATTATATATCCCCTAAAGAATGTATTGTACCACAAAGATACATACCCAATACGATTTTTTTCATCTGAAATTTATAAAGATAATTTTCCATGCTGACAGTGCACATTTCATCCACAGGTTTGAAGAGTCAAATGCTACCCCAGCTGGGGGTTATTCTGCCAAATGGCTTCCAACAGGGACTACAGAGATGGAGGCTAGGAGGCATGTGTGTGTGCATGCAGGAAAAAGCAACAGACCTGATGGGAAATAGCCCTTCTCTGGAGTCATTTTTTATCAATTACCATCCAAGTAAGCTAATCAAACATAGAGTCTGACGGAAAAAAAGCAACAATAGGCAGGAAAGCAAATATTAAAGCAGCTGCTTGATTGCCTTCAGAGATGAAAACAAAAAGCCAGGGGTGAAGCTAATATATTTCTTAGGGATTTTCTAAGGCTGAGGGGAGGGGTAAGGGGCATACCTTTTAAAAAAAATCATGAAAGGAACTGAGACAAGATTACAAAAAAGGGACCAAGTTATAGCGCGCCATGGGATTTTTAATCTGGCTACCTGTGGTTTCTGTAGTTAAAGCCTTATTCATCCTCCAAACGGGGTGGGGTGGGGGTGTGGGCAGGGGGAGAAAACAAAAAAAAATCACATTTATATGTCAGTTTTGCAAATGATCAAACAGCGTGCATCAAGAAGAAGAAAACAAAAAAACGCTGATGACTTTTTAAAGATAGACACCCGTTTTAGCAAATATTATTGATAATTACCTGTGCATCTCGTTTCTTGGACTCTTGAATTTGATTTTCGTGCTCCATATTGGCAGCGCGAAGCTGTTTCTCCAGGTTTCCAATTTCCCGTTCATGGTCTCGGACTAGGCTATCCTTCTCTGCGTTATGCTGCTGTAATAGGTGCGTCTTCTCCTGTTCATGCTCCAGCTTCAGCTCTACTATCTGATTGGACAATGAGGAGGACAGTTCATCAACAGAACATCCTTGTCGTCATGACAACTCATGTACAGCTTAATTTTTCTCTAATTTGTCCAAATTGAAAATTTTATTTTTGCGTCATTATTACCTCACCCTTAAAATACCTTCATTTCATGGGGAGCATTTTTTCTAAACTCCTAGTATTCAAGATACTTGTCATATTCAGGAAATCCTTTGCAATCTGTTGACATTAATGTCTGAATATTGAAAAGATTTGCGTTGAATGCTAGGAATTTTCTCCCCAAGAATTGGGTATTGCTGATCAGCAATGGTTGTAAATGGTTAATAGTCAGTACGCTTTGCTTTCTGCTTGAATATATGTAAAAAATACATGTAAAAGGCAGAAATTAAATCGATCAGTTCCCTTTATGATTTTCCAATAAAAGATCTTAGTTAAATATGCATCTGGATTATTGTATATACAGTTGTCTTTTAGAAATAAAATGATAAATTTCAAAGCTCTATTATCTCTCTGTCAGCTACGGTATACCAACATAAACAGATGTTATGTCTTCCAGAAGGGCACCTGCTGTGCTGCAAGCCTGCGCCATGATTTCATAAAAAGCATTCTCTTCTCAGGATCCTTTCCCAGTCCACTCCACACTGGAGACTGTGACCTTGGCCAGTCTTAGCCTCTCCCTGCTAGACTGAATGGCAGCCCGAGACCAAGGGCCTGGTTGCCACAGCTTTGATACTAATCCTCCCAGACTGTGCACAATGGCACCCTACCTGGCCTGCAAACTATAGCCAGCCAGGCTGTCTTTGAAGCAGGTGATGAATAGGGGACTGCAGGAAGCCAGCTTCCCCAGTGAACTCCAGGCCACACAGCTGCTAAGAACAGTCACTTGGATTTTTCTTCAGTTTTGGTGGATTTCAGGGAGGGGGGGGTGCTGTTATTTAGAATATGTTGTGTTATTTTCTGCGTGAGAATCCATCTTCAAAAAAGCTAACAGTAGGAGCCTGCTCCAAATCGATCTTGTTTCCTGCCCTGAATCATCAGACTACCTTATCTTAAAGCTATAGCAGTCATTTCTCCAGCAAAGCACACACATAGCCCTAAGTCTCAGAAGTCATTTTCCTACAAAATTTTAGATTTTCATTTCCTAATCACAAATCAAGTATCGAAACATAAATTAAGTTTGCTTTAGATTAAAACATGTTTAAAAATATTTACAGTTGGAAATAAAATTTAGAATCATTCATGAATTTGCTATACTATTTAGAAGAAATATATGTTAATGTATGAACAACTTGAACATACCACTTATAAGTATGTTACAACAAATGTATAAATAATATTGAAAATGTGTTTTTCATCTGAGACCAAAGATGCATTTTTGTGAATTCATTTAAAATTTGGGTGTTTGCCTATCCTATTCCAGTGTGAGCAGTAAAGAGTAAAAAATAAAAATAGTGTTTTTTAAAAATAATATATAGTAAGTAACCAAGTAGTAAATAAAAGTTTTTTATTATTTAAAATAAATAGATATGTTTTATTCTGTGATCCATACAACTAAAATGCTAATCCCAACTGAAGAGAAAGATTAAAAAGTGACCATTAGTGGAGCAGATTTCCAGCAGCTATGAATTATTGAACTGGAATATCTTTAGTTCTTAGACACATTATTATTTCTACTCAGTGTTATAATAGCAAGTATCATTATAATAAAATTTAAAAGATTAATCAAAATTATTCAAGCATATTCTATAATGAAGTAAACCAGAAAGAGGCATAGAAAGTTCTACTTGGATCTTTGAGAACTTTTAAAAAATTGCAAAAATGGTTATGACTTTAGATTGATAGAAAGTAGAATATTTATAAGAAGCCAAATAGCCAGCCGGGCGGTGGTGGCGCACGCCTTTAATCCCAGCACTCGGGAGGCAGAGGCAGGCGGATCTCTGTGAGTTTGAGACCAGCCTGGTCTACAAGAGCTAGTTCCAGGACAGGCTCCAAACCACAGAGAAACCCTGTCTCGAAAAATCAAAAAAAAAAAAAAAAGCCAAATAGCCTGGGACTAGAAGGAAAGAATTACAGGATATTTTCCTCCCAAGGACATAAGCCAAGAAATAGGACTGAGGCCACTAGTAATAATGTCCGATTGTTTTCCCTTTATTTTACAATAGTTTTGTATACAATGTATGGGGTTATAGTCACCCCATTCCTCTTTGGTATGCCCCCTTCCATTATTTTGAATGCTGTCTTCTTCTCACCTAGTCCCCAAATGGCTACATTAGAGAAAATGACATCCCTTCCATCAGCAACCATTTACAGTCACTAGCTCTTAAGAAGAGGCAGGACCACATGGGCACTTCCTCTATTCATGATAGGAAGCTGGAGAGACAGTCTTGTGTCCACAGGTTGCTGAGTATGTGTCATTGCAAATCACTGAATGTGAGGCTTGTCCCATGGGCAGGAATATACACCTGATACTATAAACCAGTGGAAGGCGTGAGCCCATTGTTTCCCTAAGTGAACAGTCATCTAAATGTTTTATCTGTAGCCTGCTGCAGCTTTTAGCCTGGGACAGAGACAGTCTGCAGAGGGTAGTAGTCACAGTAGAGACTTATATGTCATCAAAGTTCTGAGAAAAATGGCTAAAGAGCACTGTCCTGACTAAGACAACTATTTCACCCACACATTCCTACCCCCAAGCCCTGTGGCACATAACAGAAGGGAGGCTGGAAAGAATTCAGGGCACAGAGGATGGAGAAGATTGTCATGAAATGCTATCATTCAGGTATGACACTACCGAATTCTTCTACAATCCAGTAATAAATGATCCCACACAACTTCAGTAGTTCTCTGACCTCAGTATTCTGAAGTGTTCTTATAGCCTGTTCAGTTATTCTGCATTGGTCAAATATATTTCTTCACACACATTTAAAAAAAGGGAAAAAGGGAAATAATTAATAGAATTTGAACTGTAGAAATATATGTTCATAAACTGTTAGTTTAATATTTTCCTAAAGCCTACTGCCTAGTGAGTCTTCTTATATATAAACCTTCAGGCTAGGGAGGCCTGGGAAATGCTGGAGTTGAGGACTGTCTTCTCAGTTGCACACTATGTTGCTAACTTCTGGATGTTATGAGTCTCTTCTGGACTCAGCTCAGGTTTCTTCCTGGTAACATTCTCCTGTCGTCTCTAGATAAATGGCAGAGTCCACAGGAAAGGCCTGTATGTTCTGGGAATATTCTAACGATATTCACAGCCACAAAGGCCATCAGTTCGGTAGAACTGTGTTAGAAACCAAAGCTTTGCTTCAAGTGTGTGATGTAGAGGTTCTTCAGACTCTCGTGTGAGCACAGCTCACAGGGAAACAGCATATCTTCCTTATTTTGAACTCCTGGATACTTTGAGTCAAGCAACTAAGTCTAATAGAGCTATTGGAGATGAGGTGTTAGATGGCAGAAGATGCACAGGTTGTAAAGTCAGACAACATCCACATGGCTGAATACTGAGTGTTCAGGGAGATTCTAAGTCAAATGAGGTGCAGAGACGGGGCCTTTGTACATGTGAAGGGGAACAGGATGGACAGTGTCAAAGACCGGCTACAGAAGTCCCCACAAACAACCACAAGGCATGGTCAGATAAAAAGTATGTTTGGACATCTGTAAAACTTTGTATCAAGAATTAAAATGACAGAGCTGGAGTGATGGATCAGGGGTTAAGAACTCTTCTTACTCCTCTAAAAGACCTAGGTTCCTTTCCAGCACCTGATGTGGGATTCCCCTCTGTATGCTGTGAATATCATTAGTTAATAAAGAAACTGCTTTGGGCCTATAGCAGAGCTGTAGGGGAACAGAGATAGGAGGGGAAAGCTAAGTTGAATGCTGAAAGAAAGAAGGCAAAGTCAGAGAGAAGCCATGTAGCCCTGTCAAACACAGACGCCCAGAACTTTACCCGGTAAGCCACAGCCACGTTGGCAATACACAGATTACTAGAAATGGGTTTAACTAAGATGTAAGAGTTAGTCAATAAGAAGTTAGAGCTAATGGGCCAAGCAGTGTTTTAAATAATATAGTTTCTGTGTAGTTATTTAGGTTTGGGGCAGCCAGGACGAACAAGCGGCCTGCTGCTATTACAAATTTGTGCCAACGTGACCAACTAAAATCCATGTAAACAGATTCAGACATAAAAGACCTCTAAATGAGACACAGTGTTTAAAAAATGTACATAGGCTTGGGAGAGAGAAGAAAAAGAGTAAAGAGACTGTAAATGCTATATAAAAGAATATAGACAGTGGAAGATTAAAGAAGAAAATAAAATATTAAAATTGTAGAAAATGTAAAATAAGCCACGTAAAGATGGAATGTACACAGAGAGTCTGGATTATGTATATTATTGTGTTTTCTTTGAATTTTTTGACTGCAGAGAGACATTTGATTCTGGGGATTGTTAAGTTAAATCAACATATATACTTTAAAGGTATCTTGATTTAAAAATATGGAAATAAGGATATGTTACTTTGGAAAAGAGGTTCTTCTTTTGTTTCCACAGAAGATGAGAACATGTGGAATCCTTCTAGGCTAATGTGTTTTGATGGACCAAGACCACCTGAAAGTTTGCCTTGAACACCCCTCAAAAAATTACTTTGCCCAATAAAGAGCAGGAAGAGGTTTGGATAGAACTATGCCCATATTCCCGAATATTGTCTATACATGTTTGTTTATATTTAAAGGAGGATATGCTATAGAGATTTGCATTGGTATGGATCTTGGGTTATTGATACAAATTTAAAATCAATTTTGTCATATATATATTTCTGCTCTTGATTAAGGTACTGTATTTGTGCAGCTCATTTAGAAATGTAATTATAATTTAAATATAGGCTAATATATAATCATCTATAATAGTCAAGCTTGTAGTCATGTTAGATTTTCTAAATGTACAGAGATATATTTCAGGTGGATAGGCATTCTTCAAACCTTTCAAAGACTACAGAATATGGCATTTAAAATGTTTAACAATTTAGGATTTTTCATGACAGTGAGACACATCTGTTCCTGACAGCACCAAGCTACATTAAGAAGATGCTGGGCATTGAAGAGGCTCCTTATAGAGTTTGTTAGCCATTTTGGCAAGAAACTGCTCTTGCCTGGACTGCCTGAGGAACTGGACATGCAGGTCTCACAGAGATGACTGCTGAACTTGCCTAAAGGTGAGACAATCCTTCAGGGTTCCTGCTTCATAAAAGAGTTTGCAAGCCATTCTGCAGGACACAGAAGAAAGTGACTGGCAAACTGCCAATATAGGCAGAACTGTCTTTGAAATTTCCTGCTTCATCGAAAAGTTTGCTGGATACTATGGGTCTGTAGGCTGAAGATGGATGCTCCAACGGTATAAAAGAACTTTGGGTGACTGTCCAGGCAGTGAGATGTCTAGAGTTTTAGAAGTTGCTTACAATGCACTTCCAGTTTACTTAGGTAATATATTCTTCTGGAGTTTTTGATGGAGTTGAAGAATTGATAGTTATAGTTTTTCTTAGTTATGATAAAAGACAAAGTAGATATAAATATTGTAACTGTAATTCTTACTTGATGCCTGTTTTGTTATATGTAATTTTACTATGTTGAAGATAAAGCCTTCCTTTTCATTTAAACAGAAAAGGGAAGGTGATGTGGGATCCCCCTCTGTATGCTGTGAATATCACTGGTTAAAAAGAAACTGCTTTGGGCCTATAGCAGAGCTATAGGGGAACAGAGCTAGGTGAGGAAAATAAGCTGAATGCTGGGAGGAAGAATGCAAAGTCATAGAGAAGCCATGTAGCCCTGCCGGACACAGATGCCTAGAACTTTACCTGGTAAGCCACAGCCTCGTGGTGATACACAGATTACTAGAAATGGGCTAAACTAAGATATAAGAGTTAGTCAATAAGAAGTTAGAGCTAATGGGCCAAGCAGTGTTTTTAATAATATAGTTTCTGTGTGGTTATTTTGGTTCTGCGCAGCCAGGACAAACAAGCGGCCTGCTGCTAATACAAGCACCCACATGGGTAGCGCACAAGCACTTATATCTCCAGGTCCAGGGATCCTACACCCTCTCCTGATTTATACAGACACTACCACCATTCCACACATGACATACCTTAACGTGGACACATAACTAAAAATAATTTAAAAATAAGTATTTTTAAGTGACAAAACAATTCAGCAAAATCAATCAATAAGAATCAAATAATAATAATAATCAATCAAAAAGAATCAATAAGAAGGAAGGAATGGCCTTCATGATGGGGGGGATCAGGAAGTTATGTGAGCATTCTACAAGGACATGAGTACAGTGAAAGAACTCAAAACTCAGAAGATAAAAAAGAGAATCAAGTATAGGTTGAAATAAATCCATCATAAAACTAACCTGAACTAGATACAATCATAAGCAGTATATGCTTGGCTGAAAACCAAATTGGTGATACAGAAAAAGGCTTTAGAAAATCATAGCAAAGGTACAGGGAAGAATAAATACGGAGAAAGGAGAAAGAAAATAAGAAATCTATGTAGTGCCCAGGTATGAAAACTGAACATTTCCCTATAATAAACCAAGACGAAAATGCAAACATCAAAAGTGCATACTGTGCACTGAGGAAAGTTACAACTGAGGAAAAGCATGGCTCAGGGTTGTCACTAAGTTCAAACCTGGATGACCTCAGACCTAAACCTGTCTTAAAACCAGTAAGAGTTGCAGGTAATCTTTGAGAAACTAAGAACTGACAAGAAAAGCTAAAAGCAATATTAGGATCAAAAGACAATGAGGAACTTTACGCAAAGCTTTGGGGGAAAGAAAGGCTAGTCAGCTAGTATGGTGTTCAGTCAAGCCATTCTTTATAGATACTCAGTTATTATGGGCCCAACACACATTGCCACACTCTGAGCTGTTCATTGATGGATCTCATTACACCAGAACCTCAAGGAAACTTCTTTAAATAAATCCAAATCTATATAACTGTAGGAAGGGCAGTAGGACAGAATATATATGTTACAGAGCTCAATAACGGACAATTAATGTCATAAGTGACAGGCTGGAAGATTCAGTAAAGAAGTCTACACAAGTTGAGTTTCATACTGGGGAATAACTAATGTCCTCAAAATATTTAGAGCACTGAAACCTCAATGTGTTATAATAAAAATTTCTTAACATTCTAAGAACTCATCTCTTACATGAAGAAATATCTTTCTAAACTTCAGAAATGCTTCAATTTCTTTTAGTCTCCATCCAAATTCACATAAAATTGAATTTTACTTTTTAACAAAATTGGTAAGTATGGCATAGACTTGATCTAAAAATCTATTCTGTCTCTAACCTAGTTATCCTTAAATTTATGACCCTCTTATGAAATTTACATAGTGACACCGTTAACAATAGTCATTTTGCCGGGCAACGGTGCCACACGCCTTTGTTTCCAGCACTTGGCAGGCAGGGGCAGGCAGATCTCTGTGAATTTGAGGCCAGCCTGGTACACAAGAGCTAGTTCCAGGACAGGCTCCAAAGCTACACAGAAACCCTGTCTCGAAAAACCATACACACACACACACACACACACACACACACACGTCATTTCTGCAGGATATGAATGAAGTTAGTTCACATGTCATGTAACAACAGCTCTTCTTGGAAGAATGTTTCCATATGGTGGTTTTACAAGCGTCTTTAACAAAGGACAGAGCCTCCCTCCAAAGCAATGGTTTAAGGGTCTGTAAACTCACTTAGATATGATATCTAGAAAAAAGAGCATGATTTCCCACTTAAGTGGGACACTAATGTATGTCCACCAACTCTGGACTTTGCCCTCATGGTTTGCAAGCCAATTACTCCTCTCATTGGCTCTGTGTCTATTTCTCCCCTGGAAAATCACAGTATGTCCATTGTCGCCAGACCCCTCTGTAGGGAAAGACACCTAATTTGCAGGCTTGTCTGATTACCGTGACAGCAATCGTTTTTGTCTTGCGTCAGACCCTGAGTGCCCTTGTGTTGCACGTCACTGTCGATCCCTACCATGCTGTTGAAAAAAAGCAGCCCAGTTCCAAAGCAACCTGTCCTGTATTTGGCCCCTGGAATACAGAGGACCCAAAACTTTAAACAGCTGTTTAATGGCATCAGTGGCCCTCTATTGGGGGTAATGCCATCAAGGCCCTCTCCTGGGGCAGGTTTTCTGGGCTAGGGTAGCAAAAACACCCTGGCATTTTCATTTACTGATAGTGTTGATTCTTGCCCAGTGTTTTTCCAGGCAGTTCTGTACTTCCACTATGGATGAGTCAGTGTAGGCTGGAAGAGTAATGAAGCTCATACTAAAAATATTGGAGTCTATTCTAAATGTCCCCATGAGAAATTGGTGTGTGTAGTAGGAGGACACTTGTTGATTCCCAGCTGCTAAGCTTTGAAATAACCACACACACACACACACAAAAATCACTTTGGCTCATTAGCGCTAGCTTCTTATTGGCTAACTCTTACATATTAATTTAACCCATCTCCATTAATCTGTGTATTGCCATGTGGCTGTGGCTTACCGGGTAAAGTTGTGGCGTGTGGCTTACCGGGTAAAGTTGTGGCGTCTGTCTCCGATGGGGCTACATGGCTTTTCTCTAACTCCTCCTTCTTTCTCCCAGCATCCTATTTAGTTTTCCCCCACCCACCTCTATACCCTGTGCAAGCCCAAGACATTTTCTTTTTAACCAATGGTATTCACAGCATACAGAGGGGGAATTCCACATCACCTTCCTTCTAATAAAATAGTCCCCTCTGTATGTTGTGAATAACATTCATTAATGTCTTGGGCCTGTGCATCATACACTGGACTCTTGCCGGACTCCTGCTACCATCTCCAAATGCACTTCTCTCCTGCCTCCACTACAGTAGACACAGAAATATTTGAAAACTATAGAAGGCAGCCCTTGCTTAAATTCTCCCATGGTTTCTCATACCCCAAATGAAACCCAAACTCCCCACAGTCTGTTGTATCACTCGATAGGATTTGCCCTCTCCCACTTCATTCCTGCCAACCTCCCTCAGCTCACTCCACTCCAGTCACAGACCTCAGGAACGTTCTTCCTTCACGTCCTTCAGGTCCTAATTCAAGTATCGGTTCATTAGAGGCCTCAGATGTCAATCATAAAACAGCTTTCCACTCATAATCAGAAGAGCCAGCTTTATGGATCTTGAAAACAAAGGTCACTGCCTCATCTTAACTGTTGCTGAATTTTCAAAGAAAGAGATTCTTCACTGCCATATTCTGAGCCTTTGGAACAATGGTTAATACAAAGCATTTCTTCTTAAAACATAAATAAATGAGAAAACATTGACTCCTATTCACATTTTAACTGAACGAGACAATCCAAAGAGTGAGTTAGCCATGTTACTACCCAGGGAGAAATATTAAATGAGTCATCTCTAAAATGAAACTGATATATTCCATATTCTGGTCACTGTCTTTACCCTTGCCATCTTTTTACCAGTCTTTAATCTAGGTGGGAAAAAAACATCAGCCACTCCTCTATCTCTTAACACACACAAATAAAAGGAAAACAGAATGTACTGGCATTCACAAAACCTGTCTCCACACCCAGATACTTGGCCTCATCCTCATGACCAATGCCTGCAGCCTCATTACTTGGATCTCTGATTTTGACAATTAATGTCCAGGAATAGAGTTCATGTCCTGAAGACTGTAGGGACAGTACTGTGCTAGAGGAAAGCTGTCTGTTATAAATTGTGTAGGTCTGGGGATGTAGTTCAGTGAGAGAGAACTTGCCTAGCATACATGAAAGCCTGGGTTCTATCCCAGAACTGGAAATAAAAAACAGTAACAAGAAAATCATATATATATAAGAAAAGCTAAGTGAAACATTTTTTGCTTGTTTATTTTTCCAAAAAGCATGAAGTAAATAGAATATAAAGAGTAAAGGAGCAGTATACTGTAATGGATGTACAATAAATTATACACATCAAGAAATTAAAAATTATATAAAATGATACTTTGAAAAGATTTCTAGGGAGACTCACAAATTCTTGGTGACCAAGAATGAAGAAACATTTTTTTCCTAATAATGTTTAGCCAGCTCTTTCTGGAAACTCCAAAGTAACGCAGTAGTCCCACTCAGATGAACTCTTCTGCTCCTTTAACTCTCTAGTCTTGATAAACACATTATCTCAAAAGACACGCCTCATGAGTGTGTTAACAAACACCCATGCCACCCCATTTCTCTCTAGTTACAGCAGGGCCCCTGTCCCTCTGCTCCAGCCAGTAACTCAATCTGTGATTAGGCCCTGCCTACATGTCTACACTTCGTATGACCCAGGCCACTGAAGGAATGAAAATCTGCCCCCACCTCACTCTCCCTCCTGTCTTCTACTTAGTGTAGAATAAACAGTCTCCTTCAACATCCCAACTGGTCTTCAGGGAAAACTTCCCATTGTGTATCTTGCAGAATGGTCAGTTTGTTTCCGCCACTGTGTTTCCAATCATTCAGATTATGGCCTTGCTAGAGGTGGTCCCTGTGTTTGTTTTTCACAATCACTGACAACAAACACTTATTCTTTCTGAAAATTGTGATCACTTGTTTATCTGCTGAACAATATTTTTCTTTAAAGGCTTTGTAGTCAAAAGGGAAGATATGAAATAGAAGATTAAAAGAGAGATAAGATAGAATTGTCAAAAACACATTTCCATGGTTCAGGAAATCCTAGCATGCCTCGCTGGCTGTTTGTTTCCAACATGAATGTAGTCTGTGGAAGGACAATTAGAATTGTCTTTCTGTTCCAATGGCTCATACAGGAAAGACACAGGAAATCCTGATGGAAGCTTAGACTCTACAGGATATCTGTGAGTATTTATCCCATGTGTGATATTTCTCTTCCACATCTGTGCCCTCTGGGCCCGCATGGGGCCCACTTGTCCTTTGCTTCTCTAACATCATTACAGCTCTACCAAGTTGTGTTCTCTACGAGAGGGGCTCAGAAACCAAGCCTGGTAAAGGAAACTGAGGCCCTGAGGGCACAAGTGTCTCTCACTTCCCCCGAATGTCAGTTCCTCATTATAAAACTGAAGAACTGACTGGGGAGATGCTTCTGAAACTTTGCCACCAAAAACTTTCCCAGCACTGCAAATGACTTACGCCCGCACCCCCTCCCCCAGGACCTGAGGTCACAGCTCTAAGCAGAAAGTAAACTGAAAGCTTCTTTGAAAATGTCCAATTTTATGTTAAAAATTTGTGAGAATTTTGCATTTTACAAAGCAGCAAAGTCTATGTTTGTTTTATTATGAATATTACCTCAACAGTAAAACCATATGTTTTCTGTTAAAATAATCACATGAATCCAACACTCCAGGAGGAATATAAGGAGCTTTCCACAACCCTATTTGCTAACCACTCTTGGGGGGTTACTCTGCCCCAGTGAGAGAAACATGGGCACGGGTAGAAATGCCATAATCACAGTGTCTAAATGTTCACCTTTGGAGAGAAGGAAGACAAAATGGTGGAAATGTGTCACACTTTAATATGAATGGGAACTGAGAAAGTAGGTGGAAGTGTAAGAGAAAATGTGGTGAGGCAGATGTGTAAGGAAAGACTGTGTCATGGCACATGACTAGTGTGCGTCTCTCACGTAGAAGCTGAGACCAGATGAGCAGAAAATCACAGAATGTTCAGTATGGAAGGGACCTTCACAATGGGATAACCCCAAATACAAAACATGCCTTCCCAATCCTCCCAAAAGATACTTGAACATGCTTGACATTGGGAAACATACTTTCTTATAGACTTTCAATGCACATTTGAAAGTTCTTCAATAGAGAGCTACCTTGAAACAATTCCAACTGCACTGGGGTTCCATTTCTGCTCCTGGAACTCACAGCAGCCGGTTTAGAGAGGAGGCTATGAGAACAGCTCAGGTTCTAGTTTTGACCTGTCACCTACTCCACGTGGAACTACAGCTAGTGATATAACTGGACATGCCTTGTGTTCTAGACCTAGAAGATGGGGAAATGAATAGAGATGTCTGCCCCACCAGAGCACTGTCAAGATGAGCATGTACAGGAACATGAAGACAGAACATGTAGAGGACAGTGCTTGGCCCAAAGGAGTTCCAGGGAGATATGGCCTACAGTAAAAATGGAAGATACTCAATTCTCATTAGTTTTGTCTCTTCTTGGTTAGATAATCTAATGCTTTAAACCCTCCCTCTGACATAATTCCTGACCTTGCTATATTCTATGTTCAAGTTTGTCAGGGCCCTACATAAATAAGACCCGAATTTTTACTGCTTATGTGACATAAGATATAGATAGGCTAGGATCGTAACTATTTAAACATCCTGGTCTACTATCTTGTGGTTCTGGTCACTGTGTTTCCCTGGTCTGATTCTGTCATTTTTCCTTTCACTTACCCTCAAATTTCTGCAGCTGATATTCTAAGGCAAAGCAGAGCATAGCATTTCATGTTTAATCCCAGTAAATAAGCTACTTATTTCAGTCAATCTGAAACATCAGAAAATTGGGGGTTTATCCTACATATTAACTCCCTGTCTGAATTCTTAACTTCAACAAGCTTGATTCTAAATCACCATTTGTGATTAAAAAACACCTGTCTCAGTTCGGTGACTCGTTTAAAGATGGCTCTGTAAACTGTCACTTCACTGAGAAGTTTCTCATAGTGCCTTCATGCTGACCCTTGTCACATTGCTCATGAAAAGTAGACAGGCCACCTCTGCTGTGGGACAATGGTCTGTACCCTGTCACTTGTATTTTAAATAAATGCTGATTGGCCAGTAGCCAGATAGGAAGTAGATGGGGCAATCAGGCAGGAAGTAGAGGCAGGGCAATGAGAACAGGAGAATTCTGGGAAGAGAAAGAATCAGTCTGCAGTCGTAACCCAGCCACAGAGGAAGCAAGATAGCAAGATGTGACTACCTCGCCAAAAAAGGTATTAACATAGACAACAATTATGGGCTAAAATAAGTTATAAGAGTTAATAAGAAGCCTGAGCTAATAGGCCAATCAGTTTATAATTAATGTAGAGCTATGTGTATTTCTTTGGGACTGAATGACTGCAAGACTGGGTGGGACAGAAACCTCAGTCAACATACCTCCACTCCCCTTTCCCTAAAAATCCACTGGCATACCTGAATCAAAGAGGGAAATGAACTTGGTTTAGTTGGGTTAGTTTGGGGCATACTTAGGCTGACATGTTGGGTCACTAATGTGTTATCATTTCTCAAAATAAACATTCATAGTAAAAACCTGAAATGAATGGCTTCCGGAGACTATTGTTCTTACCAATAAATTTTTCTGCTAAGAAAATTTTCAAAGTTTTAAAGTTACAACATTGACCATTATTTGGCTAAAATGTATATTGTATATGCTCCTATATCTTCCCATCACCCTCCAATCACAGGCTTACTATAATATTTGATACTCCATTTTCCCAAATGCCTCTCTTATACCACTAGGATTATGGAATAATCCTCCATTTCTCAGTAGACCAAGCATATTACAGTAAATATACATTATTAAGTTGGTATATTTCTGAACGACTTTTAGATGCCATTACATAATAATCAGAAATTGGCTACATCATTCTTCTATTTTAAAAATCTGATTTGAAAAATAACCTTTGTACTGAATCTTACAGTTCGAAAATAGCATGTTATCCAGATTTTGGTGCCTTTGAAAACAATCCACTAATGCTTTATCTTTTCTTTTCAGGCTTTCATACTTATTTTTACAATATGTACATGTCTGTGTGTATGATTTGAATTTATTTTCCATTTCATTAATATTAATTTATCACTTAAAGTGTAATATAATATGAATGTTCTATATTTTTCTATAGCTTCTTGGCATTAATAGTTCTAATGTCTAAAGTATCTATATAATGCACATATTAATTTGTTAATTTCAAGTAAAATGGGTTACCTAAGGCATGATGGGAAAGTCTGCATTCATTACACTTCAAACCTACAAATCTGTGTTCACGCCATAGAAGTATGTAGTCTTTCAAATTATTTTTTGCTAAATTTGTATGTCTAACAGCACGATATAGATACATATCCTTTAATTTTATACAAATGAGATAATCTACAAGGTGTCTAAATGTAATTTATTCCTCTTATCAAATAGTTCGAATGTTTTGACATAGGATTGCATCAGATAGATTTAGTGTGATATATTTTATTCGTAACTTTGTATTACTCCAAATCATCTACATACACACACACATTTTGTATACATGTGTAAATACTTCATAGGGGAGGTTCACCTCCTCCTATCTTCCAATTGATCCAGTCTATTCATTTCAGTGTTCTTATACTCTAACACACAATTTAACTTGGGACTCTGAGCAGGTCACGTCACAACTAGGATTAATAATATAGAGTTATAAGCAACAATTTTTCAACAAAGAACATATTTAAGGTCCAAAATGATATGCTAAATTCTAGAGAAATAACAAGAAAAAGTGATGTGGGCTAAAAAGATGTAAAGCCTTGAGCACAGGTTAGATTTTACAGGGCGGGAATGAGTTGTTCCAAACAGAGAAGGATTGTCAGATTCTAAACAGGAAAGACCAATGCACTCTTTTTCTAACTAGTTGTAATCATACCATCCCTATGGAAGTAACTCAGGCAATTATTTTCGCTAATATATTAAGATTAAAACAACAACCCTCAGGACACATATCAGATCAGGAGTGCTTTTTACTGAATTCAAGCAAACCACTAATTGCTATCAATTAGTAGAGGAAATAAAATCCAATGATCATAAGGGATTAATTAGTTTTGATATACTACCTGCTTAATGGAGCTTAAAGTATAATTTAAAAATTATTCTTACTTTAAGATTCCAAAGATTTAAATATCTTTAGAAATAAATTTATTAACCTGTGTTACAAATCCAATTAATGCTTTTCCAGATGTTAAATACAAGCAAATTAGATTAATAAAAAAATTAGTAGTAGATAAATATTCTGGAAGACTTTTAAAAAAAGAAGAGCTTTTGATTTTTAAAATCTAAAATCTTTCCATTGTAGTTTGGGTCTACTTCCCTGCTCCCACACATGGATCTTTCTCCCTAAATTTCCCTAGCCTGGTCTGTCAGTTTTCTTCCTCCCAGCTTACTCTCTTCTTGGGGTCTTGTATCTTGCTTCTTCCTCCAACTAGAAGGCTGTGCCCCAGAGACCTCTCGGAAGTTCCCTGTGGTGTTTTGAAGCCTCTCAGCAGGGATTCGGGCTTCCCTGATCACCCACAAATCCATGCGGCCATGCTGGTAATCAGGCTCCTGCCCTGAGATGGGCGAAGCCTATGGGCATGCTCTTTTTCTCCTTTCTACTCACTCTTCAGAATCACGTTTACTCTTATCATGTGTTGACTGTCTACCAAGATCTAGAGCTCATCAGCAAAGGGACCCGCCTCCTTGTCAATGCCTAGTGCTGTTAGCAGAGGCTGACACAGGGCAGGGACCCAGTGCCACCTTGTAAATGAGTGAGCAAATCATCTAGGGCTAGAGGGAATCAGGACCTGCAATAAAGTTCACAATTAAATAGAATAATAAACGACCTGAATAGGCTTCAGTAGAATATTAAAACTTTTGTGTCTGTGTTTCATTACAATTTATTAAATATTTTAAATACATCAGTGGTTGTATTTTTATTTACAGAGATTTCTCTAATAAGAAGAGACGATTAAAAGAGGGTTATATGCCTATCAAAAATTAACTGGTATCCGGAAAACAAAAGGCTGACCTGCTGCTCATATCTCTGCTTGACGTCTTCTAGCTGCCACAGAAACTCCTTGGACTGTTTCTCACGAAGAGACTTGGATCTAGTTAGGTCTGCTTCCACTTTTTCCATCTGTGAAGTTAAAAAAAAAATCTTAAAAAACACTTGTATTTCATAACTTAAATTTTGCCTATCCTTTAAAATTCCAGACCTTAAACACCTCAACAATCAGTAATGAAAGGAAAGTTGATAAAATAATTAAACATATGACAATTTATTTTAGTATATTTTAATAGTTTCAAGAAGGAAATTAAAATTGGTACATATTTGACTATGTTCTACTGTTCTACTCTGTTTTACTGTTATAACAACATTAAAATATACTATAGTAATGAAATAAAGAAAAATCTATGTAATTATCACAAGATTTCAAGGAAAAGCATTAGACAAAATATAAAATTCAATGTTGCCAGGCAGTGGTGGTGAATACCTTTAATCCCAGAACTTGGGAGGCAGAGGCAGGCAGATCTCTGTGAGTTCAAGGCCTGCCTGGTCTACAGAGTGAGTTCCAGGACAGGCTCCAAAGCTACACACAGAAACCCTGTCTCAATAAATAAATAAATAAATAAACTCAATGTCTTTTTTTCCTTTTAAAATGAGGTTTTCCCATATTTAGCCGGGGCTAGCCTAGAACTCCAAGTCCTCCTGCTTCAGCCTCCCATTACCAGAATTACAGGAGTGTGCCACCATCAGTAGCTCCCGAAAGCCAACATTTTTTCATCAAATGTACTGCAGCATAATGATGAGGTTAATAAGCTCCAAACTAGCATCATAGCAAACCATGAAAAGCTAAAGGTTCTTCCTCTAAAAGAAGGCACTAGACAAGGATATCCATTTTCACCCTTTCTCCATAGTTCTGGAGATAGATAGAGCAAAGGCCTGCTGAAACAAATGAAATCATCACTGATCTTGCAAACAGAAAACCCTAAAGATGTCACTAAAAACTGTCAGAACTAACAATGAATTTAACAAAGTTGCCAAATATAAAGCAGCAGTCTAAGAGCAGGAAGGTTATTATAGATCACCACAAAAAGAGCTGAAGAAAACAACCCCACTTAGAACCGTAACAAAATCTAATGATTAGGCATAACTTTAAACAAACATATAAAGAATGTATGTATCAGAACTATAAAATGCTGATAAAAGAAACCAAAGATAATAATTCAATATAAAGATACCCTGTGTTCTTTGCTAGAATAATTAATAGTTTTTCAGTGTTTACACAAATCAAAATAATCCATGGATTCAGTGGAGTCCTTATCAAATTCTAGTATCCTTTTTCACAGAACTGGATATAGAAAGCCTAAAATTTGCAAAGGACCATTAAAGATACTGGGCACCTTAAGTAATTTTGAGCAAAAAGAAGAAAGCTGAAGCCATCACCTACCTGACCTCAAGATTACAGTAATCAAAACGGCATGACATTGTTATAAAATCAGACACACTGACCACTGGAATATGAGTCTAGAAATGAACATGCAGTTGATTTTCACATGCATGCCAGGATCTCACAGACAGAAATTGCTTCAAAAGATGTATCTGAAAAATTGTCTGTCTACCTTAAGAGGGTGGAACTGGATTCTTTCATACAATATACATAAAACTCAAAATGGAGGAGGAATTTAAACATTATACCTGACACTGTAAAACTACAGGAATAAATATATGGACAAAGATTCTTGGCATACGTCTTGGCAAAGATTTCCTGGTACAGCAACAAAATGAAGAGTCAACAAAGCAACAGTAGACATGAAAGCAAAGGTTCCTTTACAGCGGCTGTGACAATGAAGAGACACCTAGACAGTAGATGGAGTGCGTTTCACAAAGGGTCACTATCAAAACACAGCAAAGAACCTAGCCATTTAAAACCAGACAAAGGTCTTAAACATCCAAATGGCCAACAGATTCATGAAAAGAATGTTCAATAACACTAATCATTAAGTAAATACTAAATTAAAATCATAATTATCATCTTAGAGCTATCAGATCAATTATTACTCAAAAGATAAAGATAGCACTGAGATGAAAGCAAAATAAAAGGAATTCCTGAGACTGTTGGTGGGTGTGTAAATCAGCACTGCAAACACCGAGAATACTACAGAGCTTTCAAGTAAAAGCAGAACTGCAATCTGATCTGGCAATCCAATAACTGTGTATATATCCTTAGTAACTGAAATGGCTCAGTTGAAGAGATATTTGCACTCCTGTGTTCACTGTAGTGTCATTCACAGTAGCCGAAATATGAGACGGCTCCAAATATTCACAGACACAAAACAGAGTTGGGTACATGCAAAAGAGAATCCTGTTCAGCCTTTGAAAACAAGGGCACCTGCCATTTGCAGCAACATGGGAGGAGGTACCATGTTAAATGAAACAAGCAAGTGCAGGAAGATAAGGCTGCATGGCCTCACTTATGTGTAGAATCTGACAAAGTCAAGTTAAAGAAACAGAGAGGACAGTAGCAGAAAGGGGAAAGAAGTGGGACATGTTCAGGACAAAGTTTCAATGACACAAGGGGAGTTCTAGTGATCTGATACACCAGGAGGGACTGCAGTCAATAATGCAAACCTCAGGATCCATCAATCATCTTACCACAAAGAAGGGAGGTGATAAAGACTCTAACTCTTCCGTATGAGCCATCCACATGATGGAAAGATATGATACGATCGATGGTGACTTGTGGATTTAAGAAAAAATGAAATCATAATATTTAGAGATGAAAAGTTTTCGTATGAATACATGAAAGAGTAAACAAAAGTAAAAGCAAAAGAGAAAACAAGGGATGGCAGACCTGATATGAATCCTAAAAGCCTAAAAATAAATAAATAAATAAATAGTAAACAAAAGTAAAGGGACAGAAAAGAAAGAGGGCAAACTGGGAATGGCAGACTTGATCCACTTAGTAGCTTTTTAGACAAAACTTCACATAACACAGATTCTTGCTTATTACTTCAGTACAGACAGAATATTAAAAGAAATAAATTTTAAAATTGAAAATACATAAAGATGTAAAACAGCACTTTATAATGAACACTTTATATATCTAAGCATTATTGTCTGTAATCAGAATAGAAAATAGTAATACTCTTAAAATATAAATGTTAAGAAAAACAAAGAAAATAACTATGGCTAATAAGTAAAAAATGAAATATATTTCACTTTAGAATAACACTGACCGAGAATGCCAAACCCCACTCCATCATTCTTCCACAACTTTAGGAGTATAAAAAGCAACTCTTAAAAAGCTTATCTAAAACTAGACTTCCCAGTTGTCATAACTACAAAGGATTCTGTTTCACCACACATCATCATTCCAAATTCCATTCCACTTCAAACAAAAACAAAGGATGCGAGAGCTCCTTTATTGTGCAACTCTGGCTTCAAGGAAACCCAAGAATACAGTCTGGTGGGCCCGTTCAGGAGCAGGGGCAGGTCTGTACGCCTTTCTGTGTCAGTGTGCACAGAAGCAAGAATCAGAAACAGTGAGCAGCATTGGGATCTTCCTGGTAGGAGCCTCCAGATTACTCCTTGCTAAGAGAAAATCCAGGTAGGTACTCCAGGCTTCAAAAAATGCACCATGGGCCTTAATTGTTTCCCAATGTAAGAAAGTTCAAGAGTAAGCAACTACAGGAGGTCAAAGCTGTCAGGGTCACAGCTGCTATGTGTCAACCTTGCCCCAGCAGTTGCAAAATGATCTCTCTAGTTCTGGACATCTGGAAAGGGGAGGGCAGTGAGCAAAGGAAAGGAGACAAGGGAAGAGGGGATGAATTAGGTCAGAGGCCCCTTTTAAGCCAGGGTCTGATGCTCCTTCCTCACTGGCAACACCACTGGACTTGAAATCACGTAAAAGACACATTTCTGGGCATGTCTGTAAGAGAATTATAAAGGAATTAACCGAGAAGATCCACCCTTAATGTGGGTGAAATCATCTCACAGGCTGGGGCCCCAGATTAAATAAACAGTAAAAAAGGGAGAATGTAAACTGAGCCCCATCATTAATCTCTGTCTGCTTTCTGTGGATGCAATGTGCCCAACTGATTTATCCTCCTGATGCCACGCCTTCCCCATCATGATGGACTGTACCCTCAAACTGTGAGCCAAAATCAACCCTCTGTTCCCGATCTTCTGCAAGTTTAAGATCCTGCCAATAGCAACTTGATCGCCCAATTTGCATCTCATTCCTTTGAATTACACTAAATGTTCACCACTTCCTATAAGAGGAGAGTCTTTTTTTATTGATATTTATTGAGCTCTACATTTTTCTCTGCTCCTCTCCCTGCCTCTCCCCTCTCCCCTTCAACCCTCCCCGGCGGTCCCCATGCTCCCAATTTACTCAGGATATCTTGTCTTTGTCTTTAACTACATGACTCCCTAAAGAAGATCAGTGTTGTAGGAGAAAGGAAAAATGTACAATGTATAAATATGTAGCATTTTACACCAACTATAGTCATAAAAAGTAAATGGTCTTTCTCCAGTAAAGTGCGGTGTGTCATTACACCATATGTAATATGACATGCATAATTTAAGTTGTACAATTACAAAATTCTACACTTATATAATTCAAATATATTTCATTATATTTAATAAATATTTAAAGAAATGCTAAGAAATTATATTTCAACTATTTTCAGATACATATTCATAGATAGATATATAAGACATAGAAATATACAGACAGGTCAGCAGATAGATACAATACCAGGAAGTAGAATTTGGGAGATGGCTCAGTGGCTGAAGAACGTGCCCCACAAGTATAAAGACCAGAGACTGTATCCTGAGAACCCAAAAAAAAAAATGGGTTGGGTGGATGTAGTAGCCCATCTGTGACTATAACCTTAGAATACAGAGGAAAGAGGTTAGCAAGACTAGCCATATTGGCAAGCTCTTGGAAGTTCCCTGTGGACAGAGCCTGCCTCAATAAATAAGGTGGTAGAGCCATTAAGGAAAATTTCTGATATCAACCTCAAGCCTATGTGTGCATATGCACACAGATGTGCACACACACATGTTCACATACATGCAGAAAATGTGTACATATCCGTGTATAGCACACACCTACACAGATAAAAATGAAAAACAAAAACAAGTGGAAGAAAGCTGGATAAACAATTATTTATATGCCTAGCTAAATAAAGAATAAAAGACCTGAGTGGAAAAAAAAAAGCAATTAGCATTCATCTATGAATGAGATTGATTTTTTTTCTTGCACTGGTGAGCTTCAGAAATGCTAAAAACATGCTCTCTCACTGGATTGTATCCCAAGCCCCAATAATTACTAACTGATATAAGAAAGCATGATGCCTTTTGCATATGTTAGTGTGGGGAATGATTAGTATAAAATGGAAGAAAAACAAAAAGTACAAACATTTCTAGAAAAAAGTAACTATATATAAATTACTACCAGATGACAGAACGCCTTGGTTTTTCTGTTGTGATAAAACACTCTAACAAAAGCAATGCAAGGGAGAAAGGGCTTGTGATGACCTGGATGAGAAAGTCCCCCAGACACTCATGTATCTGCAGGCGTAGTCACCAGGGGGTGGAACTGTTTGGAAAGAAATAGGAGGGTGGCCTTGTTGGAGGAGGTGCATCACTAAGGTGGGCTTTAAGGTTTTAAAGCCCATGCCAGGCCAGTGTCTGTCTTTCTGCCTGCTGCCTTCCAAATAGGCTATAAAGCTCTCAGCTACTGCTCCAGCACCATGCCCGTCTGTGCTCCACCATGAAGATCATGCTCTCACAGTAACTAAGACAGGCCTATCAAGACACAGTCCACCATGGTGTGGAGGTCAGGTCAAGGCAGCAGAAGCCTGAGCAGTGCTCACATTGGACTGACAATCAGGAAACAAAGAGGGATTCCTGTGTGCTCAGCTCCCTCTCTCCAGCTTTTACAGTTCAGCATCCCTTCAAGAATGGTGTCACTCACAGTGGATGGCTCTTCCCAGTTCAGTTAATGCAATCAAGAAAATCATTAACAGGCTTGCTCAGATGCCTGTTTCAAGGTAATTCTAGATTCCACCAAGCTGTCAAAGAACACTGGTCATAACAGATTTTACTGAAATTAATAAAATGTGCAGCACAGCATAACATTAATGGATTAACTATCCAACCCACTAGCCAAGAGAACTGGTTTTCTGAAAATTTTAATCATAGTAAACCGAAATGATTTCTAGTTGTAAAATTATAGCAAGTATCTAAAGACTGTTAAAAAATAAATGGAATGGACTGTAAATCAAGATATTTATCATAGAAAAGTGGAGAGGGCAGAAGACCCTGGAGCCACAAGCTGCCTGAAATCCATTCAGTGGCATTGCAGACAAATTGAAAATTTCAGGCAAATGGATAGAACTAAAAATAAGACAAACACAGTATGCACTCACTCATAAGTTGATATTAGACATAACCCCAGAGAAGCTAGGTAAAAAGGATCCTAAGAGAGATACACAGAGAGGGCCCCAGGAAGGGGAACTAGTTAAAATCTCCTGGGTAAACTGGGGAGTGGAAGGGAGAGGGTAGGGGATGAGAATATAAAGGATTGAGAAGGCTGAGTTGGGGGAGGGACAGAGAGAGAGAATAATGAAAGAGTTATCTTGATAGAGGGAGTCATTATGGGGTTAAGGAGAAACCTGGTGCTAGGAAAATTCCCAGGAATCTACAAGGATGACACACAAGCTAAGACTCCTAGCAATCATGGAGAGGTCCCTGAACTGGCCTTCCCTTATAATCAGACTAGTGACTACCCTAATTGTCATCATAGAACCTACATTCAGTATCTGATAGAAGCAGATACAATGATTCACAGCCAAGCACTGGGCTGAATTCCTGGAGCTTAATTGAGAGCGAAAAGAGATCATAGGAGGAAGAGGGGTCAAGCTCATGATGGGGAAAACCACAGAGACAGCTGATCTGAGCTAGTGGGAGCTCAAACACTCTGGACAGATAGCTGGAGAACCTGCACGGGACCAAACTAAGCCCTCTAAATGTGGGTGACATTTATGTGGCTTGATCTGTTTCGGGGGGCACTGGCAGTGGGACCAGGACTTATTCTGGGTGCATGAACTCGCTTTTTGGAGTCCATTCCCTTTGGGTGGGATATCTTGCTCAGCTTTGATACAGGGCAAGGGGCTTGGTCCTGCCTCAACTTGGTGTACCAGACTTTGTTGACTCCCAAGGGAGGCCTTACCTCCTCTGAGGAGTGGATGGGGGCAGGAAGTGGGGGAGAGGTTAGAGGGAGGGAGAAGAGGTGGGGAACTGGGGTTGGTATGTAAAATGGAAAAACAATTTTAAATTACAAAAAAGAACTTTCATACAGGGCACGCGCACAGCTGTTTCCTTCAGTCATTTGTTTTATAAAAGGTAAACATATCCCATTTCTGTTTTTAAATATAAGTAACTATTCTATTTTAATAATTAAGATACGTGATTCTAAAATTATCAATAACTGACTCTTACAAACAAGAAGAAAAGTTCCTCAAAGTGAAAGAAACAGCACGAAGCAAATCTTTTAAAGTTTATTTCTACTTTCGTTCATGGGTCTTGCTGTGGAAACAGAGTCTTTTCTTAAATAAGCTAAACATTTCATTTTTTAGCTTTTAAACCCCTTCTGCTTTCTATAGCAGTCTCCTACTAGAGGGAGATGCCTGGCACTCTTCGGGCTTCTATGCAAACATTTTGCAGGAAAACTAGAGCATGCAGAGGCAAGCAGAAAAGGGAGGGAGGCTACAGAAGACCCAACACAGTCCTCCACACAACGACTCGACTGTGGTATTCCTGTGTATAATGTAATCTATACCAGCCACACACTTTTAAATAACTGATAATCTTGAATAGGAGACTTCTAATCTATCATGTCTTACCAAATATATTTTAACATTTTGTTTAACATTTATTCAAGTTCCTCATGCAAAAATCACTTGATTGATGTATGAAGAAACCTAGCTGTGAGGATTCCATCACACATGGAATTCCTTAGTACTTACGAAAATGGTGCTTTCTTATCTCAGAAATCTGATTTACTTGGCAAATGATGTGTAATAGAAACCATTCCTTCAACAAGAGACAACCAAAACAACATCCTGCTTATGTCATCACTATTACTATTCAAAAGTGTGAATCAACCCCACCCAGCAACCCAGGCTTGGCAAGAGCTGCTCATGAAAACAGGCCATGGAGACAGAATGTGAGAAGCAGAAAGATTTCAAAGCCATGCACTACACCATCGGGAGAGGCTTCTAAACCGCAATTCTTGCTTGATACCTGTCTTGTTATACATAATTTTACTTATGTTAAAGTTAAAACCCTCCTTTTTATTTAAACAGAAAGGGGGAAATAGTGTGGAAAGTCCCTCTGTGTATGTGTTGCTTTTATTGGCTAATGAATAAAGAAACTGCTTTAGCCTGTGATAGGGCAGAATAGAGCTAGGCAGGGAAAACTAAACTGAATATTGGAAGAAAGAAGGCAGAGTCGGGAGATGCCATGTAGCCACTGCCAAGGACAGGCGTGCAGGAACTTTACGTGGTAAGGCACAGCCACATGGCAATGCACAAATAATAGAAATGGGCTAATTTAGGATATAAGAGTTAGCCAGAAATACATTTAAGCTATTGGCCAAGAAAGTATTCAAATAATATAGTTTCTGAGTGATTATTTCGGGTCTGGGCATCCGGGAATGAATGCATGAGCTCACTCAGCTCACAGAGACATGGTGCATAGACGGTAAGAAGAGCACACTCTTAAGGTAAAAATGAGGCACAGGCAGGTTGTCTAGTGGATTTGGTGAAGTTGGAAACTGGAGCCTGGTATAGCACAGAACAGAACTGATCTGAGGAGTGGTTCAATTTCCAAAAGAAAATCTCCAAAGGCTACCTGTAATTTTAACTAACCACACTTGATGGCCACCTCTTTCTATGTGTGGGTAAGGTTCTTAAAATAATGGTTTCAGAGTCTTACCCAGCTGTGATTCTTTGATTGAGATGCAGTAATGACTGGCTTGGCAAGATATGTCCATGGGCTCAACAGTGGCATGAATATTATGGGGGATAACCAAGTGCTTTCTGGTTCACTCCACAGGAGGAAACTCATGGCTGTTACTGTTAATCTGGGGAAGAACACATAGCTGGAGAGTTCAGAGGCCCTAAATGTAAGCCTACTTCTATTGCCTTCTAAATATCTATCTCTATAACCACAAATTAAAGCAGCTTTCAGACCTCATAAGGAAAGCATCTTTGTATAGTGGACTGCAACTAATAGAGAGAATCACAATTGGTCAAAATTCAAAAACCAAGTGTTGAGGGATGGCTCACTTATACACGGGACATCTACATCACTTGCCCTATCTAAAAAGCTCAGGTAACATGGCAGAAAGAGGGTGGAAAGATGTACAAGTCATAAGGCAGTGAGGTCTGCAGCAAAACAGTGTTTTCTGGACACAACAGGATGCTGCAGTAATCAACTCACAGAAGCTCTGGTCGCCTGCACAAGATCATATCAGTTAACACTCCAGCATGATGGTGGAGGGGCACTTGAGCCCCAACCTCCAGCTAATGACATTCTGACAGTTGATGCTGCTAGGGTAGGGAAAATCAGTTTTCTCTATGAGTGTGGTCTCTGGTAGGTTTACCATGATCCAGTGGATGACCTTACACCCATGAATCTATGGTTATCACTGAATGAACTCAGTGGGTGGGGAAGAAGAGGAGGAGAAGGAGGTGGAAGAAAAGGAATTAAGAAAGTTTGGAGGGTGACATAAAAAAGAGGATCAAGAAAGAGTAGAAGGATAGGAATGAGGGGGGATGTATATGATAAAAATACATTATATGAATGCATGGAATTTATAAATGTTTATTCTCAAAATGTAAAAATGTTATATAACAAAATAATGTGCATATACATAAAGTAACATATGTAGATGGAATAGGTTTTATATATCTAAGAATATATATATATATTTATGTTCACAAACACATGTATATAATGACAATTAGTAAAAAAAGAGGCAATGAATTTGAAAGAGGGCAGGGAGGGTTTTATGGAAGGACTTGGAGAAAGGAAAGGTGGAAATGATACAATCAAAATATACATAAAAATTATGTAATTATTATCCCCCAAAAAATGAAATAATTAAAAAATATTGGTTCCTAAGATTACATTATCACTGGAACTTTCAGTTCTGCTATATATTTTGTTTTTGTTTTGTTTAGTTTAGTTTGGTTTGGTTTTATGACACAGAGTTCCTCTTAGCTTTGGAGTCTATCCTGGAACTAACTCTTGTAGATCAGGCTGGCCTCAGACTCACAGAGCTCAGCCTGCCTCTGCCTCCTGAGTGCTGGAAGTGAAGGTGGGTACCACCGCCACTAGGCCTCTGCTATGTATTTTGATAAGTCAGTATTTACCTTGTTACCTAAACCATATAAGGGTACATGCACACAAGCACACATGCATGCATGTACACACACCTTCAAAGAAAAGTAAATGTTAATTTATGATGAATAACCATGCAAAAAATCAATAAAATACTTGCAAAAATTTAATTATCACATTAAAAAGATTGTTCAAAGGGATCAAGTCGGATTTGATCATAAAGATAGTTCAACATACATGTATTAGTAAATGATAGCACATAAGAGGACTCAAAGAAACATATCACATGCTGGGGGATTTTTGACAAAGGAGCTAAAAATATACAATGGAAAAAAGAAATCATGTTCAACAAATGTTGCTGTCATAACTGGATGTCAACATGTGAAAGAATGAAAATAGATTCATATCTATCCCCATGCAGAAAACTCAAGTTCAAATGGATTAAAGGCCTCAATATAAATCGACCAAACTGAACCTGATAGAAGAGAAAGTGGGAAGTAGCCTTCAATGCATGGGCACAGGAGACCATTTCCTAAATATAACACCAGCAGTACAGACACTGAGAACAACAATAAATAAATGGGACCTTCTGAGAAGCTTCTGTAAAGCAAAGGACACAGTCAATAAGACAAAAAGGCAGCCTACTGAATGGGAAAAGATCTTCACCAACCTCACATCAGACAGAGGACTGATCTCCAAAATATATAAAGAACTCAAGAAATTAGACATCAAAATTCCAATAACCCAATTTTAAAAAGGGGGTACAGAACTAAACAGAGAATTTTCATCAGAAGAATCTCACATGGCTGAAGGACCCTTAAGGAAATGTTCAACATTCCAAGCCATCAGGGATGTGCAAATCAAAACAACTCTGAAACACCATCTTATACCAGTCAGAATGGCTAAGATCAAAACCACTAATGATAGCATATGCTGGAGAGGATGTGGAGTTAGGGGAACACTCATCCATTGCTGGTGGGAATGCAAACTTGTACAACCACTTTGGAAATCAGTATGGTGGTTTCTTAGAAAATTGAGAATCAATCTACCACAGGACCCAGCAATATCACTTTTGGGAATATACCCAAGAGATGTTCAATCATACGACAATGACATTTGTTCAACTATGTTCATAGCAGTATTATTTGTAATTGCCAGAACCTGGCATCAACCTAGATGCCCCTCAATGGAAGAATGGATAAAGAAAATGTGGGACAGTAACATGATTACTACTCAGCAGTAAAAAACAAGGATAACTTGAAATTTGCATGAAAATGGATGGAACTAGAAAAAAATCATCTTGAGTGAGGTAACCCAGACAAAGAAAGATGAACATAATATGTACTCACTCATAAGTGGATACTGGCTGTAAGGCAAGGGATATTGAGCCTATAGTACATGAACCTAGAAAAACTAAGTAACAAGGTGAACCCCAAGAAAAACATACATAGATCCACCTGGAAAGGGGAAATTGACAAGATCTCATTAAAAGATTGGGAGCATGGGGGTGGAGGGAATAGGGTGGGTGGAATGAGAAGATGAAGGGGAAGGGTAGTGGGAAGGAGAACTTGAAGGAATGGAACAGTGGAGAAGGAAGAAGGACAGAGATGAGAGCAAGGAAAGAGATATCTTGATTGAGGGAGCCATTATGAGGCTAGCAAGAAACCCGAACTAAAAACTAGAAAAATTCCCAGGAATCCACAAGGACGACCCCAGATAAGACCCTAAACAACAGAGGAGAGGGTGCCCAAACTGGCCTTGCCCTGTTGTCAGACTGATGAATATCTTAAATGTCACCATAGAACTTTCATCTAGCAACTGATGGAAACAGAGGCAGAGACCTGCATCAGAGCACTAGATTGAGCTCTGAAAGTCCAGATGAAGAGTGGGAGGAGTGAGAACATGAGCAAAGAGGTCAAGTCCATGATGGGTACACCCACTGAAACAGCTCACCTGAGCTAATGGGCGCTCACCAACTCCAGCCGGACAGGGAAGGAAACAACATAGGTCCAAACCAGTCCCTCTGAATGTGGATGTCAGTTGTATTGCTGGGGCAGACTGCAGGCCACTGGCAGTGGCACCAGGATTTATCCCTACTACTTGTACTGGCTTTTTGGGAACCTATTATCTTTGGATGGATACCTTGCTCAGCCTGGATATAGTAGGGAGGGCCATGGACATTCACCAAAGCAATGTGCCTTACCCTCTCTGAGGAGTAAATGAGAAGTGGGGGGAGATTAGGTGGAATAAATGGGAGAGGAAAGAAGTAGGAACTGGGATCGGTATGTAAATAAAAAAGAGTTTGTTTTCTTTCTTAAAAGATTCAATTATCAATTATCAGATTAAAAAATCATTCAAAAGAATCAAGGTTGATTTGATCATAAAGATAGCTCAACATATACAAGTTAGTAAAGGATAGCACATAAGAGAACTCAAAGAAAAATATCACATGCTGGGGTTTATGTACTTGTACCCTATAAAGAATTGTCACTTGTTTTGGTTTAATAAAACATTGATTGGCTAGTAGCCAGGCAGGAAGTTTAGGTGGGGTGACCAGACTAGGAGAATTTTGGAAAGAGGAAAGGCTCAATCTGCAGCCATCACTCAGACACAGAGGAAGCAAGGTGAGAACACCTCACTGATAAAAGGTATCAAGCCAAATAGTTAACATAGACAATAATTATGGGTTAATTTAAGTTGTCAGAGCTAGTTAAGAATAAGCCTGAGCTAATAGGCCAACCAGTTTATAATCAATATAAGTGTTTTATTGGGAGTGAACTGCTGTGGGACTGGGCAGGACAGAAACCTCCATTTACAATCACATGATCATCTCAATAGATTCCAAAAATCATCACATATCTACACATAATGAAAGTCCTGAAGAAATTAAGAACAAGAGACATGAATTGCATTATCATAAGGACTCTATACAATAAACTATAGGCAATATTATATCAAATGAATAAAAGTTTGAAATATTTCTGATGAAATAAGCAATGAAACAATGCTGTCCACTTTCTCCATTGTAATTCAACAAATACTAGAGCCTTGGAGCAATAAGAAAGAACAGAAGAAGCTCATCTACACCTGAAGTCGACATGGTCCTACACATTGGAGACCAGAAAGATAGTTTTCACCCTGATAAACACTTTCAGAAAAGCATTAGGATACAACATCAGCAAATGAAAACAGTAATTTTCTATCTCCCCAAAATGAGCTTGCCAAGAAAGAAGTCAGGAAAACAATCTCACAATAGCTTTGAAAATAAATAAAATAATGGGAAGTAGATATAACCAAAGGAAAGCCATCTACAATGAAAATATTAAAATGGTGAGGAAAGAAATTGAAGACAACATCGGAAAGACTTCACACTCTCATGAATCGACAGAACACCATACAAATGGCTGTTTACACAAGCAATCTACAGATTCAATACAATCTCTAAAATTCCAATGAGATTTTTCACATACATAGGAAAAACAACACTAACAACATTCTGAACAGCCAAAACAATTCTGAGCAAAGAGAGTAACACTGGATACCTCACAATGCCTTATCTTAAGCAACACCAATGTATGCTGTGGGAACTTCTTCAGCCGGTATCCTTTGAGATATCATCCTACTTGGGCATGGTCTCTTATACCATAAATGCTGAAGTAAAGCACACATTACACTCTCTCTCTCATAGTTCGAGAGAAAATCTAGCAATTCTGATTGAGATGGGATGTACAAAAGCGATTTCATCACCTGGCAATCAGATTTCTCAATGTAAACAACACTCATGGAACCTTTGTATTCAATTGGTCCAAAAATGATACAGATGTAATACAGGAAAATAAAAGAAATGCTTCTGTTTTCTGCATTTTCCCTCGTTCCACCAACAGTTAATTGCTACACATAATACCTGATCTGAAAGCCGGCTGGCTGCCTGCTCAATATCTGCCCTGGCAGCGATGGGCTGGCTACACCATGAAGCATAAAAGAAAAACAGAATTAACTCAGAATCCCGGCAAACATATTCTGCATAGTT
>JAQHUG010000264.1:1494321-1513215 GCA_028555095.1 Dicrostonyx torquatus | reverse complement strand
TCAGCCTCTGCCTACAACTGTGCAACAGTAACAAAAACAGAAATACACACCAGAGGTACAATATAGACGACCCTAAAATAAACAGCTCCAGAAACCTAATTTTTGACACATATGCCAAAAAACATCATTAGAAGGAAAAAAACAACCTTGCCAACAAAAGTTTCTGGGAGAACTGAATGTCCACAAGTAAAAGAAAAATAAAACTAGATCTCTAGCTCTCAACCTGTACAAAAATCAACTAAATGGAATGAAGACCTTAATGTAAGACCTGAAGTTCTGAAACTGCTAAGAGGAAAACATAGGGAAGAACACTTCAAGATACAGGCACAGTCAAGGATGAAGAAGAATCCAACAGAGTGGGACATAAAACCAAATGCTGACAAACAGGACTGTATGAAATTAAAAGGTTTCTGCACAGAAAAGGAAGCAGTCAAGGGAAGAGACAATGTACAGAATGAGGGACCGTTTTTGCTAGCTTATATCTGATGGAAGAGTAATATGTAGACGATACAAAGAACTACCATATGGCCCAGCTTTACTTCTGGGGATGTATCTGAAGGACTCTAAGACAACATACCATAGAAGTACCTGCATATCAATGGCTAGTGCAGCACTGTCCATTATAGCCAAGTTACAGAATAAGCCTAGCATATGTCAACAGAAAGATGAAGAAAGAAATGTGGTATACACAGTGGAGCTGTTTGTCCCTGAAGGAGAATGAAATTTGCTCGTTGAAGACTGTATACAATTGAACATTGTCATATAAGTGAAATAAGCCAGACTCAGCAAGACAAGTTTATATTTGTCTCATTTCTGAATCTGTAATTTTACAGACATAAATTGTGTGTATGCGTGCATGAGTATGTGTGTGCATGTGTGCACGTGTGTGTGTGTATGTGTGTGTACTGACATGAAAGTTTAAAGGAAACTGTCCAGGGGAATGAAGGAGACTAGCAGAGTATGAAGAGAGCAGAAAGGGAAAGGATGTGGAATAAACAGAGCCAAATTACACTCTGAAACCAGTCATATGACTATGAATATATGTCTGTAACATGAGGGCCTTCCTTGTTGGGGTTTCTGTCCTGCCCAGTACCCACAGCCTGTAAGGTCTCAAAGAAAATCAAACAGAGGTCTCCATAAGTTATAAACTGACTGGCCTATTAGCTCAGGCTTTGTGTTAGCTCTTATAACTTATATTAACCCATTATTCTTACCTATGTTAGCCACATGGTTCAGTTCCTTTTTCAGCACGGCAGGTAAAATTTTCCTTCTGCTGTGTCTAGACAGGATTGCTGAGGAATGGGCTTCCTCCTTCCCTGAATTCTCCTGTTCTCCTTGCCCCACCTCTACTTCCTGTCTGGTTGTCCCGCCTATACTTCCTCCCTGGCTACTGGCCAATCATCATTTATTTAAAACATAATTGACAGAATAAAGACCATGGTCCTGTACCATATGTCCATAAAATTTTTAGTAAGTAAAATTAATAAAAGAAAAACATGTTACTTGTGGGGAAATTATAAATGGTGACTTCTGCCTCTTCTGATATAGCCAAGGGATTTTTTATTTTCTCTGTTTCTCTCAGCATGCCTCATCACATTATTTCACAATAGTGTCCCTCTTCCTACTGCACTAGCAAGGCCCTTTTGTATCTTCCCCCTTTTATTTCTTCACTTAGCCCAGGTTTAGTCAATTTTGATAACATTTCTTTCTTTTTTTTTTGGGGGGGGGGTTTTCGAGACAGGGTTTGGGTTATACTGATTTTTTTGTTTCCCTGAATCTAAACTTTCACTGCTTGCTCTCCTCTCCAGTCTTCTTTCTGCTTGCATGGACACATGCTTGCTTTACTTTTCATTCATTCTTAGGGTGAAGTTGAGGGTGATGACTTAAGACTTTCCTCTTTGGATATAGGTGCTTTTAGCTATAAATTTTTCCTATTTACTACTTTATCTGAACTGAATAAATTTTTATACGTCATACTTTTTTGCTTTAAATCAGTTCAAAATTTCTTATTTTCTTTGTTTTACTGTCCTTGACTCATGAATTACTTTTAAAAGTCTGCTGTTTAATTTTCAGATATTTGAATGCTTCACATATTTATTTTGTCATTTATTTGCAATTTATGATAATGTGGCTCAAAGAACATACTTAACATAATTTTAATCCTTGCAAATTTATTGAGACTTGTCTTGTGACCAAGCATATCGTCTTTCCTAGAGAATGTTTCATGGGTGCCTGCAGTCATTGGGAGGGGTGACTAAAATCACCACCCAAGCTTCAGATTCCCCCAAGTGGCACGACCAAAACCAACACAGCATGATAAAACTTTGAAACTTATGAAAATGAAATTTTCCCAAAGAATATGAGACCTTTGCTCTGACATCAATTCAGTTGATCTGCAAAATTAAAAGAATCCCCAACATCTTCTACAGTATTCTAACAAAACCCAGTGATTAGAAATCATCCTTTCTGTTTTTATATTCTTTCCTTCACAGAACTTTCAACTATTCATTTGTTGAGAATTATCAATAACTAAATCCCTTTGATTGCTCAGCAACATTCCATTAGCTCTTGTCCATCTTTTCATTTGTTGAGTAGTAGTTAAAATACTGATGTTTGGGACATTTATAAAGAAAGTTTCCATCAACATTTGTACATAAGTTCTTATCTGCATCTATTTTTATTTCTCTTTATTAAATGCACAGAATACCTGACATACATCATGTTTAACTGTTTTGTTAACTGGCAATCTTCCAAAATAGTAACACTATTTTTCATATTTTCTAACAAGAACTCCAACTGTATCACATCTTTGTCAACACTTCATATTGCACGCTCATATTTATCATTTAATCCATTCTATGTATAGAAGGGTGGCATCTCATTTTTGCTTGAGTTTGCATCTCATTAGTGAGATGTTCAGCATCATTTTATGTGCTTCCTGGACATTAGTGCCTTCTTTGAGTTGTCTATTTAATTCTTTGTCTATTTTTAATTGGGTCATTTGTTTTTTATTGAACTGTATTAATTTCTTTCATATTTTTGACACAAATTCTTTGAAATGTAGAAATTAAAATATTTTCTCCCATTCTCCAGTTTTTCCTTTTGTTGTCATTTATTGGAGTCTTCCAAAGAGTAAAACCCTTTAATTTTGGTGAAGTCAATGTGGCAGTTTCAATTGAAATTGAATTTCCATTGTGGTAAACAAAATGTCTTTTTTGATATGTCAAGTTTTAGAAGTAAAATGAAGTTTTGTTTATGGTCTACCGAATTTCATAACTGATTTACAAGAGTAAAGATTTAATATGTTGTCTGACAAGGTAGAAAGTAGAAAATTTGTCTGGTACATGCTCCTTGGTCTAATAGAATATATATATATATATATATATATATCAGCCACAGTAAAAATACTCAGCGACTATGATCTCTCTGTGCTTCCCAGCACCTTTCCAAACATGTAAACTGAGAAGTACTGCCTTTAACACACAAACGCATGCCCTTTGGTCTAGTTTAATGACTTATATTAATTCTAATTTGTATGATGTTTTGTTACTGTTATTCTTTATATTCCATGAAAATAAATGACACATTTCGTCATCCTTTTAACAAAATTTTTGATTAATTTTATTTTAGTCATGTCTTTTGTCAAAGCAAATTTGTGGATTTGTATGTTAATTAATAGTACTCATTAAGCAGAAAAAGACTATTAATGTTTGCTACAACAAGAGTGTACTTTGTTGTACTCTGGACAATGCATTGTTCTCTGATCCTGTTCGTTGGCAATATTCCCTCTCAGGTTCTCCAATTACCTTCTAAACATCTTTATGAAAATGTGAATCTTCATAATTAATGTTATTAGTACACATATTTTGTTGAAATAATAAACTGGCCTAAACTAGTACCCATACTTCAACAAAGAGTTTGAGCCAAAGTAACTTCCACATGCAGTGTAGTGGTTGGCAAGCAGGGTGTTACCTAAGACTACAGGCCATAGGCGAGTAGCAGAACAAGAGTGAATCACAACAGCCAGCCACTAGCCAACTCCAGGCTGAAGGCTGCCATGTTACACCCAAATAAGGCAACTGGCAATGTTTACCAAGCAGAAAATAGCTGTTGGTCACTTCTGTCTCTTTGGCTATAAAAACAACTCATCATATTTTGAGACTAGGAGCTGTGGATTCTTTAACACTTTTATTATATCATTGTGCCTGGTTCTATACTTTTTCCTTTTCTCTTTTTTTATGATTAAGTAAACATTACAAGGTTCAACTGGTCTCAATGTTTCAATTATTTATTTTTTCTCTACTTCAATTTTTTTTGGTGTTACATAATATTTATTTACACTGTAAAGATTCATCTCTGCCTAATGCACCTTTTGATTGGTTTAATAAAGAGCTAAATGGCCAATAGCTAGGCAGAGAAAAATATGTGGGACGTCCCAGGAAAAAGACCTCTTGATTAGGAAAGACAATAGTTCATTAAACCAAATGGTCATTCCATCAAAATTAACTTACAAGACTAACAAATGTTTTTCATTTGATCAGATATAAAGTGTCAATTTCCAGGTGGTTAGCTAAGATGGTCCAGCATTATAGATTACTCTATCAAGAACTTCAGATAAGCCTTACTTTCCCATCACACTGAAACCTGACAACAGCTAGTGGAGGCCCAAAAATATGAGCCTATTTTCACCTTGTCTGAAGGTCAGAGAGTTTAGCTTGCTCAAAGTTGGTGCCATCCCACCCTGATCAAAGGTCAGAGAATTGGAACCTCTATTCCTTCTGTTCCTTCAAGGTTATTGTCTGCTTCTATCTCAAACAAAGGCCCCATCTTGATTTAGATCAGAGCGTTCTGCTCTCTCAAGATTATTGTCAACAGGTGTCGCTAATATCCAGACCTTGTATTTCAGGAGTAGAGAAATAGTTATGTTTCTACCCTAAACAAAGTCTGAGGATCCAACTAAGTTCCAACACCCTTAAGTAGATAACAATGGATTCCGCCCAGGGAGTTGTTTGCCTACAAAATGTTTTAGTCTAGGGTGTGAGTGTTGTCTTGTTCTAGCAAGAGAATGTTGAACAACGAATGTTGCCAGCAACCTTTAACTGGTATATTCATTTCATTGTATCATGTAAATGCACTTTTTTTTTTAAAATCTTACTCCTATCTTTTGGGGTCTGTAGTATTTTAAGCAAATGGGAATTAAACACAAGTAATTTCAGTAGTCACTGGAACTCCCTCCCAGTACTAGATATTATCTTGTGTTTTCTGTTTTATTATTTACACTCATGTCTTCATTCTCTGGTGTATGAGGGTCCTTCTGTATTTTTGGGCTTTCATTGGTTAATAAAGAAACTGCCTTGGCCCTTTGATAGAGCAAAATCTTAGATAGGCAGGGAGGACAGAACAGAAGTCTGGGATAGGGAAGGCTCAGAGAGCTGCTGCCATGAAGCCGCCAGGGTCACACATGCTGAATGATTCCCGGTAAGACCACTACCTCATGGTGACACACAGACTATTAGAAATGGGCTGAATTAGATGTAAGAGTTTGCCAACAAGAGGCGAGTGATAATGGGCCAGGCAGTAATTAAAGTAATACAATTTCCGTATGGTTATTTCAAATCTAAGCTACTCCAGCAGCCGGGAGCCAGGTGGGACAGAACAAAAGGGCCCGCGCTCCTCTCAGATGTTGGGAACACAGCCCACTCCTCCTCATTACTATAGTCCTCTTTACTATTTTTTTCCTTAGTTTTTTTTATTGATTTTTATTGAGTTCTACATTTTTCTCTTTACTATTTTTCTAATTCCCATGCCCCTACCATGGTAAATGGTATTTTTCACAATGCTGATCTCCAACAAATGGCACCCAAAGATGCTTCTCATACATAAGAACTCCAAAAGTTATAAAGACAGATAATGGGTCCGGATATGTTAGTAAAGCATTTCAACAATTTTGTTCAAATGGAATATCAACATACGACAGGTATTCCTTATAATCCTTAAGGACAAGGAATTGTGGAGCGTGCTCATGGCTCCTTGAAAACACAACTTCAAAAGATAAAAACAGGAGAATTAAACGCTCAATCACCACATAATGCCTTAAGTCATGCACTTTTAATTCTAAATTTCTTGAATATGGATGCCTGTGAGCAATCTGCCGTGGGTAGATTTTGGCATGATGGCACCAAGGTGACCTTTGCTAAAGCAAGGTAGCGAGACCCTTGCACTGGATTATGGAGAGGACCTGATCCTGTGTTAATATGGGGGTTGAGGGCATGTTTGTGTTTTTTCACAGGATGAGGCTCAAACAAGATAGTTTCCAGAACATCTGGCTTGATGTGTTCAGCAGAAGGGTACCAGCCCTGATGACTGTAGCTACTAATGCTCCCACTGAAGAGTTGGAGTGAGAACCTGTGATCCTGACTTCCTCATACCACTATGCTACAGGCCAAGCAAAGGGGTACCTGAACCAATGCTCCTGACTTACAACATCATGTAGTCTGAGAAGGGAAAGAAGATGGTGGTGGCTGGTGATGCAGTTTTTTATCTTATTACTACCTTTTGGGATTGGAGGTATTTTAATAAGTGGAAATTAAATGTGGGTGATTTAGTATTCACTGGAACTCCCTCCCGATAATATCTATGTTTTCTGTTTTATTATTTTCACTCGCATCTTTGTTCTCTTTACTATTTTTCTACTCCCCATACTCCTACCCTAGGAAGTGGTATTTTTGTAGACGCTGGTCTCTGACAACTAGCTCTTACAGGACTTGATCTTGATATCATTTTTTCAGGGTCCCCTAAAGATGCTGTTACCCCAAGACAACAGGAAGTAATTTTAATAACACGATGCCCACACTTCCAAGAGGTGGGGTGGGTGGTTTTTGGTTGTTCAGTGGGTTATGGATGTTTGTCATCAGTTAGTGGGGTTGGTTGCAAGTTGCTATTGGCCATACTCAGGGAGGAAACCAAGCAAAGGAAATTAGATTCAGAGATCCCATTCTGAAAAGAAAAGGGGGAATAGAAGAATGATAGGATAAAAGGATAGATTATTGAATTTACTTTCAAACTGAAACAGCAACATTTGGGAGCTGGCTGCGCACAAGAAAGACTACATAACGTTGTAGTGCTGTGTTCTCAACTAGCCTGCCTGGCCAGCAATCGACAGGGATTTGCTGCCTTTGCCTTCTCCCCATGCCTGGTCTCTTGTGCTAGAACTACAGAAGCGTGTGACCCTGTATGGCTTTTACATGTTTGATAGTGGCCTCATGCATATGTGCAAACGCTTTATGAACTGAGACATTTTCTAGGTTGTTCAAGTTCTTAAATTTGTATTTTATAATGTATATACCTTCTTTTTAGGAAAAGTACACTTCACATTCTTCTGATTCAGTTCCTGCCTCCAGGGTCCAGCCCTGTTTGAATTCCTGCTCTCACTGCCTTCGATGAATAATGATATAGGTGTGTAAGATGTCCTTCCCAAGGTGCTTTTGGTCATTGTGTTTCATCACGGCAACAGAAACTCTAACTATGACAGAAAGTACTATAAAGTAATCTAAATATACTTACTACAAGAAGCTGATAGTTAAAATGTAGTCATCTTCAAATGGTAAAAATATATTTAGCAGTAAAATATTCTAATTAAACATAGAATACAAATATATACTATTAAATATAATAATCAAATGAAAATAGTAGGAAAAGCTTTTAGTACTTACAAAAAGCTCACATACTTACATAATTTAGAAATTTACTCTGAGAATTCATTGCATATATAATAATCACATATTCTTTCAATAAACAAATCAAAACAAATCAACATATGCTTAAAAACATATTATATGGGTATTATATATATTATATACATAAAATTATGTTAATTTTTTCTTATGTAAAGAAAAGCAATACTTTATTTTAAATTACAAATGGAGATTTTATATGAAATATAAATAAATTGAAATAATTTACATAAAATTAATTTATTATAGCTAGAAAAAGCACGAATAGACATGAATAAAAAGATAAAATTTAGATATCACTTATAATATTTGCACACACAGTGTTAACAATGTAGATTCTTCATAATACCTCAGTAGTTGTAATAATTTCCTCTATTATTTTGCAAACATCAATTTTCTCACAAAAAAAAGCTACCATAAAAACTTAACCTTCAAGAACTGGAAACAATCTATTTCCTCTTGAGTTGTCCATTAAAAGAATCAATGTGACTGATCAATAAAAGTATTTACAGAACGTTCGGAAGCACAAACCTGGTGGAGTTGAGCCCATGCTCTACAGAAGCCAGCATGTGGAGGCCTTGCCTGGTAGGTTCATCCATCCCCAGGACAAGATGCATCTTTGTCATTCCCACACTCCACGCAGGGACTTTAGGACTTTTAAATGATCATTCTCAGTCTCTGACCCAGCTTTATTGCTACTTTGAACAAAGCTTTCTTTTTCTTAAGATGGGGTGTGGGGGAGTCCTCACTATATAGTGGCTGGCCTGGAACCTGCCATGTATATAGGCAGGCCTGGAACTCATAACTATGCCCCACCGTCTTTTTAATTGCACATACTCACGTGAGCTTCTGTGGGGGTATCTATAGGTAAGCTCAGTTCTTATGGAGGCAGTTGGATTCCTTGAAGCTGCAATTACAGGCTGTTGGGAGCCAGCCAGTGTGGGTGGTGGGCACAGAGCTAGGGTCCTCCGTAAAGGCAGTATGTGCTTTAACTGCCGAGGCAGTCTGCAGCCCTCACCAAGTGTTTAAGAGTGAGCTGTTCCTGAAGAAGAGTGTGTGTCTTACCTGCTCTTTCATCTCCGCATAGACCTTCTCAGAGTTCACTTCTACCTGCCGTTTAAACTCCTCCAGGGCAGCATCTGCCTGCTGGGCCTGCAACCTCTGCACCTCAGTCACACGGCAGAGCTGTTCCTCCTTCTCCCTACGAAGTTCAGAAAGCTCCAGAGTTACATGGGGAGAGGACGAGGAAGGGGCTGGAGAGGGGAAGGGAGAGGGGGAAATGCTGGGACTCTTTTTAATTGCAAAATTAAAAAAAAAATTAAAACCAAAAAAGAACTAGGTAATAAAAGAAGAAAATTTGCCCTCTCTAAAACAAAATTCAGATCGCATTTTCAGATCCATATTCTATGAAGCTTCTCTTTCAAAAGCTGACAATTGAGCAGCCTGTCTGGTGAGGGCAAAAACACACTATATGCATTTTGATGAAGACATAACTATATTCAAAGATGTCCCTAAATACAAACTATACAAAACTATGTATTTCCACTTACTGGTTGATAGATAAAATGTGGGACATCTATACAATGGAGTATTACTTAGACTTAAAAAGTAGGAACATTTTTTACATATTCTACAACATGGAGATTATGTATATAAAAGTGACTTGGCCAATTTATTGATTGCATAAGAATTAAGCTAGTTGACTGAGATGGAGGCGGGAGGGCCTTGGGTTTACCATAGGACAGGGTATCCTGCACCATCTTAAGGAAGCAGGGGGAGGGCAGTGGGGTAGTGGGGGAGCGGGAGGGCAGGGAACAAGGGGAGTAAATGTAAATTTTTCTTTTAACAATAAAAAATAATTATAAAAAAAATTTAAAAATATTAAGGCAAGTAAAATCAGTCACAAAACATCACATGTGGTCCCATTTATGTAAAAAGTTCAGAACTAAAATGTTGCTGTACAAAAGATTTCCACACTAGCCCAGAATGAAGTATAATAAAGGTTTAAATATTTGGGGGCAAAGTCACAGAAAGAGTAGTGATCCACAGTCCTTCATGCACACGGGGGAACTGAAATGAATCCAGTAGCCAAGAGGCCCACACACACTTTTTGTCTGCATATATAGTATATGAGACTATGCCCAAATTCCTTCAGTATCTTAAAGACTATTGGCTGAAGGAGTTCCCACAACAATTCCCCTTGTTGCCTAGTTCTAAGATAGTTCTAAGCCTAATATAAAACTATATACAATAATAACAAATATCAACTATAAAAATTAGAATTACAACCAGCATGAACAACATCAAGCAAGAAACATATGCTAATAGTTATCCTATTCTAAGGAGTTTAAGTCTTATATTAGAAATGGCTTGGCTAAGTCGTGAGAGGAAAGTAACTACGACTATCTGGTCTTCAACCCCATCAAAGACCTGAGAAGGGAAAATAATAAAATTATGAAAGATTTCCACACTAGCCCTGAACAGAGTATAATGAAGGTTTATTTATTAGGGGGTAAACTCACAGAAAGAGTAGTGATCCGCAGTCCTCTGTGTGGGGGGAACTGGAACCGAATACAGCAGCCAAGGGGCCCATGCACGCTTCTTGTCTGTATATACAGTACATGAGGCCACACTCAAAGTGGGCCAGTATCTTAAAGGCTATTGGCTGAAGGAGTTCCCAGAGCACTGGAAAACCTATACTCAGAAAATAAATCTGTTGCTGGGGACTATGGGAATGTTGGACGGGAGATTGGTTACTTGTATGTGGCTTCCTTTTGAGCCATGAGTATGATATGGAATTGGATAGTGACAATAGTTAAAAATTGCTCTATTAAAAATCTATCAAATTGTACTTTTTACACAAGGGAGTATAATGGCGTGTGAATTCTACTGCAGTTTTTAAAATGCATCATGTCAGGTAGAAAGACATATGCCACCATCCGTTGTCCTGCAGATGGTCAAAGCAACAGAACCATACCGTGGCCTAAAACTGTTTTTACTAGTTCACCTGTCTAAAACTGATGGCCGTCATATCTGTTCATACATCGTACTGAAGCTGTACCCTCAAAAGGATGTCACAAAGCAACAGAACTCTCCATATATTGATAAAAGGAAAATATGAAGCCATTAATTTATAAACGCGTTCAAGTTCTGAAGTTCTGACTAGGCTTTTGTGAATAAACCAAAACACTTGTATATAGCATCTTCTGTTTATCTTCACAGTCAGCCCATGCAATAGGCACTCTGTCCTTTCTCTTACAGAGCAGGAAACTGGGGCTTGGACACATTTCTAAGGTGACCCTCCTTTTGTGAATAAACCAAAATATTTGTATATAGCATCTTCTGTTTATCTTCACAGTAAGCCATGCAATAGGCACTCTGTCCTTTCTCTTACAGAGCAGGAAACTGGGGCTTGGACACATTTCTAAGGTGAGCCTCCTTGTGGGAGCTCCAGCCAGGACTCCATGGTTGAAGTAGACCTCCAGACGGCCTGCTGGTGGTGGCCTCACTGTGATGTTTTCCTGACAAACTAGGCTATCTTCCTTCCCTACTGGCAAGTTCATATAAACACACAGAACTGCCTATTCCTAACTGTAACAATGACAAATGCCAAGTGACAGAACAATTTAACTCTTGTAAATCAATGTATGAATTTTATCACAATGGGAGAAAACAGCCTTCCCAAGCCATCCATTATGCTACTGCCTTTTAAAAGGTGAGCAGAAAGAACTTGAGCTTTCTGGAGTTACTCAGATGTGAGTTTACAATCCTCCCTCTAAGATATGTCGCTACAGGTTCTCCTATAGAAACATAAATATTTTACATCATAATGTCAAATTTCTCCCTCACTCCAATCTGGAAACCTTTCCCAAGCCTGAGTGGTCAACAGACTGACAGGAAAAAGTGGCATGTAGCTTCCATTTAAGCAGGGCTCTTCAGTCTCTTTATAATCAGACAGTATACATGTGGGTTAGTTCTTTCCAGATCACATCACCAACCCACCCTGTGTTTGGGCACAGCACATGTGTACCTAAGGAACCCTTTGCACATGGGCTAAATGAACATGCCATGAATCTTCATCTCCACCTAAGAACCACCTGTGTCTATTTATCCCTTCAAATCCTCATCTGCATCTATCTTCTTGGACCCCTGATAAAAATCATGGTAGTTCACCCTGACAAACCCATGTCTTCCACTGGAATCCCTCTGCCTCTTTATAATGATAGTCAGCATTTGCATGTCCTGTGGGGTTTAAGGCTGCTCCACAGCATGTGACACCAAGCATGGGAACAAAGCCATTCTAATCAGGCTTCAGGCCAGATGCTGCTTACACTCATGTGTGTCTGTGACCCACACACATGAGCACACATGCTAGTACACGTGTGTAGGTGCACATGCTGGACCCAGAACCTGGTGGCCAGGGAGCCGGGGGACTCCGCTGCTCTGCCTTCCTGCTGTGATTGCAAGTGTGAGCCACCACACTCAGATTTTTAACATGGGCTTTGGAGACCGACCTCCTGTCCTAATGCGTGCACAGCAAGCTCTTTACAACTGTGCATCTCCTCAGCCCCAACACATATTTAACAGAAAGAAAACTATCTTTGCCTACTAGTTTTCCAGCACATTTAAAACAAATGGCTTCAAGGTTAATGGAGTTGTAAGTTGATAGGTCCCAATAATAGTAAGGATTTTTGCCACTTAACATTATAAACTCTCAGATAACAGTGGTTAGTATGTCATGTGGAAGACTGACCCTAAGATTTCACTATATAAAACATCAAGCACTCCGATGGCTATTAGAGCTTTAATTTAGTTTGGTGCATCTACACTCTCTATATTATTCTGCCTAAGAATCAGAAAGCTTTGATCTGCATATACAACATTGCTATATATATTGAACAAAATGATTGGCTGTTAAAAATCTTTGCATATTAAAACTACATATAGGAACACTGCAAAGCCATATAACTATAGCCACCAAAATCTAAACTTTAGGAGGCAAGTGGATGTTTTCTGGTAGGATGGTCCTGAGTGATTCAAGAGGCTACTTGTTTCTTCTGTTAGAGGCTCAAAGAAAAAGGAGTTATGGTAGGTACCTGGTGACACCATTTCGGTGTTGGGTTAGGCAGGGCAAGGGATATTCATCTATTGCTTAGAGATAAAAGAGACCAACCTACGTAATTCTTTGAGAAATGTTTCAGATGAAACTTCATCAAAGACTTACCTATGTTTACCTATGCATAGAAAGGAAACAGTAATGGATAATATTTGAAAACATCAAATATTTAAACACTACGGTTTAAAATTATATACTATAAGTTTACCTAAAGAAAATTTATTTAAAATAATGTAAAAATATAACCTAAAGCATTTGAAAAATTATTTTATGTGCAATAGTTCACATGAGGTGGTTTTTTAAAATTTTTTTTCACATGAGGTGTTTAAACGCTTTAAATTTAATAGGGCAAATCTTTTCTTCACATCAGTTCAATGTGCATCTAGGATCAGCATCTAAAATCATAAACTTCAGCCATCATCAATATATTTTATAGACCATTTAAAATGTCCCAATAAATTCTGTACATGTTCTCAGTTCACATCTTCTATCTTGATTGAGAACTAGCATTTTTAAAAAGTATGAAATAATAAGCCCAAGGAGCTAGATAGATGGCCCAGTGGCTAAGCATGCACAGTACTCTTTCAGAAGACCTGGGTTCAATTTCCAAACAACGTAATGTGGCTTATGGCTGCCTGAACTCCAGCTCCACGAAGATCCAACACATCTGGCCCCTGCGGGCACCTGCATTCATGTCTACATACCCCTCCATGCAGACAATTTAAAATAAGTTTTAAAAAATAGCAAGCACAGGGAGATGTCAGAAATCTGGCTGGTGTTAAGGCCCTCCACACGGGTACTCTAATCACACAGCATAGAGCTAATTGTCAAAGAAGGTCTCACTCAAGGCAAATCAGTATGCTGGCTCAGTCTGCCATGTACATTCATCTCTAAGCTTTTAGGATTCTTATGTCTTAGTGTAGATTGTCTTTAGCTTAATTTAAATAAAAAATGATCATTTTAATGAGCTCCTAAACTTACACAAGGTGTTAAAACAGAAGTAAAACTTTAAGACTTTCAGCCAAAGATCTTTTTCTAGAGGTCATAAAAAGGCTGTACAAAGAGGCAAAACAGAGGGGGAAAAAAGTGACTTTCAAAATTATTTTTTTAGTGGACTCATGCAGCTGAGGAGTAATGCATCACTCAAATGCCTTAAAGCTGGGCTTCCATGAAGATAAAAAGGTGGAAAGAAAATTTGCTTTTTAGCTGTGATTTATTTATGAAATTTTCCTCATCTAAGTACATAAAAGATAATGAAAAAAGAAGCTGCATTCTTCCCCAGCCACAACTTAGCTCAGATTAAAGGGTGCTCTGAAGTGCATGATTATTTCAAAAAGGGCAATAAAATGCAGGGGACTAATGGACTACAATTTGGTATTTCTTGAGCTTTACAAGCTAACGTTTATATGTGCAAGCCAAGTCTAATTTGAAAATCTTCCTTTGGCACATTTCTGTAGCAGTACTTTTGATAACGATGGCTGTAGTCCAACCCGTATTTACAAGGCTTCACATTACAGTACACTTCATTTGCTGCCAGCTTGGCATCCCCACTGGAAACTCCAAGAAAAACAAAACAAAACAAAAAACTTCAAACAAGCCTGGAAAACAGCTCGAAGTCTCCATCTGGGCTTGGAGCACAAGCTTTACAAGAGGCAATATCACCTACCTTTTTGGCTGCCAACCAGAATTTAAATTAATTAGACTGAGTCAGTTAAAAAAAATGTCATACCATTTACTTAGCATGATAAAAAAAAAAGCACTGCTTTATCTTCTTCCTGTGACTTCAATATACACTGGCCTATGCTAATTCATCTAAAACATGGGGACTGCTACAGAAACTGCAACACTTGATACTCTTCCGGGGTCAGACAAGATACCAATACTGCGGTCCCCAACTGACCTGTAGAGTTAATATAACCCATGTGTTCAAGGTCAGAGGCCAAGTAACACAAGACTCAAGAAGATGTCCAAGACAAGGAATGGGATCATCCCTGAAGCCCTCTCAAAGATCAAGGCTTGACAACACCCTGACTTTATCTCCTCCTGGTGAACTGCCAACTTCTAGAACAGCAGGGAATAACCTGAAACTACTTTAAGACACTATGCTGGTAGGGGTTTGTTACAGTCGCAACAGAAAAAGAATACAACACTGATAATTGTCAGACATAAGGTGGTCAAGGGTACCAGAGGTACTTAATATAAAATTCTTCAAACTTCTTCAAAACTACTCTGGGGAACAAAAGAAGAGCTGGGTATAAGGAAAAGAGCTGAATTAGACAAAGAAAATAAGAATAAAATCTGTTGTATTTCTTTGAATATATGGTTTGTGGATTTTCAGTGACTTGATGGTCTAATAATATCAGGTTAAAAACAATGTAAAAATGAATTCTTTCTCCAAAATATATTACCTAAATATAAAAACATGATCTAGTTTTTGTGATGGAAATTGAGGACTTCTATAGACTACTAGTAAAGCCAAGCATTCTTTGACTAAGACACATCTGCTCACACTGGCTTCACTGTCATCCAGACAGTGAGGTCACTTCAGCTACGAACCAGGACTGCTGGAGATCAAAATGCCCAAGAGAGCAGCCAACAACATAGAGCAGTTCTACAGAATTCCCTTTTACATGAACGTAATAATCCCAGAGACCTGGCTCCCAAGGCCAACTCTAATTTTAAGGAACATGATTGGTTGAACTTGCTAGTTATGAATAAGATATGGACTTCAGCTAGGAGGTTCATAATCCTTTCACGTCAACTGAATTTTAATTAAGATTCAACACAAATGGATCTGGCATGAATCTCCAAGTCTTCAGCTGCTATTTAGGAGCTGAGAGGGATCCTGGTGACAAATTCTGAGACCTATTCACTAACTATTATAAAAAAAAATCATAAAACAAGTACAGGTGGTTTCCATCTTGGAGAAACATCAGTCAGATTAAGGAAAAGGTAAAAGAGCAAAGAAGAAAATCAAACAGTACTGCAATATTTTATATGCTAAAATTTAGACAGAACCATGCGTGCTGCAGGAATATAAATGATACAAAGAGGCAGTGAATATCTCCATGGGAATTCATCTCCGGAAGTGAAGAGTTGGCTCAGTCAGTACCATGTTTGCCCCACAACATGAGGTCCTGAGTTTGAAGCTCTGGGGCCCACATAAAAAGCCAGGTGCAGGAAGGGGCATCTTTGACCCCAGATCTGGGGGCTGGGAGGGACAGAAACAGGAGAACCCTGGGATTTTACAAGCCAGGCCAACCAGTTTGTGAGCTTCATGCTCAGGAGGAGAGTCTGTCTCAAAAATCAGTTGTAAACTCATACAGGAAGACACATTGACATGCGGCCTCCACTCACATGCATATATGAACCCATATGTATTCATGTACTCACACACACACACACACACACACACACACACCACAAACCCACCCCCCCAAAATTTAGAAGATCATATGTATGTGTAATAAAAAAATAAAACTACAAAAATAAAGTAGCTATTTAAAGTTTTATATAAATTTTTATGCAAAATAAACATGCCCATTATATGGGCATGCAAATAAAGCAAATGAGCTCTTATTCTGAAGATCAAAAGTCAATTAATATTTCATAGTTGAAATTAAAAATCTTGAGAAATGAAATTACTCTTTAAAAGTAATAAAATAAGACATGAACAATGAAGAAAAATCCTCTAATATTTTAATCCTTAAACTTCACAAAAAATCTTAAATTTAATGTTGTTCCTTTTTTATTCCCTATATGTAAGAAGCTACTGATTAAGAATTCCACGGAAATTACACACCATCTATGGACATCTTACCAGCATATCCATTAATACAATTAATTTTAGAGAATATTATTTCAGTAAATATGGAAATATAGGTTTTTCCTAAAAAATGGTCAAGGCTAAAGCTTTTGGAACAGACACAGAATCATTTCTTGTTACCAGGAAAGAAGAAAGACTGTGAAGTCATTCAAGCAGAATGACAAGCCAACCACAGCCAGATCAAAGGAGTGAAGAAGAAAAAGGCTGAAACGTGAAGCTGAAATATTTATTCCCTTCAAAAACATCACCCAGGCCTTGTCCCTGGGCACTTGAAAACTTCAAAGTAGCTGGGAAAGATTCGCACTTATGTTCATCACTATGCACAAATAGATCAAATTTTAAGTAGGCATATTTTCTCCTTATTTATCAAATATAAATGCAATACTTATCATGTGGAAGTCTTCACTTACTAAGGATAATTTCTAAGTGATGTAGTTATTTTTTAGTGACAACAGATATTTTCTAGTACGTCCAATAAATGGTATTCCCAAAACCTATGACACTGATCGTTGTGACCAAGTGGTGAACATTTAGGGACAGCCTACTATGCTCACTGAACTTCAGGACAGTCGGATATTACTTCATTTAATTTCAATAGCTATAAAAATTGTTAATTTAACACATAAATAAATGGAAATTTTATTTTCCCAATTTGACATAGAACATGACAGAATGACAAGTTGAATCAGTGGTTCTCAACCTTCCTAATGCTGTGACCCTTTAACACAGCCCTTCATGTTGTAGTGACTCCCACTCATAATATTATTTTTGTTGCTACTACATAGCTATAATTTTGCTACTTTTATGAATCATAATGCAAATATCTGTGTTTCCCTATGGTCTTAGGCGATCCCTGTGAAAGAGTCATTTGATTCCCAAGTGGCGACCCACAGGTTGGGAACCACTAAGTTAAATCAATCCAGCCAACCGCAAAGTCCAAGATGGCTTTACCATCTTATTTGTTTAAATGTATACATAAGTGACTGACTCTTTACTAAAGTGCTGTGCCTTCACAAATAATTTTAACCAAGACTTTATTACAATTTTCCTTATATATCTTTATATCAAATCACTGTCAGAGTCTCTGAAATTACAGTGTTCTTCAAGCATTTACATAGCACTTAGTAACTACTAGTTACATGTTCAATGCTAGATACACAAAAATGTTCAAGTCATTTTCATGCTTTTCCTGGGGGATAAAACAAACCCTGTACTGTTGTTGTTAGTATTACAATAGCTACACAATATTAATACAATACTTCAAGAGGGCAACATACAAGGGAACTTGGGGTTGAGGAAATAGGTCAGTTAGTAAAGTGCTTGCCTAACTTCTGATCCCCAGTACCTATGCAGAAAGCTGGGCACGGCAGTGCATAACTGTGATCCCAGCACTAGGAAGGCAGAGACAGGCACATACCAGGAGGATGGTCATTCCAAATCAGTGACTTCCAGGTGCAGTCAGAGTCTGACTCAAATTGAGGAAGATATCTACTAGAGGAAGACACCTTTACCCTTCACTGCATGTGGACTCATACACAAACATGCATACAAATACAAAAATGTAATTCATTACACCTAAAAAAAGGTAGAACTAGGAAGATAGAATAAATACAAATATCCATATTTAAAATTATTAGTGACACTAAATGTAAATGGTCTAAATATTCTAAGTAAAAGGCAATGGCTGTCCAAAATGATTGAAAAGGCATTACCCAACTTTATGTGCTGCCTAGGCAGAAAAATTCCAATAGATTAAAATTAAAAATATTTTTAAAAATACCAACACTAAGGTAACAGAGTAGCAATATTAATATTATAAAAAGCAGACTTCAGAGCAAAGAATATAGCCATAATAAAGGCCATTTCAACAAACAGAAATTTAAAACACAAGAAACACAAAACTTACAGAACTACAAATACAAACACATTTATAATTAGAACTGTCAATTAAATATCCTTCACTATTAATAATTCACAGGAAAATAAACTAAAAAGAATAAACAGAAATTGAATAAATTACCAAGAAACTAGACCTTAATGGCATTCATAAAACATCCTTTCACAACACAACAGAATAAATAACCATTTCGAGAGTAAACAGAACATTAATCAAGATAAACTGTATTCTGGGAAATAGAGCAAGTCTTAAAAATATTTAAAAGGGGGCTGGAGAGATGGCTCAGTGGTTAAGAGCACTGACTGCTCTTCCAGAGGACCCA
>JAQHUG010000264.1:1437491-1451640 GCA_028555095.1 Dicrostonyx torquatus | reverse complement strand
GAGGGGAGCAGAGAAAAACGTAGAGCTCAATAAAATCAATTTTAAAAAAGTTGCATCAGGGACATTTCAAGCACATGCAAATGCATTATGACCAAGACTCTTCTGCCCCACCCTTGCCTCTTCTTTCATAACCTAGCAGCCCCAATATTGCATACCCACTAAGCTGCCTGATGCCTCCCAGACTGTGTGGAACAGCTCAGCTATGGTTCCCAGAGTCCTGGGATTTCTTGAACCTGTCATATCAATTTCAGCCTTTCCAACGCTATTATGATTTGAATCCAAACTGATTCTCACAAAGTCACATTTTGAGAGCGTGGTCTCCGGGTAGCTGTGCTGTTTCAGTAGTCTGTGAAGCCTTTAAAAGGTGGGACCCTAGGGGCGAGACTTTGAAGGTTAGTTTCTGTATACTTTGCTTGCCAATAATTTCTTTGTTTCTTATCTTGCTGTTCTATAAGGAGCCTCTGCCACATGTTCCTGTCACCATGAACTCTGCAGCCTTCCCAGACTGAGAAATCCTCTGCAACAGTAAGCCAAATGAATCTTTCATTGCACAGATTCTGTACAGCATTTTCTTTCACTGGCATAAATGTAACTAATACAAACTCCAAAAGTTCTATTAACTTCTTGCGGGTTGTGTCCGTCTTCATTTCTGACTTTTTCATCTCCTTTTTGTCATTTTTACAAAAAACGGAGATCAAAAATCCCATTTCAAGCAATTAATTATATTCTGAAACCGAGTCTTTCTTTTTCACTTATATGACTCTATACTTCTTATATGATGCATCTTCAAAGACTCTAAATGGTAAAAGTTTATTATATAACTTCATTCATATATCAATTCAATATTGCCAAGAACTATTATTTTCTTGTCAAAAAAAATAAGAAAACTTAACATCCAAAGAGTTAAGAAGATACCCAAACTCCTAAGGATTCGCGAGTTCTCCAAGTGACATGTGTATGTATGTCCCTCAGTAAAGAAGCTCTGCTAAGAGACAGTCAGAGCAGAAACACTCCCAATTTCCATCACACCATCTTTAAGTATCATCAAAAAGTGCTATTATATCCAGTTTAAAAGAATTTTAAAGAGAAAATAATTACATCTGAACTAAAAGTAAATGAAAAAAATTTGCAACCACATCTAAGAAATTAAGGCACTGAGGTAGCATCAAACAGTCCAGAGTCGGACATGTTAGTGAACTTCTAGGGGCTGTCATTGTCACTGTATCAAGTAAGAAAGTAGAGCTTTTTCTTTAAATTTAGTAACAAATTTATATAAAATATGTGTCAGTGAGGGATGCGGACATGGAAAACGAGATGGATGTGAAGAGCGAAACAGAGAAGAGAAAATCACTCACCGTGGACCGTGTCTGCACCATGTAGTCCCCCTCCATTTTATTCAGCCGCACGTTTGTATCCTCCAGCAGTTCCTGAATGGTCTCAGTATGTCGCTTCTGAAGCTCAAATTTTTCCTTTTCCATTTCTGCTACAGCATTGTGAAGCTGCACAAAGAAGACAAGCGTCTTTCACTATCATGGAATATGGTATTTTGAAATTAAAAATGTTTTCTAATATTCCCATTTATATCTATAAAGTGATCTGAACAAGAGTCTAAGACTCACAAGTAAAAGTATCATACAAAGAGCATACATTTTTTCCTCTGTTTTCCAGAACAGAAAATTTCAATAGGTGGGCAAATACTAAAGGAATTTTCTGACTTGGGTAGAAAGTAAGTAAATCTGATAAATACATTTCTCAATGAAACATTATTAGGAGTCTGAAAAATACACAAACAGAAATATTAATAATCTTATTGTTGTTCATTATGAATAACAAATGTATTATTTAATTCATTTGTACGATACAAATAGGAAAATGCTTCCTCTCCTATACAAATTTCCAGTAAGATACTCATTCAGCGTTCCATAATCAATACAAACGACAAACACAAAGATCACGTTTAGAGTGGAATATACAGCAAGGCCAACAACTAACAATTGGACATCGCAAGTATCAAATACAAAGATCTTAACTGACTGATAGTCTTATGTTGACTAAATTAATGGAGCGTTAACAAAATCACTGTGAACTAAGGTAAAGGAAGCGGACAAAAGTGGAGGCCCGGACAGGATTCAGCAGTGAGCTTCAGGGCAGGGGCAGAAAGTTGCACAGGAAGAGAGCAGCTTTCTGCCCCTGCCTGTGGCTGCTCACTCTCGGACCTCACTAGGAACGGAGCTTATACTCCCTGGATCCAGTGGCAGTGTGAGATGGAGAAATCAGGAGTTCCGAAGAGTCTAACAGATGCTTTTGACTCCCTCTCCGTGAACAGGGAGAAAGGTAAGGGGCTATCAAAGGCAGGGTGAACCCCCACCTGACCAAGGAGAAACTGAAACAGAAACTGAAAGCAGGCGAGCACAAGGACAGCCTAGCAAGAGTCCCAAGAATCTCATTCCAGGTTCAACAAGACGAGTAAGAATGAAAAATGGCCACCCTTGGACTTTGCAAATTTAATGTAGGCAGTTTTGACTACTGTAAGCACTCCTTCAGATCTGACTGTTGCATCTGTAATTTGGCTGAAGTCTGTGTTTTCAACGCGGGGCTACATCGTACTCAAAAGTGACCCAAGATGATTTCTAAACCCCAATACCAACACCACAGTGCTTCCCTATTCACTGGGGATTTTACTCACCAAAACAAGTTTGCACTATAAACTTCAGTCCGGTTAGATAGTGGTGCCTGACATTTTAAGAGAGAAATTACCCAAATCCCAAACTGAAACCATTATTTCCATAATCATTTTGTTTAACACCTACTGGCTTTGACAAAAAAAAAAAAGCAAAACATTAATTCAAATAAAAAATAAGTAAAAAATATGGCTTTAAAACAAAAACTATCTATAAACCATAGACTCTGAGAATAAGTACCAAGACATGAACACTGGCTATTTGTAGTTAATTTTGAATTTGTAATCATTTTCCAAACTTGCTCAGCGTGTTCCTCTCGGACACACACTCCACAGGTCATGTGACTGACTCTGGGTACTTACCTTTTTTTCCCAATCATTATTGAGAGATTCTGTGCTCTGCTCACACATCTTCTTCAGTTCTGTTATCTGATTTTCTTTAGTTTCTCTGATAACTTGACAATCACGTATAAGGATCTGAACTGTCAAAAATTATGAAAATATACTTAAACCAGTTCTAGGAACCACATCAGAATTTGGTGATATCTAAATGTAATGGTACATGTAATAGATAATTTAAGCTTTCACTAAGCCTTACTTTTCTAAAAACCCCTCTAATTTCTTGCTTTTTGACCACTTCTATAATCATAGGTGAGCTTGATTAATTAGTCTTTACTCTCCCTCTATAACATTTAAACAGCAGGTTAGCTGCTATGGGAACTCCATCAGCCAATAGCCTTTAAGATACTGGCTCACATGCTAGCCTCAAGTATTTGTCCTCTAGTGTGGCCTTTGTCACTTTAAAGAGTCCATGCATTGGTGCAGATCCCATAATGAGTACCAGGCTGGGGATCATGCCAAGGTTCTCCTCCCCTAAAGGATATGGACCTAAGGCTCTGACAAGGAAAATGGCCCCTTATGATCCAGCTGCTCTCAGGAACCATCTCTTGCCTCTTCCACAGCTTCAAACTTCACCGTAAATATACAAACCTCTCTCTGCTGGCTCCCGAGGACACGTTCTTTTAGGCATTATTACCCAATGTCATCACCTAACTTTTCTTCCACTGTTAAAAATTTTCTCCTCATGGAGTGTGAGCACAGGGTGCCCTCTTTTTAAAACACTCACCAAGCAGATCCCTCCCTTGCAATGAGAGAAAGAAATCCCTCTAATTTACACCAAATCAGATCTTTTTCTCCAATGAATCACTTGGGACATTATATCTATTTCCTTGCCAATTTCCTCTTAAATAAGGTCATTTTCATTGAGGAGAAAGATATGTCAACTTCATTTTTTATTCAAAGGCGTAACAGTGCTACACAGACAAGTTCTCAGGAGTTATGGGCTGACCGAATAAAGGATGACACCTCCTGCTGTTCCCAGGCAGTTTACAACCATGTTCAAATCTTACGTCATTAGACTTTTAAAAACTATATGTTATGCCTTCTTTTCCTCTAGCTAAAATAACACAGTTTAAGTGAAATTTTCCTTAATAAATTTTAACCAACTAAAATATAAAATACATTAAGCCATAATTTTACTTCAACATAACATCTTATCTATGTTTTTATTTACTTTAAAATGAAATTTTCAGAAATATTTCCCCAGAGTTTCTTTTATTCTCATCTTAACTATGCAACTAGTAAAGGAGAAGAACCCAAGTGGATTGCTCGTCTTTAGCATGTGCAACATATTTTTACAACATTAAACTAAGATTGGACTGCATTTTAAAACCCTTAAAAATGTGTGTGGACCTTGTTTTTTTGTTGCTCTTGTTCTTGTTGCTGCTGTTGATTCTTGTCATAGGCTACCCTGTGTAACTAGGTTACTTGGAACCTGAAATCCTCCCGCCCCAGGTTCCAGTGGAATGCTGGGATTACAGACATGCATCACCATGCCTGGTAGGAAAACAGTATTACTTAAAGTCTAAATATTTTTCAAGCTTAAGGATGTCTGAAGTGCCTAATGTGAAACAGAATAAGAAAGTCTATAAATAAGCATAGAATACTTTAGCTATCACTGATAACAAGGAAAAAATGAAAATCTATATAATTACTTTTGTCAACCTTTAAAGTAGGAAATTAATCTGAAAATGCCTACTTCTCTGCTTAATTCTCACATGTAACTGCCCTGCCTCACTGTCGGGAGTATCACTATCCACTCCACCACATTCCGGTTACGGAGAAACCCTATAAACTTAGCACATCCTAGATCAAAGTCTCTCTTGGCCCTTCATTCTTACCCACTGTCTATATTTCTTCCTTTACCAAATCTTAATTCTTTGGTTTCATTTTCACTAATCCAAATCTGTAAACATTCTGAGCCTTTATCAAAGCATGTGCTAAATTCCACAAGGCTGTGGGCTGGAGATGTGCTCAGTGGTCAAACATCTGCCCAGTGTGCACAAACACAGCTCACCAACTTTACAGTTCCTACCCCAATGTGAGGAACTCCTCTCTTGAATGAATTAAATCATGTCCAACTAAACAAAATCAAACAAAAGTTATTTTCTCAAAACATGACATTTTTTTCTTGTGAATACCTGAAAATTTTGATGTTTCGGTTCATAATGTAGACAATTTAATACTTAATGCTTTCCTTTTCTTTTCAATAAATGTCTAAGTGGGAAATATATTCTATAATTTTTCTGTCAGTCCCAGTTGCCACTGCACCTCTTTCTCTCTGCCTCAAAAACACACACATTTTACCTAGTCATGTGAAAGTTCATATAAATTTCACCTATTGATGGATGCTCACAAAATTTCAGATATTAAATTTTATTTTTAAATTTTAAATCCTCAAAACAAATGAAATCATCTTAGCAGATTCACATCGCACACCATCACCTTTCTTCTCAAGCTTTCTTATCGTTTCCTCGGTTTCAGCTTGTTTCTTTTTATATAAAATTTTCAAATCTTCCAGTTCATTATTCTTTCTTTCTAAAATCTGCAAAAAGGATGCACAGTGTTTTACTTTACAGAATTAAATATAGGCTCTATCACTACATGTGAGGGAAGTATTTTGCAAGTCTATCCATCACATAAATGATTCCACTAAATACAAAACTTACTTTATATACATTGATAAAAAGTGTTAACACACAAGAATAACTTATTTTAAAATGTTTTGTTTAGAATTCTCACATATATTTTTAAGAAGACTGTGAACAATGAATTACATGAGTCCCTAAAACATGACTTGGAAATTAAATTGTCATCAGGTGGCAGAGAGAAGTCATCAGAAGCGGGCTCTGTTGGGTAGGCCATGCCACTGCACTGCACTGGACTGCAACACCTCCCAGATGAATATGTGCAGGGATCCTCCTACCAGAGTCCCGCTAGTCTTTCCCTGCTTAAAGCCAAGACTGCCTAGATGTATGGAAAGATGATATAGAACAGGCTTCACCTCTGTCTAGCTCTGCTTTATGAATCAAGACAAAATGAACTCAAGATCTCAAAAACTTAATTAACTTTTACAATTATATTTATCAGTTTTTTCAATTTAACCATTTAATAAATGTAACCATGATTTTATACTTCACAACAAAAAATAGTAAATAACCAAAATAGGAGAGTTAATAAACAGTAGAAAATGTTACCCAGGAGCTCAAAAGACAATGAGAGAGAGGTGGGAGTGAGGCTGGCTGGCTCTTCCAGTGCAGCTACAGTCCCACACCCTCAACCAAGCTCAAGCAAAGCTGCTCAGCGATGCCGAAGGACTTTTTCTTAGGGTTTTTATTAGCAGCATTCTACTTCACCTTTCTCGCCTCAGTCTCAACCCTATGGCCGCTGGACCACATCCCCACAAACCATGAGCCACAATAATTTTCCCTTCTTGAGCTGTTTGTTCTCAGGTATTTGCTATTAGTGGTATGAAATGAACTAATATAATAAATTGGTACCAAGAAGTAAAGTCACTGCTATGATAAGCCTGACCATGTGGTTCTTTAGGCCGTTGGAACTGGTTTACAGGAGGGACGAGGAAGACTTGAGAGCAGGCTAAAGAAACCCTAGAATACCGAAAGCAGAGCTTAATAAGCTATTACGGCTCAAGTTTGGGAAACTAGAATGTCAATAAAAATGGAGACGGTAAAGGACAGTCTGATGCTGTATCAGGAGTCATGGCTCTCTCAGAAACTGGGCTAGATGCCATCCATGTTTTATTTTGGCAAAGAATTTGGCTGCAAATACCCTGCGCATACCCTGAAACTGCATGAAACCTAACTATGAAGTCATAGACAAAGTTATGAGACAGCTAAACTAAGCCAGCATGCGGCATAAATACTACCTACTCTCTTAGCCAGTTTTACAGAGAATGAGAGCAGAAAGAAATATACAGTTTGGCAAAAAGAAAAAAAAAGTTAGAATCCAGTTAAAGTTGAGGAGAGCAGGTGGGGACAAAAATGTGTGTTTGTTCAAGAGACAAAAAGAGAAATAACAGATGCGGGACTGAGACAGGAAAGGAGCCGTGAAGCATAAGACTTCACACATCCAGCAGAGTTATAGAGCAAAACAAAAGATGTTTCATTTGAAAAGAGAGTGACTAAACACAGAGAGCCAGTGGGAAACCCTGATCAAAGCAGGGCAACCTAGAAAAGCATTTTTACCAGATTCAACCTCAAAGACACAAGAGGCAATTCAGCTATGGCCCAAGGGGCCGAAGTTGGCTTGAAAATATGATGTTATTCCTGTGGTGCTGGTTTTGCAACTATGAAGAATGAGGAGGTGACAGAAAATTGTGCCAGGTTCTAGAAAATCATTGAGACCTGACAATGGCCTGAGAGAGAGGCAATCTGTGTTACAGGCAGCTGGGCTGGAGAAGCAAGGTTCCCAAGTCCAGTGGAGCCCAGATGACACTACCACAAGCCCTATATGCCTTACATGGAGCTGGAAAGTTGGGTATTTTCCATGAATTTCACTGTTACTTTAGTTTGTCTTTCTATTCTATTCTCCCTTACTCTCATTCGGCATGTAAATGATTTACCCATGCCATCACATGCTGGAAACATACCTTTTCACTTTAAAAAGGGTTCACATTTAGAGGACGACCTTGAGTCTCAGGGAACCAAAGTCTTTGGCTTTTGAACAGTACTGGAACTGTAAGGGTATGGAATCTTTTGAAGCTTAACTGAATACAGTTTGAATTTTGAGATGGGCATGATTCAACAGGGCCCATGGTGGAATGTTTGGTTTGGATAGAAAGTATCTTCCACAGGCGCAGGTATTTGAACATTTAGTTCCCATCTGGCAGGACTATTTTGAGAGAGCATGGGACATTTGGGAGACGGGGGGCCTCATGGAGGAAGTGGTGTCACTGAGGTTTTATAACCCAGCCTCACTTCTTGTCCTGCCCACTTCCCATTCCACAAATATGAAACAATCAGGTGCTGAAAAATCCCACTGCCACCGAGATGCATTCCCCCTAACTTTCTCCAACGTGGTAGACTGTATCCTCTAAAAACAAATGCCAAAGGAAAGTCTTCCTCCCATATGTTTCTTGTCCAGCATTCGTTATGATGGTGAGTAAGGTAACTGACACATATACCAAGAAGCTGATTTCAGACTCTATCACCATGATTCTTCCAAACATCTTTCAAATTCATTTATCCTATACATTAATGTATTATTCTTAAAATAATTCTACTTCATTTTGATATCTTATAATAAAATTTCATTACATAAATTTATAATTAAAACTTTCATTTAAAAAAAAGGTAAATTTTTCAGTCCAGCAAAAATATTGCTTTTATCATTTGAATGAGGAAGAGGAAAGGAAAATAAGCACATTTTTCTTAAATACATACGGAGTTGTTTCCTTCTTGTTGCTTAGAAAAAGGAAAATGAATGTGTGCCCCATCACAAGCCCTGGAGCACAGAAAATTCTGCACACAACATACATGTATATACCCTACCTTCTGCACATCAGCATCATGTTTCTGTTGCAGCTTAAGTTTTTCTTCATAAAACTTTGCTTCCATCATTTTTGTTTTCATGTCCAACTTCAAGGGAAATATTTGAAAGATTACCAGAAAGTCATCTTATACTGGTATCCTGCTCTTACATTCAAACCCACACAGTATTTCAGTGTCTAGTATTTCCATTCCAGTACGTCTCTTCCAACTTCTTTCTTTGTTCATATCTGTTTGATCATTTCAAAATACTCCTATTAGCCTATCTGTTTAAATATGGCATTCTAAGAAAGACTATTCCTATAAATGGCAAATTACTATCTAGGCAGCCAGCTCAGTTAGTAAAGAACTTGAAGCAAGCATGACCTTGGTCACACAGAGAGGCAAGCCTATCAGAGTAAGAGTCACACAGAGAGGCAAGCCTATCAGAGTAAGAGTCACACAGAGAGGCAGGCCTATCAGAGTAAGAGTCACACAGAAAGGCAGGCCTATAGAGTAAGAGCTGACTTTTCAATGCAAACTCTAAGAGATAAAAGAGCATGAAAGCATATGTTTCAAGTTCTGAAAAGGATCTCAACTGCCCATCCAGGTACTATATCCAACAGAACTGTCACAATGTTAAGAAAAAGAAAAACTTTCCATGACAAAAGTAGGTTAAAGCAATCTATGACCACTAGGCCAATGCTACAGTGGATAAACTCTGGATATAAGAGAATGATTAAAAACATATAGGAAGCCATATGAAAAAAAAAAGGTTCAAAGACATTTCTCAACCAAATAAGGGCTTAAAAACCATCAAACACTATAAAATCAACAAAATGACAGGAACTGAATATGCACCTTTCAATAACGATTCTGAATAGCACTGGATTAAACTCTCCAATCAACATAAACAGAAGAGCTGATTGGATGAGGAAGCACATCCCTCTTTTTGCTATATACAATAAACATACCTCACAAACAAAAGGTAGACACTGCATGGTGAAAGAACGGGAAAAGGTATTTTAAGCCAATAGTACCAGGAAACAAGTGGGTGTCAGAATTCTGATACCTGACAAAACCAATCTCAAACCCACACTACCTGGAAGAGATAATGGTTACTTCATGCTGTTAAGGAAACAATCCAACAACAGAACATTACAATTCCAAACATATTACACTGAACATAGGTGACACAATTCCATGAAGCAAATACTATGAGATTAAAAGTCACAGATTAACACCAACACAATAAAAAATAAGAATAAATTAATACCCTATTCTCAGCCAGGCGGTGGTGGCGTATGCCTTTAATCTCAGCACTCAGGAGGCAGAGGTAGGCTATCTCTTTGAGTTCGAAGCCAGCCTGGTCTACAAGAGCTAGTTCCAGGACAGGTTCCAAAGCTATAGAGAAACCCTGTCTCGAAAAACAAAAACAAACAAACAAGAATACCCTATTCTCACTAACAGACACATCATCTAGGCGAAAAACAAACATCAGAGACAAATGACACCATAGCTAAATAAACTAGCAGTGCAATCTCACCCAAACACTACAGAATAAGCCTTCTTCCCAGCAGTCCATATAGCTCATTCTGAAGCTGACCATGTACTGGATGGGAAACGAAGCGAGTCTCCACAAATAGGAAAACTGAAATAACTTTCTGTATTCTGTGACCATGGAATAAGACTATATCAATAGCAAAATCATTCATAGAAAATACACAGAAAAAACACACTACCAAGGAATGACTGGGTGATTGAAGAAATCAAAAGAATTTACATATTTCTAGAACTGAATGAAAAAAATCACATGACATTCTAAAGTCTATGAGATATAATGAAGGCAGTTCTTACAGTTCTAAGTGATTATGTGACAAAAATCAGAGCGAAATCTCAAACTGTGAAGCACCTCACGGCATGGGAAAAAGAAAATAAGCCAGAACTAAACCCAGTAAACAGAAAAAAAATAAAAACAGGGCATAAATTCATGAAATAGGAACAAAGAAAATTTCTTTAAAAATAAATGAAGAGTTGGTGCTTTGAAAAAATAAACACCACTGACAAACCTTTCACTAATCAATAATAAACAAAAGAGGAAAGGTGAAAAACTGTAAGACTAGAGATAAAGAAGCAGATTACAATAGATAGCAATGAAATATAGAAATTCCTAAGAACATATCTAACAAACTTATTCTACACCAAGTTAGAAACATAAAAGGATGGATGATAGATAGGACCTACCAAAGTTAAACAAACAAAAAAGATAAAAATTGTAACCATATCCATAGCAAGCAACATGATTAAAGTAGAAATAAAAGCCTGCAAATTAAAATAATAATAATAAATAATATGTGCTGTTGGCACCAAAATAGGCATATAGATTGATGGAATAGACCAGGATGTGATGTGATTCCACATAAGCACAGCCACCTGATTCTCTACAGAGAGGTCAGCAGTATACCCTGGAGGTTTGTGAGTCACCTTATCTAAGTAAGCTGCTTCTTCCCTTTGCCTTCCCCTCACCCGACCTGCCCAGTTCTAGACAGCAGCCCAGGCAAGCTCTTTGTTTCCGAAACACCTGTGCTGGGGAAGTCACTCTTCAATTCTCTATAGTCTCCATCCTTGCCCATTACCCCGCACCTGTGGCATTCTCTATACCCGCAGACCTAGGTCCAGATCAGTACCCTCAAACCTGCTGACCCTCCTTTCTTCTACCACTCTTCCTCCACCCACAGCCATCCTGGCAGCCACAGACCTAGCTCCAAACCCATGGTTTGGGAATCACCTTTCCCTAGTCCAATTAAACAGTTCATCCACCAGATTTACCTGGTCTCACTCATGTCATGCATCTCTTGCACTGGCCAGTCTAAGAAAAGCCAGATTACCACATCAGACACATAACTAAAGTAGTCCACATGCCCAGATCAAATCACTAAAACAAAACCCACCTGAGTCGCCAAGCTAGCATGTCTCCCATCAAACCTGGCAGTCCTAGAGAAGTGTTCTGTAGTGAGAACTCCTAGCTAAACTCCAGGACACAGAATTTAGAAGAACAATCCTAGACTTTATTGCGGAATTTAAAGAAGACACAAGCAAACACGTCACTGAACTCCAAGAGGATAACAATAAACACTTGAGTGATATCCAAGATTATATAGATAAACAGCTGAATGAAATGACCAAGGTAAATCAGGATTTGAAAAATAAATTCAACAAAGATAGAAACACTGATGATAACACAAGCTAAAATGAAGATGAAATTGAAAAAAACTCAATATTCCAGTCAGAAAACTCAGGTGAAGTCTTATAACAAGAAGGAATCAAACAAGAAAGTAGACTCCTGGGACTCCAAAGTAAAGGGAAATATTTAGACACAGTAAGCAAGAAATATAAAAAAATACGATAGGAATATGAAGGACATACAGGACACCATCAAAAGAACAAACATTTTAATTCTAGACATAGATGAGTGAGAAAATCACAGGTCAATGTCATACACCAGACCTAAAGGACTGTAGGATCCTAGCAGCAGCACGTCCTCCTCACCACTGGGCCATCTCTCCAGCCCTTGGGAAATATTTTTGTAAGAAAACAGATAGGTGGTTTTAGCAGGAAAAGGGACAATTTAAAAAGGAGACAAATAAATATTAATAATTGAATAGGGGGACGAGTAACTAGGTAAGGTTAACAGGTGTGAGACAGTAGCAAAGGCATCTGTACATTTCCTGACAGACTAGGAAAGAATCTAAATACCTGAGAAGTGGAAAACTGGTTAAGATTTTTAAAAAAAAAAAAAAACCTTTCAAGGTAAGCTAGAACTCCAGGATGTGAATAAATATGTAGTTGGAGGATCTGTTCAAGAGAATGTGAGTGAGGAAGGAAAAGAAAAGAAATAAGAGTCCAAAATGTCCTATCTAATCATTTAAAAGAGCTGACTTAACTTAGCATGGAGGCTCATGCCTATAAATCTAGTACTTTATGAGGCTGAGGCAGGAGAATAATCAGTTCAAGACCAGTCTATGCAACACAGTGAGGGCAAAGGTGTTCTGGACTGCAAGGTGAGATACAAACTCAGAAGTAGGAAAAGCTAACTCGAGAAACCCCAGATTCTAAGAAAAAGAAAACAACAGCCAGACAAGTCACAGACAAACTGAAAACTTTGACAGACCATGGAGAGAGGTACTGTTTACATAGGAATAACAAGAATGACAGTTCATTCCAATCAAGACAAACAGACACCAGCCAAATAAGTAACATCTCAGATACTGAGAGGATCAGAGAAGAGTCATGTGGCAAATCACCAGGAGCTCTCTAAATGATGCCCTCGAGAAGGAAAGAAAATGAGGCCACAGAAAACATTAGATCTGAAAGAAAGAAAGTAGTAACTGGAGAACTAAAAAGACAGTTTTTCTCTGCTCACAATTTCCAGAAAAGATAACTGCACAATAAAAAAATAGAATAACCACAACAAAGAGTGGGTGTGGATCTGGAAAGAACCAGGCAAAAGAACAAATGATGATGGTGACTGGTCCATCCTCTCTCCCTGTCTTCATCCTGATGCCTCATTCCTCAGCTTGTCTAATTTTGACAGTTACATCTGAGCAACCACAAATACAGAACACAAAACAACACATGTGCCCCAAATAACAGGAAATAAAATTTAGTAACTAAAAAGTATGTTTAATTTGTGGATAAAATAATATATTTAATACAGACAGTCATTGTGAAATAGCTAAAATATGATAGGTAAAATACTATCTCATTGAGCTGTTAAACTGAACATTTAAAATAAAGTTGAACCAGCCATGGAGGTGTAAAACTATAATCCCAGCACCCAGAAGGAGGACCGCAGCAAGTTCAAGACCAGCAGTGTCTACACAGTGAGTTTAAGACCAACCAGGGCTACACAGCAAGACCTTTCTCAATCAACAGTTTCATAAGATCAAGATTTAAGTCAGTTATAAAAATCTGCAGAACTTTGTTACAGCAGAGATAGATAAATGTTGAAAAGACAAGGCAGAATCAGGACAAGCCTAGAGAAATTGAAGCAAGACAAATATGGAGCTACATGTGGGAAGATGAAATAATGGTATTAATTGCCATTTAAAGGCAAAACTCCTGAGTTAAATAAGAAATGCCTTTAATCCAAGAATCATGTAGAGCAGCCTCTCTAAACAGAGCCAGAAAGTAGTGACAGTGGCAACAACAGATCAGCAACCGCGATACTTGGTTTTGCAACATTAGCAGCAGCAGCAGCAGCAGCAAGGAACATAGAAACTTTGCAGAAGAAAACCAACTGGTTCATTACACACTGTGAGCAAATACAGTCCTAGGGATCGACGTGAATTATTTCATTTAACTCCGACAACAACCTTCCAAGGTGGGTGCTTGTATTATCTCCCCCTTACAGAGCACATAACCGAGTCACAGATGAGTGCCTGCTCAGGGTTTCACAACAGGAGGGTGGACAGCCTGGATTCTCTCACCCTCATGAGTCTATAATAAGTTAATAAGGTGGCCTGGCACTGAGTGACTTTTAGATAATGGTTCATCTTTCTAAACAGCTTAACAAATAAACAGA
>JAQHUG010000264.1:1418218-1437194 GCA_028555095.1 Dicrostonyx torquatus | reverse complement strand
AAAAAAAAAAAAAAAAAATACATTCTTTAAATAATAACCTGATGGTCTAAAGGTTCCCTGGGAAGGAAACCTGGCACAATGGGAATGAGAGAAAGGGAAAGACACACAGATGCACACTCAGCACCCTGTAGCACTGTGGTCTTCTTTTTGTCACTAATATAGTGTGCCCACCCCTGCCACGCCTGTTCCTGAGAGTGCCTTTCACCTCACTGGCGCATTTACCTACTGCAGAGAGCCTCAGCTGAAGGCTCCACAGCAGCAGCCGCTCCATAAATGTGGGGGCTTTCACAGCGATTCTCATGGTTAACTAATGAAACGTTTTCTGGGTAGCCTATATTTTTTTTTACTCCTTTCACAACTCATTTTCACTATTAAAATAGTACCCTCAACATCACAATGACATCACCTTTATTTTCCATACAAAGAGCCTCTGACCACCAAATCTCAAAGCAGCTGCACCCCCACTGCTGAGCAACAACGCACAGGAGCCTGCCATGTCCGCCCCTCTTCTTCTAGCCTGCCTTGGCCTCTGTGATAACTGCTACTCTAGCTGGTTGCCTGGGTCTTAGGAACTCTTTATTATTTCTGCATTTATTCCATCCTTCTGCTATTTAAATTCGCCATTCTCCCTGAATGAGTCTCACACCCATCTTTACTACCCTTAAGTGTGAGCCTTTGAAGGCCTTAACTGTGTTCGACTGTAGCATCCCCGTGTAGAAGAATCAGTGTTATCCTCCGGCCTTTGCTCTTCTGTGCCAACAGTCACCTCAACACCTCTAGTGACATGTGCCTATAACGTATCAAACTCAACAATCAGTAAAGCCAGCACTTACTACGTTCTGTATCTAAGACTCCGCTTTTTCCCTCCTTCTCAATGTCTAAGTGTCTAAGTGCAATCCCCCGTAGGGTTTCGCTGGCAACCCTACAGTTACCAACCTGACAGCTCTTCATCGACACTCACACTAGCTGACAACCTCTTCACTCTCTTCCCATCTTTCACAATCTGACCCGTCTGACAAACCACTGCCAATTTAACTGCCTCAGGTCTGTTGTGAAAATGTCATCCTCCAGTCAGACTTCCAGAGGTTTCCCATCTTGTGTTGACAGCAACATGTCTTTGCGACCAACACTCTCTTTCATATGACATACCAAGCAGTTCTAAGAGCTAAACACAGCCTTGTTCCATCCTCCCTGGCTTCGGCTGCCTATTGAATATCACACGATTCAACCCCGGGCTCCAATATCACTGCTTCCATGAGATCCACTGCAAACTCTGCTCACAGAAGCAAACGTCTCTCCATTCTATGTACAATGTTTCCTACTCCACATTGCCATTCCATTGCTTTGCACATCTTTCTTTCCTAGAAATAAAATATGAGGTCTAAGGATCTTTTCATGATTATTGAAAAAATTGTTTTGAAGTTACATTTTTAATTTATTTTCATATACTTTAAGAATTTTATTGTAGTCATAGACTTCCTTTATTTTGTACATGTGTATGTGTGCATGCATAAATGTATATTATGTATATTAAAATTAAGTTTCACACTTTATAAAGACAAACAAGTGAGTCAATTCTGAAGAATTTTTAAGTGAACCAGTAGGAAATATGAGCAAAGAAGCCCTTCTTAAAATAGCGCATTGAGCCCCTCGACCAAAGAACGGATAAAGAAAATGTGGTACATTTACACAATGAAGTACTACACACCAGAAAGAAAAATGACTATTTTTAAATTTGCGGGCAAATGGATGGATCTAGAAAATATCATATTGAGTGAAGTAATCCAGGCCCAGAAAGACAAATAACATATGTACTCACTCATAAGTGGCTTTTAGACATAAAACAAAAACAAAACAGCCTACAATTCACAATTCCAGAAAACCTAGACAGCAAAGAAACAAAGAGGACCCTAAGAGAGAACTACATGGGATGTAGAAAAAGACAAGATCTCCCAAGTAAATTGGGAGCATGGGGACCATGAGTGAAGGGAAAAGGGAAAGGGAGAGAAAGGGAGAGGATCAGAGAAAAATATATAGCTCAATAAAAACAATTTAAAAAACAGTGCATTGGTAAATGCTGTCTTTTTCCATTACCAAAAGCTAACTGGTGTTTAACTCATTCTCATTTCCTAATCGTTCTAAAGACATTCACTTTCAGACTGAGTACCCACCTAGGCCACTTGTTCCCATCAAAAGTTTTACAGTGAAAAAAAGTTGAAATAAATGGGAAATGGCCTTCCTCGCCTGACTAAAGTCTAGGGATGTGCCTAGACCTCCTTAGACAGTCTTCTTGAACACCCCAGCTAACCACATTTGGAAGAAGAGAGATCAAAGGACCAGGACTCACTTCAAAGTACTAAGAGTATACATCAGTCCACACTGTGGAAATCCAGCAAAGACAAAACAGAAGCTGGATGACTCCACTACATAGACAGCCTTCCCACAAGCTCTGCAAAAAGAATTCCTGAAACTTCTACTTAAAATTAGGCCCCATTTGCTCTGAAGTGTTTACTTCAAACAACAGCTCCAAGGCTGTACATTCCTACAAAATTAATAAAGCTAATGAATATGTTGATTCACTTAACATAAAAACTCCTTAAGTGTAATGATAGTCTACTTAAAGTATGATTAATTAAATTTAAAAGTAACTGCCAATGTCACTTGTTCAATTTATTCAACTTCATGTTTACAAACTTTGAGCTAAGCAGTTTCTCATTAAAAAATAATTTTCAAATGTTTTATTCAACCAGCTATTCACATTACTCATGCAAAGGAGCAGTGTGTTTACATAAAATGCTACTTTTTATTATTACCTATTTGAAATAAGCAAAATGTAGTATTTGATACTGAAACTGACCAAAATAAAATTAAAAAATCACAATAATCGTTAATGACTGTAACAGAAAAACAAATTAAAGTTCTTTAGAGAAACATTCTTACACTAGCAAGGCCAGGGCAGAGCTGAGGGCCAACAAGCCTCTGAAGAGGCCGGGTCAGGATAGCTGCTTGAGCATAGGAACTTGGGAGCAGCATGGGTAACATACTGCCACACACATGCACAAGGGGAATAGTGTCCATATAAAATAAAATACCAAGAAATGCACCTGCATGCTGACCAACTGTTTCAAGGATATCAAAAGAAAACAAATATACAAAAATCAAACAAAATTTATTTTAATATATAGATTAACTACAAAGTCTACAAGCTTCCAATGAAAGACTAGTAACACTACTGAAATTTAAATTTTACAGCATTAAAAAAAATTAAGCATGACACTACCAGCCCTCCCTACAGACCAGCAAGTTTCAAACACTGTAAGCAAAAACAGAATGATACACAAAAACAGAATGTTTGTCAAGTTTTCTTTGTAAATCCCAAGCATCATCACTAATCAATTTAGAAAACTGATTCATAAAGCAATCATAATTCTGCTTAGGTACCAAACTGTGACCTTCCTCCTTCTAGAGGACTTCACCAGTTACTAACCAGATGAGTCACCATGCTGAGAACCAAGATTTTTTCCACTAATATATCTAGCACAAACTACTCTCGGGATACAAATTTGAAATATTTCATTAGGTAAGTTGATATCTACTATACCAATTTATAACAAAGAATAAGTCAGTTCCATGTTATCCTGGGGATTAGAGATGCATGAAATTCTCCTAAACATTGATAATTATTTCAGGATTTATCACATTAAAAGAAATGATAGCTAATATGCACATAATACATGCTGACATTTATTCTATTTTCTTAATTTGCTCATATTTATACAAATTTATATAAATTTATACAGAAGAATAAAAATAATTAGTAACTAGTATTTATTTTGCTTACGTTCTCTACATGTCTTGGTGTTTACTTCTGTTAGTGACTTCCTGCCTCTTCCTCATTTCTTCCTACATCAATACCTGGTTGTTGGTGTTCTGTTTGAACAACTCAGCAAAGGGCAGAGCCTATCAGATCCATCCAACAAATTACTCATCAGCACCTAGGACACTGACAATGAACCAACCCTTGCCAAAGGAACATTTCTTTATACAGTTACTTATTAAACTTTGTGTTGGTATATTTTATAATAAGTCATTAAAGTATCAGTTCTCTCATTTATTATGTAAGTTGCTTTAATCGGGTCTTGTAGCATGAATTCTAATTGTTCTTGATAATAAAAACTTAGAGACAGATATTAGGGGATGAAAGCTGAAAGATCAGAGAAGCAGAGCAGCCAGCCACTAGAGAGACCTTTTCCCAATATTGAATCCTCAGACTGAAGGGGCAATCCTGTCTCTATGAATCTTCAGACTGCATCTCAGACTGAATCCTCAGACTGAAGGGGCAATTCTGTCTCTATGAATCCTCAGACTGCATCTCAGACTGAATCCTCAGACTGAAGGGGCGATTCTGTCTCTATGAATCCTCAGACTGCATCTCAGACTGAATCCTAAGACTGCACTCAGCTCCTGTCTCCTCCCACCTTAAAGTCCTCTCTCCACCCAGCCATATCCCTCTTGTCTCTAGCTCCCTAGTGCTGGGATTAAAGGCATGTCATCCCAACTGCTGGGATCACCTTTGTGTGAGCTTTGTTTCTCTTTCAGACAGACCAAATCTCATGCAGCCCAAGGTGGCCTTGAACTCACAGGCGGCCATCTGCCTCTGTCTTCCAAGTGTTGGGATTAAATGTGTGTGCCAACACTGTCTGGCTTCTACGGCTAACTAGTGGCTTAGCTCTGCACTCTGATCTTCAGACAAACTTTGTGAGATTACAAACAAAATATTACTACACGGCTCTATTTAAACACTGCATTTAACTTACAAATTCACAAGTAAAGGCCTAACTAGCATTCTGTGTAAGAAAGAAGCAGCATCTCTTTCTAGGAAATGGGTGAGGGTGGAATTCTATTAAAATTGCAGTTTCAGGCTGGAGAGATGGCTCAGAAGTTAAGAGCACTGACTGCTCTTCCGGGGGTCCTGAGTTCAATTCCCAGCAACCACATGGTGACTCAAAACGATCTGTAATGAGATCTGGTGCCCTCTTCTGGCCTGCAGGCATTGAGGCTGAACACTGTGTACATAATAAATAAATTAATTAAATTAAATAAATAAAATTTCAGTTTCAGGGCTGGAGAGAAGGATCAGCAGCTAATAACACTGGCTGGTCTTCCAGAGGCCCTAGGTTTGATTCTCAGCAGCCCATGACAACTCACAACCACCTCTAACTCCATTTCAGGAGATTCAGTGCCCTTTCTTGAAATCTCCAGGCACCAAGCACACATGGTGCACAGACATACATGGGGGAGAAACACCCACACACATAAATTAAAGCAAAATAAATTTGTTCTGTTTTGTTTTCTTTTTTTAATCCAGCAGTCTACTATATGTTCTCTGAGAATTGAGGGTTGATCTAAAAGCTTTCTTTTTGTGCTGTCTCTTATTTTTAGTGACAACAGATTTCCAAATGTCTTGGTCCATGTCAGGAACATTTTCTCAAATTACAAGGAAGAACTAACAACAGAAATCTGCAACAGAATGATACTCCTTGTCAAACTATTTTGTAATGTGACTAACAGAAGAAACGCATTAAAAGCTACAAAAGTTTAAAGTCTCCCAGTCAAAAAAAAAAAAAAAAAGGCCAGGGCATGACAGTTTTAGTGAAGAATTCTACCAGATTTTCAAAAAGCTAAAACCAATACTCCTAAAGTTATTCTGCAACACAGAAACAGAAGAAGCATGGCCAAATTCATTTTATGAGCTCACAATCATCCTGATATCCAAACCACACAAAGACTCAACAAAGAAAGAGAATTACGGGCCAGGCAGTAGTGGCTCACGCCTTTAATCCCACCACCTGAGAGGCAAAGACAGGTGTATCTCTGTGAGTTCGAGGCCAACCTGGTCTACAGAGTGAGTTCCAAAACAGGCTCCAAAAGCTGCAGGGAAACCCCGTCTAGAAAAAATAAAAATAAAAAATAAAGAGAGAATACAGATCAATATCCTTCATGTACATTGATTAAAAAACATACCAACTTAAACACTCACAAACTGAATCCAAGTAGACAACAAAATGATCATCTGCCATGATCAAGTAGGCTTCATTCAAGAGATGCAGGGATAGTTCAACATATAAAAAACTGTCAATGTAATCCACCATATAAACAAACTAAAAGAAAGAAAAACCACACGATCATTTCATTCAATGCTGAAAAAGTCTTGGACAAAATCCAACACTCCTTCACAATAAGAGTCTTACAGAGACAAGAGATACAAGAAACATACCTAAAAATAATAAAGGCAATATATAGAAAGCTGAGAGCCAATATCAAATTACATGGAGAAAAACTTAAAGCAATTCCACTAATATCAAAGACAAGACAAAGCTGCCATTCTCGCCATATCTATTTAATATGGTATTGAAGTTCTAGCTAGAGCAGTAGGACAACTAAAGGAGATCAAGAGGATACAAATTGGAAAGGAAGAAGTCAAAGTATCAATATTTGTAGAAGATATGATAGTATATATAAATTACCCCCAGTATATATAGTATATATTTATATATATGATAGTATATATAAATTATACCAGCGAACTCCTACAGCTGATTAAGTGACTAGATACAAAATAAACTCAAAGAAATAAGTAGTCCTCCAGTACACAATAAATGGGTTGAGTTGAGAAAGAAATTAATGAAATAACACCCTTTACAATAGCCAAAAATAATATAAAAATTACTCTAACCAAGCAAGTGAAAGACCTATATGGTAAGAATTGAAATTGAAAAAGAAATTGAAGAAGGTATCAGAAGATGGAAAGATCACTCATGCTCAGCGATCAGTAGCATTAACACGGTAAAAATGGTCATCTTACCAAAAGCAATCTACAGATTCTATACAATTTCGATCAAAATCTCAACACAACTATTTGCAAACATTAAAAGAACAATACCCAACTTCATATAGAAAAACAAAAATCCAGATAGCTAAAACAATGCTGTATAATAAAAGAACTTCTAGAGGTATCACCATCCCTGATTTCAAGCTCTGCTGCAGAGCTATAGTAATAAAACCCACATGGTATTAGCATAAAAACAGACAGGCGGCTCAATGAAACTGAACTGAAGATCCAGACATAAATCCACACACCTACAGACACCTGATTTTTGGCAAAGAAGCCAAAATTATACAATGGAGAAAAGAATAACAAATGGTGCTGGTCCAACTGGATGTTGGCATATAGAAGAATGCAAATATACCCATATCTATCACCCAGCACAAAACTCAAGTCCAAGTAGATCAAAGAACTCAACGTAAGACCAGACACAATGAACTTGATAGAAGAGAAAGTGGGGAATAGTCTTGAATGTATTGACACAGGAAACAACTTCCTGAACAGAACACCAACAGCACCAACCAGCACTAAATCTGACAATTAATAAATAGAATCTTATGAAACTAAAAAGCTTCTCTAAGGCAAAGGACACAGTTCGACAAATTGGCAGCCTATAGAATGGGAAAAGATCTTCACCAACCCTACATCAGACAGAGGTCTAATTTCCAAAATATATAAAAACACAAGAAACTAGACATTAGCAAACCAAATAATTCAATAAAAAATGGGGTACAGCTCTAAACAGGGAATTCTCAACAGAGGAATCGCTAATGGCCAAGAAACACTTAGAGAAATGTTCAACATCCTTAGCCATCATAGAAATTTAAATCAAAACAACTCTGAAATTTCACCTTAAACCTGTCGGAATGGCCTGAGATCAAAAACACAAGTGATAGCTAATGCTGGCAAGGATGTGGAGAAGGGGAACACTCCTTCATTGCTGGTGGAAGTGCAAACTTATACAACCACTTTGGAACTCAATATGGTGGCATCTCAGAAAATTGGGAATAGATCTACTGCAAGACCCAACTATACCAATCTCGGGCATATACACAAAGGATGCTCAATCATACCACAAGGACTCTTGCTCAACTATGTTCATAGCAGCTTTATTTATAATCCTCTAGAAACAACCTAGATGGCCTTCAACCAAAGAATGGATAAAGAAACTGTGGTACACTTACACAATGGAATATTACTCAGCTATTAAAAACAATGATGTCATGAAATTTGCAGACAAATGTATGGAACTTGAAAAAAAATAATCATCCTGAGTTAGGTAACCAGGTAGACCCAGAAAGACAAACATGGTGGTTATTAGCTGTAGAGTAAAGGATAACCCTGCTATAATCCACACACCCAGAGAGGTTAAATAGCAAGGAGGGCTCAAGGGTGTGAAGTGTATAAATCTTCCTGGGAAAAGGAAATAGAATAGACATCAAGGATGAAGGAGGGGGTGGGAAGACAGGAACAGGAGGGATCAGGATGAAGGGAGAGAGTAGTGGGAAAGACAACTGGAATTGTGAGGCATCTCTATAATAGGCTAGAAACTTAGTGCGATGGCAACTCCCGGCTTCATCCAGCAACTGATGGAAATAGATGCAGACCCACAGCCAGACATTATGCAGAGCTGGGGAGTCCTGCTGAAGAGGGGGAAGAAGGACTGTAGGAGCCAGAAGGGTCAAGGACGTCACAAGAAAACTCACAGAATCAACTAACCCAGGCTCATAGGGACTCACAGAGACCGAACAAACAACCAGTGAGCCTGCAAGGGACTGACCTAAGCCCTTTGTATATATGTTACAGTTGTGTAGCTTAGTCTTTTTATGAGACTCCTAACAGTGGAAGCAGGGGCTGTCTCTGACTCTTGCTGGCTGTTGGGACCTTTCTCCTCATGCTGAGTTGCCTCATCCAGCCTTCAATTTGATATGCCATGTTAGGTTGCTATCCATGGGAGGCCTGCCTTCCTCCTAAGAGAAATGGAGGAGGAGTAGATGGAAGGACAGAGGACAGGAAGGAAGGGAAACAGTAAATAAATAAGTAAATGAAAAAATAAATAAATAATAAAGGGCAAGAATGATGAGAATAAAAAATAAATTTGTTGGGGGCCATTTTGTAAGCCAAGACTACTTGCTTGTTTCCTGACCGCTCAGACCCGAATTATCACATAGAAACTATATTAATTATAACACAGTTTGGCCTATTAGCTCGGGCTTCTTATTAACTAACTCTTACACCTTAAATTAACCCATTTCTTTTAATCTGTGTATCGACACGAGGCTGTGGCTTATTGGTAAGGGTTCAGTGTCTGTCTCCTTTGGCAGCTACATGCAGTTTCTTTGACTCCACCTACTCACTCTCTTTATCTCTTCTAGTCTGGCTATATTCTGTTAAGCTACTGGCCCAAACAGCTTCTTTATTAACCAATAGTAATAAAATATATTCACAACATACAGAAGGGAATCCCACATCAGTAAGCAGATAGAGAGGATGCATGGATTCACTGAGGTTAAACACACTCATCCTAAAACTGGCATTGTCTCTGCCTCCTGAGCACAATAATCTGAAGTCAGGAAAGAATCCTGCATCACAACCCTCCCTAGGAGAATGGAGCTGCAGAATACAAGATGGGAGATACACATTAAAGCAGCAAGCCCAGCCTGCTCTGCACTGATTTGGTTTTGAGCCCAGATAACTAACCTCTTTCTCCTGTGCATCACATCTACATAGAGTCTGAACACTCCTATTACACAATATCAACTGTGTTCACAACTAGGCATGTGAGAAATAAACCAATCCTACCTCTTTCTCGTGTATTCGAGAGAGAAAATGCTCATCATGAAGACTGCTAGACTTTCTCAGGCTGACCTTTGGGGTTATCTGTAGAACCAGTAAGAGTCATTTAAAACTTCCCAGGACTACTTTACCAGCTCTTTAAAAATAAACTAATAAAGTTTCTGAAATTCATTTCAAAACAATGTTAGCCTTGGAGAAAAAAGGGGGATTCATTAACTTCTAAGCAACAAGAATAAAATTACTATTAGACTTCCCGATGCGGGTCTACATTATTTATATTTTAAAAAATTCATATTTTATTTAAAGATACCTGTCCCTAGAAAAATCCCAGTGAAATTATCACCTACCAGAGAAATTGGGAGAGGCTTCTGTCTCAGGTACCGAGGATTTTCTATCTGTAAAATTATAAATAAAGACATTAATCCTGGAGTCGTTTGAATAAAATACATTTTTCTATGTGAAAATGTCTTCTGTATATCTTAATATTTAGTTCATCTTTATAGTAGCATACATACATTTATTTCTGTGAACTTCCCCTCTGGGTTAGACGCACCTTCGTGGCCCTCTACCTCAGTGTCCACTCTCATCCATTGCTCTTCGCCTCACGTTTCACATTTACCAAATCCTGAATGACTGTCCCCAGAACGTGTGTCCATCTGCCTGTTTGTTTATACCCCCAAGCCCTCTAAGCATACATGTATTCATTCTTTAACACTCGATTTAGTCACTACACCCCAGACACGACTATTTAACTTTAACTCATAGCGTAAATGAGGACACAAAATTCCCTTAAGATTCTCCCTAAATCTATCTTTTCAGCTTCACTAGCCCCAAACTTACTCCACATTCCAAGGGCACCAACTTGTTTACCATGGAAATACCATCTGCTAAAAGCTGCAATCATTCTCCCACCTTCTTCAAGAGTCACTGAGTCAGAATGAGGTTCCTCAGGAAAATGAGCTCTTACCAGGCTAGTGCCACCCTGGATGATCACCTCTTTTTATGACCTAGCACTCACTGTCACCAAAAAAATGTGGATTTGAAAAACAAAGACCTTGATTGCCACATCTCCAGCCTATTCCCAACACCCACTCTAGTGCCCAATGATATTCTTAGAGAAGAGGAGGGAGAGAAGGAACTACATTAGGTCCCACCTCTCAGCAGCTCCTAAAGCATCCTGGGTTCACTTTCAAGGCCCTTACATACACCCTGAGTGTTCAACAGCATGTTTCCACACACATCTTTGGGAAGACTGAGTACAAGAACACCTCTGTTATCTAACACATATTTAACGTCTTTCAATCGAGAGTTCTTGAATTACTTTATGCTAAATAAAGCCATTTCTATGCCAACTGTTTCATTTACAAATAAAATAAAAATTAAAAGTCATTACCAGAAAAGCCTAATTTTTTTAACAGCAAAAACTCACAACTTAGTACACCAACAACCACAAAATGAAAAGAACACTATGACTCCAAAAGAAGAGGTGCTTACCCTGAATTGCAAAATTAGAATTAAGTGACAAGCTTTTTCATATGTATCTTATTCAATTCAATTTTCCAACACCCTAGCCAGTTTTCAAAAAGCAATATTTTATATAATTGTGAAGATATCTGCGTTCAATTTGACATAAAAGGCAAAGACAAATCAAGAATCAATTGAAGAAAACAGAGGAACTAAACTTAAAAAAATCGGAATTTAAAATTGCAGAGTCTAGTATAAGAGCAGACGGGATCTGAAGAATATGTTCATTTACTCCCTAGAAGAGGAGAACATGCACATGGGTTTCTTCACCCAGAGACTAGATCCCATAAAGATACTGGAAACCATATGAATTTAAATTCTCTCCTCATCCTGAACATACACCAACAATGGAACCAAATAACACCTAAAAGCAGTGCCTACATCACAATGAAGAGAAAGGACATAGTAATTCCAAGATCCACATGAAAGTCGTCAAATAAGGATCCCAAACCTCAACAGAATTAGCAAAAGTACAAAGTCACCACAACTGCATGTTTGGCAACACTATAGGCTGCTGTGTCGAGTCTGACTTCAGTGCTCAAGATGCAAAGCATTTTTAGAAGATGCATGAATCACAACAGAGCCTTTGTTAAGTGGCTGAAGCCTGTGCCAGAGAAGGAGGCGTCAAACTGCACATGCACAGCTGCTGAAGTGCAGGCAGCAACCTTCCAGGAAGCAGCAAGATCCATGCAGCAAATATCTGCTGTCGGAAAGTACATGTGAGAAGGAAGCTAACACTCTTCATTTGGGGAACACAGAAAGTGAGTTTGCTGAAGACACACACACATCAATGTACACACCCAGCTCTAACTCATGAAACTGAACTAAATATGAGGAGAAACACAGGAAGAGGAAAAATAAGTCTCAAAGATGCTCAAGCTCTAATTAAGTTTAGATTTAAAACCAAAAGCCAAGGAAACCATCTGTGACTTATTTTTGCCCAGCTCTACATTTATAAGCAGGACACAAAATATTGGTCTACTTAATTACAATGCAGCATTTCAACTCTAGAGAAATAAGGCTTATTCCACCACCTTCATCTTTAAAAGCATTAAATAGAGAAGTTAAGGGCTTCTATTATTATGAATTATTTTTTCAAACTGATGAAGAAAAATGTCTATTCTAATTCATAAAAACAACAAAAAACCGTGAAAACTGGTAACAATATTCTGCTGTTCTTATTCATTTATAATACACTGAGTTTGGGAATATTCAAAGAAAAGCATGTTCTTGAGTCTATTTAGGGAAAATAAGCAATCTATTTTCTGATTTTGTAACAACAGCCAGATGTGCTTTGAAGTTGACTAGTCCCGCTCTGCAATCCGCAGGCAGCATGGACTTGGATGGAGCAATGTGTAAACAGTCTTAAGGCTGACTTCTTTCATGTTCTTTCAGAAAACCTCGGTCTCTCAAAATACATCAAGAACAAACGCCACAAAAAGAATGTCTAGCATGGAGGCTACAGAGACTCATGTGAAACACTGATGCAGATGAGAATATACAGAAGGCAAAGCCCCAATAACTAGATTCCAACAGCACCTGCACGTTTGTTTCCAAAGCAAAGAGAATAGCAATAATAAAATAGATAATAATTTAAGCTAGGCAGTAATATAGATATCTGAAAGCTCTATAACAAAAACTGACTTTGGAACATTCAGCTTTTAGCAGGCACACTGAATTACAAATTGTTTTTTGTTGGTTTCTGTTTCCAAATTATTCAGGTTTTAGCTGAACTCCCTTAAGCAAATACCTTCTGATTGACTAACAGTCAGTTAGAGAAACTTTGTTTTCAGAAAAATTAAAAAACACTTCATCAGATACACAAACTTTAGAGGGAAAAATATTGTCAAATGATATATTACCAGCAACACCAACTAAAATAGCTTTTAATTATAGAAAAACTCTTCACAGGAGTGAAGGGAGCTGGGGAGGGGATTCGACTTTCAATATCTAGTCAACTGTGTTTCACTATTATTATAACGATTATATTACAGAAATTACATTATATTATATATAATATATCATATATAATATATTGATGTTATAGAAATCAATATTTGGGGCCAGTGAGATGACTCAGTGGGCAAAGGTGCCTGATGCCAAACCTGGTGGCCTGACTTCAATCCCGGGGTGCCACATGGTAGAAGGGGAGAACCAGAAGTGTGTGCGTGCGTGCACGCGCGCGCGCACACACACACACACACACAAAGAGTAACTTTTTAAAAAGAACTATTTTTCCAAAGAAGTTATACTACATGTGAAGACTCATTCACTAGTTTACCCAAAATATTTCAACAATCATTGAACAGGCTTAAGACATCCCATCCCATCCAGCAACAAAGGAGGGGAAGCCAAATGAACAGAACCCAAGCAGGAAATACTGTTGTCTGCTGCCCGTGAGACAAATTATACCTCGGTGCATCATTCATTGGTTCTGATGAGCTAAGGGTTCATTGTTGGTTTTGTTTTGACATGGTTAGGTTTTTTTGTTGTTGTTTTAATTTGTTTGTTCCTGAGGTTAAGAAAGGCATTATCAGTGGATCTTTAATTCTCAGCACCACTATGGAGACAGCACAGAACTTTTATGAATCTTCAACATTACTCACTAATGTTGGTTTTAGCTACCACTTTTACACAGACCTATTTGATACTGATGGCTTTTGTATTTTGATTTTGATTTTTGGGTAAAAACATGAAAAGGAAACTACTCTTTTGTGGTAGTTTCTAGCTTTATTGAAATAAACATTTATTGAAAATGTATCTATTTCCTAATTAGATCAGTTTTATCAATACCCCACGGCCATACAAAAATAAATTCACAAGCAAAAGTTCTTCTCCTAGGCCTCTGTTTTATAGCCATATTTCTTCTTATTTTTAGAAACTGCCATCTCCTTTTTAAGATAAAATATCAGCTATAATAATTTCTCCAATCTCAAAACCACTTTTCTTTTTCGGTGTGTTTAATTTTATTTATTAACTTCTGTGTATGTGGGTATGTTTACACCACAGTGTGCGTGTGGAGTAGCAGGATAACTGGGGAGAGCTGCTTCTCTCCTTCCATTATGAGGGTCCTGGGGACAAACTTAGAGCATGAGGTTTGACAAGTGCCTCTACCATCATCTTAACAGCTTGTGTTCTTTCTTCCTCCTTTCTATTTTTTAAAGACAAGGTTACTCTGTAGCATAGGTTAGCCTCAGACTCATGCCAATCCTCCTGCCTGTGCTTCACAAATGCCAGAGTTACATTTTGGTTTACATACCTGGTTATTTCTTGACCTCTTTCAAAAGGTAACTCAAAGTGAATAATGACTTTTAATAAGAAAAATTCTACATGAACAAAAATTGTCCTTAAAGACTTCCGGGTTGTTCAGGCATAATAAGTTAAAAAATGAAAAATGCATGTGTAGGTCAGGAACACAAATGATTTGTTTTTCTTCAAATAATAAATAAAAAGACAAGAGAATACCCATGGCTGACAGCTCATTTTAAACTTCAGAAAATATTTACTTAAATTTTGTGAATGAAGACCATTGAGTTTTAGCAAATCCATTCAATGGTACCATCTTAGTTTACCTTCTGCTGCTGTGATAAACACCATGACTAAAAGCAGCTCTCAGAGGAAAGGACTTATTTACCCTGACAGCTGTAGTCCATCAGGAAGAAAGTCAGAGAAGGAACTGGAAGCAGGAACCTGGAGGCAGGAGCTGATGCAGAGCCCATGGAGGGGTGTTGCTTGTTCTCCATGGTTTGCTCAGCCTGCTGTTTTTATACAACCCAGAACCACCTGCCCAGGGATGCCACTGCCCACACTGATCATTACTCAGCCAATTGATGACGGCATGCTCTCAACTGGAATTTCTTCTTCTTCAGTGACTCTTGTTTGTGTTGAGTTGACAAAAACAAAACAACCAGCACAGGTATATATAAGCCAAAGAGTTCAAACTTTTAAGATGTTTGCATATACTTGTAGTCAACCTTTAAAATCTACAAAGTACCGTTCTGGCCTCTAGCCTAATAATCGTTTTCTTTTTTTACATTAATTAAAATCTAACTTAAATAGCATTTTCAGTCTCTGAAGACTTTAGTCTAGCATCTTTCATTCTGCATACTTCCTGAAAATCATCCACTTTTTTGTGTGGCCTGATAACAATTCTTTCTATCACTGAGGCAAACTCCACTGGATGCATGCACATACCACCAGCTCATCCATTCTCTATTTAGAAGTATTTAAAGAGCTCTTTGCATTTTAGTCAATTATAAAATAAAAGGGGTTGCTATTAAAACACTTCTATGAAGGTTTAGTTTGAGTATACACATTCATCTTACTTAAATCAACCCTCAGTGTGACACTCCCGAGTTATACGGCAAATATTTTACTTCTTTTGGAAGATGTCCAGCTTTAGAAAGTAATACTCTGCACTCCCCGCAGAAAGACGCGTTTCAGTTGCACCTCATCCTCGCCAGCACTTAGCACTGCCAATTGTTTGCTACCACTATTGAACAGACCCAGTTGTCTCTTCATAGCATCCTTTGTCTTTCTTTTCGTTAGATTTCCTTAGCAAGAATTCTTTATTCATTCTAAATAAAAGTCTTTGTCAAATATGAGCTGTAATAATTATTTCTGTGTTTTCTGGTTTTGGTACTAACATTGGTCACACAAATGAAAGTTCCATCTTGTTGAAAAGACTGTGACGGATATTACTTCTCCCTTAACTGCTTCATTAGATACATCAGATAAATCATCCATGACTGGAGTTTCTTCAGTGAAAGACTTTTAACTACAGGTTCATTGTACTTAATGGCTGTACAACTCTTCAGACTTCTCTTTTTAGAGAGTTCAGGTTGCTGAAGGCCTCTGTCCCTTTTATCTACAAACAAATTTATGCCCACAGAGTTTTCTGCAGTAATTCCTTATTTGACATTGAACATCTGTAGGTTCTGTAGTCTATCTCCTCTTTCATTACTAATATTAGCAAGCTTATTTTTTTTATTCTTAGTCAGTCAGGTTAAAAGCTTTTTGAGTTTATTCATCATTTAAAGATCCAGATGATAGCTTCATTTATTTTTTTTCCTAATGCTTTTCTGTGTCCAACTTCTTCTATTTCTATTTTAATCTGTACTATTTCCTTCATCTGCTTGCTTTGGGTTAACTTGTCCTCTTTGCTCTGGTTTCTTTAGACAGTTTGATGACTTAGTACTTTGTTCTTTCCTCTCTTGATGCTTTCATGATTTTTTTCTTGCAATATGTTTACTGCAATGTGTCTATGCATGAATAATCTGTGTCTAGCTTTATTTGAAAGTCGCTAGGTTTTATAAATACATGGATCATTTTTTTCAACAAATTTGAAAATTTTTAGGCATTATATTTTCAAATATATTTCCTGATCCTTTTCCCCTCTCTTCTCATTCTAGTACCTCCATTGTGCTTATGTTATTCTGATGTATTTAAGGGCATCCCATGTTCCCTGAAACAATGTTGTTTTTCTTTATTTATTTCTGTTTTACATATTAAATTCCATGTAGTTTATATATATTTAGTTTTTTACTGAGAGTCTTTCCTATTTGATGGTGATAACTTCATTCTTTGCTTCTTTACAGATGGTTTGCTTTTGTTCTTTGAATATATTTATAATGGCTGTTTTGAAATCGATTAAATCTGGCCTCTGGATCCCTGAGAGGCTTCTGCCACCTGATTTTTTCCACATGTCCAGGTCACTCACTGTTAATTCTTTGTATGTATGTTTTATGTGCTTTCTTGAAAACTATGTATTTTCCAACATACCAGCTACAGATTCTGACTACTCTGCCCAGAAGTACTTGTTGTTGCACACTTGTTCAATTATTTCATAGTTTAGCCAGACTATTTCATATAGCTTGTTTCATTCACAGTGTAAAGACTTGGTGTCACTCTTCAGTAATTACAATATTGGCCATACACATAATCATCTTTGTATGACAATGATTTTATCAGGGATATCTCTATTTAGGTACTGCCATTCCTTGTATTTTTGTTAAACTGGATATTTAGCTCAGTTTACCATCAAAAACTCCATTATTTTCTTGAGCCTGGTTAGACTTGATCTTCTCTATACTGTGTCCAATACATTGAGTTCTTCATGAGAACTTATCTCACTGTTCTGGACTGCCTGGGCCCTGGACTAGATCTATGGGCACCATGTAGAAACAGTACCCCTGTCTTCTTGGCTTGCCACCCTTGATGTGAAATCTGCCCTATGAATAAAAGGCTATGTTCTACAAAGTGGAGCTGAGTGAAGAAAGGCATCCCATACCCCTTCACTCAACTACATTCACCAGAAGCTTAGCCTTTGAACTCAGACTCCAAATGGCTACAAAATGGCAACATACCATTCCCTGGGACATACAGTATCTCTTGATTGGAAACTGAGGAAAGAGAGAGAACTCCTACCTTCTTGGTCACACCCAGTGAGGATGTGACTTCCATGAAGCTGAGCTAGAGGGACAGGGGAGGATGATAGTAAGTCAAGGCCCAAGTGCCACAGAGCTTTGCTGCTCTTAAGAAGTTATAGTTGGTTTTCTTGAATAAGTGTGGAGTCATTTGCTCTGTGTCCTTAGGATGATTTCCAGATATTGTGCATATTTCTTACCAATTGTGCTTGCTTAGCTAGAGAGCAGGTCTGTGCAGTTCCTAATGCTGCTAATTCAAAGGATAAGACTCTTTACCTTCTTTTCAGTCATAAGTATTCCATGCTGCAAATTTTCCATGGAGATCTGCTTTAGATGGATCCCACAGATTCTGATTTGTCACTGTTTACTAAGTTAAAATATTTTCTAATTACTTCTGGATTTTCCAGAAGTATGCTGTTTAACTGACAAATATTTGTGGAATTTCCAGGCATGCTTTTTAAAACATAGTACAATATAGCCCAGGCTGACTGCAAACTCAAGATCTAGCTGAGATTGACCCTGAACTCTTAATTCTCTTGCCCTTGCCTCCTGAGTGCTGATGTTGTAGGTATGAACCATCATGCCCAGTTTTATGCTTTGGTGATAACTAAACCTAGGTGTGACCAAGAAGATTGGAGTCCTCTCTCTTCTCTCAGTTTCCATTCAAGAGCTGTGTGAATGCTGGGCAAGAGCTGTAGCCCACATCATGTCTGTTATTGGTCTCTAGTTTGATTGCTTTATCCGAGGGGTTGTAATTACAATCATTATAGTCAGGTAGTAAGACTCAAAAATGTTGACAAGGATGGTTTGCTTCAAGTGGCAGATTTTAGAGCTACTTAAAAGTTCTATTACCCCTTCTGTGGAAAACAGTTTTAATGTCAGTTCTATTATCCATGTCCCTACAAAGCTATCATAGGGGTACCATCCAGGACTACAGCAATAGTTTGAGTTGTAATTCAATTCTCTAAAATTTTGCTATAATTTTTCTGAGTGTGTTCCTAATAAAGATATCTTGGAGAAAAGCCAACATGTGTGTTGTTTTATACAAACAATTCTTTTCTCCCCTCTTTCTCAGATTACTCCACACATTAGCACTAAACATTTCCTTCTCAGTCCCATAGGCCAGAATGCTGAGCTCCCTCAAAGTCTGTGTAACCTGAAATATCACACAGCTACACTGACTGAGCCCTCTCAGCCAAGTGATAAAACATGAGGGAAGCACATGTAACCTGCTTCGCAGGATTCTTTGTGTGACAGAGACATTTTTCCCTGGCTTCATCCTGACAGACAGGACCATTCCACTGCCACTGCACCACAAAGTGTTTTAGGCTGGACTAGGGACAGG
>JAQHUG010000264.1:1393580-1417968 GCA_028555095.1 Dicrostonyx torquatus | reverse complement strand
AGGGGAAGGGAGGGAAGGAAGGAGGGAGAAGGAAAGGAAGTATTCCCACTGGCTCCCCCAGTCTATTTCCTAGACCGCTAGCTGAAAAAATTGGTTCCCCTGTGGATTTTTACCATCTAAGCCTGCAACACAATTCCCCAATTTTGCCTACCCTGGAGTTAAAGAAGAAAAGCAAATATGCAGACAAGCCAAGGAAACACTCTGTTGTAGCAGCCATGCCAGTGTTCCTCTCCGATTGGCCTGCTCTGTTTAACTTTCAGCATCTCCAGGTGGCTGACCTCCATATTATGGCAGGGTTTTCAGTTACAGAAGGGTTATTTCACTGTGGCATGAAACAGAAGTTGATACTCCCTTTTTTAAAAAAAAATGAATACTAGTTTCTCAAATAAAACTATGAATACAGTTTCACTTCCCAATGCAGGCTTGGGAAAGTGCTGTAAGAAGAAAAGAAAGCCTGAAAGCAATATCAGAAAACAGGGGAAAGACAACAAAAATCTGAGTGAATGGTCTCAAATATTATCATTCAAATCCCAGTATAAGAGTAATTAGTACATTTTAAGATAAAAATTGATCTTCCTACAAAGTATTGTTTTTCTTTTAAACAAACAGTAATGACCACGATTTTAGCATTGCAATTCAAAACCTTCACGTAGTAGAAGCTTTAAATTCTGTCAGTATAGTAACTTTTCCATATAATCTATCCATAGAAAACAGGAAAAATGATGAGAGTACCTGCTAATTTGATTTATGATAGTAACTGCCATTGCTTGTCAAAGTTACTCCACTTATAAAAAAAAATTCATAAACACATTCTAGAAACCCATAAGAAAGTACCTATTGGAGCTAAGGAGATAGTTCAGCAATTGAGAGCACTAGCTGCTGTTCCAGAGGACCTGAGCTCAATTCTCAGTGTCCACGCAGCAATTCATAACCACCTAGAATGATGAAGCAGCTTGCATTATCTGACTTTAATTGTATTTTTATATTTGTTTTATTTGGATACTGTTGCTATGATGGCAGGTTTTTTTTTTCTCCTCTCTCATCCCCACAGATGTGCAAGCAGACACTCAGAAGCGTAAGTCAAATGAAAACGCAAGGAATCGGATTCCACTAGAAGTTCACAGATTTTTAGTAACTGAGTCCAAAGATGTTGAAATGGATGAAATGCTTAAGAATTCAAACCTAATTTTAAAGATAAACAACGACCTCAATGAGGATTTAGATAAACAGACAATGAAGTACAAAAGAAGTGAAAGATCTGGGCAGAAAGTTGGCAGCATGGACAAAAAATCAGAAAGAAGAGACAATCTCTGAAAGGAAAACCTAGAAATAAAAAGGCCAATATAAAAATCAAACAAAACTTCAAGGAGAGCATCATCAATGCACTGACCAAGCAGAAGAAGAATGTCAAGAACTAACGATAAGGTTATAGAAGCCTTATAGTCAGATAACAATAAAGTAATCACAACCACAAGCAAGGCTGCAAAAAAAATAATGATTGAAAAGTAAAATATTTTTTAGATGAGAGATAAATTTTTCATTACTACTTTTTAAAAATCTCTACTTGAAGTATATGCTAGAAAAAAATTAACATGTTTGTGAAAAAAGAAAGTTTATTTTGAGAAAAAATGTATTTAACAAATTCTAGAACATGAACTACATCAGCAGAAAGAAGGTACTGACAATGGTGCCAGCAATGTCAAGAATGTAGCCTAACCTCATAGCCCAGATCAACTCTAGCTGCTAGCTGCTCCTTCAGAGAACAAAGAAAAAAAAACTATTTGGACATTCACAGACAAAACTGAACTCAAGACAACCCCAAGCTTTTCACCAACTGAATAGTTTATCCCACTCTGATCAGGAGATACAGGTTAGCCTGCTAATGTGCATGCCTTGTAAGTCCACAAGAACGTAAAGCCTTCTATTTTTTATGATTTGTAAATCTGACAAATAACCAAGTGGTAAAACAAATTCCCAAGCAGGACTAGTTTTAAAGCATTGCATCAATATATTTTAGATATTTAAAAAAATTTTTTCTTATGTGAAAGATTTAATCCTCTGAACAGTTAAATAATCACACACACATACACACACACACGAACTAAGAACTGTGCATCTAAAGCTCCAGACGGCTCGGGGCAAAGGCAACTTTAAAAGAAAAGCACCAGGGTTCATTTTCTTCTTTGATGCCGCTCTGCAGTGGCCATCTGCCCTTCCGTGGGGTTTCCTGTGCTCTCCCATGCTGGCAACAGGGCTTCCCTCCAACAGCAACAGTCCCTGCACTTCAGCATGAAATGTCTGCTCTCCTCCTGCCCAACAATTCCACTTTTTCTTTTCTCTGTAACTGGCCTTTTCCCAAAATTAAGAGGAGACCCACATTGCCTTCATTTCACATGTAATTCCACACCCAGGACACATACTCTGTCTGTCCATTCCCACCTGCCCCATTATTATCTGTACCCCTTGAAAACTAGAGCTGCTCTTGCATCTTGCCAACACCCCCACTATAGTGAGTCCAAAAAATGCCTGCAGCCCTTGAATTTCAAGAGCTCCGAGCCTTTGATGCTGCAATTAATCTTACCATCTCTTAGAACTCCACCAGTCTGAACTAAAATTCAGTTCTAAAATAAGTTCCTTTACCTGGCAGTCAATTAGCTGACCAAGCTGATATGAGTCCTTCAGTCACTGAGCTTCCTGTACCTTTCACAGCTTTGCCTCCCTGCCCCTCCCATTCAGCAGCAGCCACACTAGCACACACTGCACTCTCAACACATAATGGGCAATTAGTCTGCTTTCTCTGTGTCTACTCACGCCTAGTCTAGCCATCATAAGGTCATTAACAAAACTTGCCTAAGGCATTTTGTTAAAGACTAGAATGAGTGAAAAATGGACAACTCGTTAGCTGGCTGAAACCGGTACAAACCTTCTGAAAGGTACCCAAGTTTTAGTGTAACCTAAAAACAAAATATGAATACAACAATTCTGGCCAAGAACTCATATTAGCAACAAACTGAGAGCAATCTGGCTGTCCAGTAAAAACAGAATACTTTAATTTTAGACTACATATTAAAAAGAAAAATTAATGCTTATAAATTTAGATAAAATTTAATGCTGTAAGTCATACAGAATTTATAATATGTTCCAATTTTATTTAAATTTTGAATATTATAAAGTCATATAGAAGAAAAGACAGATATAATCAGGTCACAATGTCTCAAATTTGGAATATTTGCATAAACTTTACCAATAGAGGACATATATTACAAAGATCATAATTTCAAAATGTTCTAAATTTTTAAACATTTTGAGTGCCAATGACACTCAACAATTCCATTAGAGAGCATCCAGACTTTTGATTTTCAGGCAGATTTCAGGGCCCTGCCTTTATAACAATGTTAATCTCTGTTAATATTTTGAGACAACAGGCTGGAGAAATGGCTCAGTGGTTAAGAGCTTTGTCTGCTCTTCCAAAGGTCCTGAGTTCAATTCCCAGTAACCACATGGTGACTCACAGTCATCTGTAATGAGATCTGGTGCCCTCTTCTGACCTGCACTGTATACGTAATAAAAAAATATTTTGAGACAACTTTTTTCCTCTGATTTTCATATCTTTAAAACTTTAAATTCTTTTTATTCTTACAGTGCTGGGATATAAATTCTTGAGTGGCAAAAGCATCATGAAAATAATTGAAATCTAGTTTAATGTCCTCAAAGCAAATCGACAGCATATATGGGAAAATAGAAAGTAAAGGGGAAAAAAGCCTCCAGATCTCACTACATCCTGAAATCCAAATGGATAGCTTCTCAGCCAACATGACAGAATGCACCTTTATATCAACACTCGGCATGCAGAGGCAGAGATTACCCAGGAGTTTGAGACCAGCCTGATCGACATAGTGAGTTCTAGGCCAGCCAAAGCTACATAATAAGAGTCTGTCTCAAGGAGCAAATGGAAACAGGGAAATTCTCAAGTTAACATGTAATACAGGACAGCCTATCGACATTAACTACCCAATCCCTAGATAATAATAATCAGAAACAATCCCATACAACTAGTTTGGTTCACTTACGCTAAGAAATCTTTTTCACATCTACTCCTGCTTTAAATTCCTCCTGTCCACTTAAGCAAACACTTGCACCCTTCCTGAGAAGGGCCCTCGGGCAGAAAGGGTATGCCAAGGAGCCCTCTAAGCCACCTGGGGCACAGGAATACCAGTGTGTAGACATCCTCTTTACAATGCCGTGGGCACTACAGGGCAGCTGCTCATGGCTGTCACTGCAGGCCTGTCCCCTTCCTGACTTCTAGTCGCCATGCTGTCCCCACTCCTTACCATGGTAGCTGCCGAGATCGCAGTTTGTCTTGCCGATCATCAGGGCTCCTTTTCCCATTTGGACTCCAATTAATCATCCTCAAGTTCCCTTCTGGGTCAATTTTTAAATTCTGCTATCTAATAAATCAATAACTTGGAAAAGAAGCCCATGTCCACGGTAACATTTGTACTTGAAAACCTCTATCATGGCTACTCACTCATGACGTTTCCTTGAGATTTTCTTCCTTTTTTTTTTTTTAATCTGAATGACTTTCTTCATGTTCTCATTCCTTTCTTTCCCTCTCCCACAGCATATTCACCAGCCACACACATCATGAGCAATAGAGCGCTTGTAAAATGATGCCTCCATATTATTATAACACTGAAAAATTCCCATCACTGAAGGGGATCAAAGGCATCATAACAAAGGATTTTTTATGTTTTTAAAGTTGTCCCATGAAGCCATCAGTGCCCTTACACATCTTGCTCTACCATACCTCTTGATGAGGTCATACGGTTGACACTCAGTGGTTAACCTACACAATCTAGGTTTGTGTACACACAAGAGGAAATCACCTGATGACATCATAGAATGGAGGATGTGCCCCTGCTGTTAAGTGACACGCAGTCCGACTCTACTTTGTATAGAATTTAGTTTGGTATTTTTGTGATATGTCATCTTCAATTATTATTTAGCTATTTTAATGTGCCTGACTTATTTCATCAAGAAAGTTGGCCAAGGACATTTTACATTTCCTTGGAACATCCTCTTATTTAAAATTCTTTCAGGGCCAAAACAGTAATAAATGTTTAATAACCAATGTTCACTGAATAGAATTAAAGTAGTTAAGATATTTTCTATACCCAATATGACTCTGCCTATAAAACAAATATGCATATAAAACAAATATTGGTTTTACCCCAAGATTCCAACTATTCAGGCGAGCTTCAATGTCACTGTCATCCAAAGAAACAGGAGATTTTTTTGAATGAACTTCCTGAAATACAAAAACAGGTAAGAAGAAAGAAAAAATTAAATGAAAGAGGAAACAATGGAAGAAACAAAGGAGAAGGAGGAAGAAAAACGGGTGGGGGAATAAGAGGAGGAAAAGAAAACAAGACAAAACATGTCATTCAAAGTAATGAGTGTTTTGTGTACTTATTTGGTGATGTGGTATTGTCCACAGAGGACAGGGCTGTTACAACTAAGTTAGTCTCAACTCTAATGACTGTTTATTACAGATGCTTAAGGCAATGTGATGCCTTAACAATATATTCACAAAGTAAGTAGATTTCAAAAAATCAAAAGAATATTTTGAAAATTAATCCAGACTCTTTAAGTTTCTTGTACAAAAAGTTTTAATTGTGGTGTACCACAGTAGCTTGAAAGCAGGGAGAGAACTTGAAAAGATGAATTATTTGCTCTCCTTAAAATTAGTTAACAGGGAAGTTTTGTGTTGATGTCCAAGAAGTTCTTTGTTCTTAAATTAATCTCACTCATACACTGCATAAAAAGAGAAATAAACTCAAGACTCGCATCATGAAAACGCAATTATGTGACTCTTTACTTTTCTCCTGTATAATTCATAGTACTACACATTATCAACCAAATTAAAACTAGTCAACTAAAGACAGCCTAGGAGCTGTGCAGAGAAATCCAACCATCTCAGAGCTCGAGGCGCAGCCACGCAGGGAAACAACTGCCTTACAGACCTGACGCTGTCTCCTGAGACAGGCTCTGTTGCCAAAACACGCTTCTGCTTTAGCAGAGCACCTCGCTGCTAAACACTGAGTGGATCTATCCATGACATGGACACCAAACACGTGATGAAAGCAAGCAATGTTCTATGCATTCTACTGATTTCCTCTAGTTCCTGCTCAACAAGATGAAAGGAGTTTCTGTCATTTCTACCTTTAACAATTTGTGATGACTTTCATTGGTGCTCTCTTAACTTTTTTAAGCCTTCTTTGTGAGCTCATGACCTTCCTTGTAACTCAAAGTCACATAGACCAAGACAACCAGCATTAGGCAATAATGGCTACACATAAAAACACCTCTCCCTTTACACAGCTTGTTCAAATCAGTCTATGGTAAGCACACTGATCTGAGAGGCATTTGTATCTGAATATATAAATAGCGTATATTTATCAAAAAAGCAACATTTCCTTCATCACTATAAATTAATTTGCTTCTTAATTTTATGATCACTGGGGATCTAATAACTCAATTAACATACTGAGTAAAGGAGAAAAAGAATGAAACATAGGATGTTGCAGCATCAGGTTTTGGCGCTTAGGAGAAATGACAGGCTGACCAGTGTAGTTCGGTATCAGCGAGCAAGCAGAATCGCATGGCTCTTTCACATCGATACATCCACCAAAACCTTCACACTTCATTTTTTAACTTCAGACTTTTAAATACTAATTGGAACTTTGACAATTTGAAACATACTTTGGAATTCTTTTTAAAACATAGAACAAGTAGAAGTAAAATCTAATCTTACACAGATCTTTGAAGTAATATGTTGTCTGTCTTCTCTGTAAGTTGGACTCATGGAATGGGACCTCATTTGGAGCTTTCCAGTGTACTCCTCTCTACTAAGAGACCAAAATAGTAACGGTTAAACTGTGGAGAACTCAAAAGGCAGAGAATACCCAAATCTAGGATTGCCCACCTTTATAAATGAGATGATAGTTCATATTAATGTTAACTCACTCACCAGAAGAACAATATTCACGGACATAAATGAATAGCCATTTGTACGTCTAGTATGTTCTTTCACTTACATTAAATAATAAGTAAAATGTCACATAAAAGCCCCTTAAAAACAAATGCTATTTTCAAGTGAGATTCTAGCCACATGTATCTAAATCATTTCTCTTCCCTTCCTTTCCCCAAGTGTTAAGGAAAGTGTAAATGACATGTACATTCTAAAAGAAACATTGTTTTCAGGTTAGCAAACTTTGTTACATTCAAGATTAAATCTTAAAATATATAAAATAACAAAACTTCCTAGTTGCTTAAAGTTTCAATTAATTTGAAAACATATTAGAAACGACAGAACACAGAAGCTGTTAATTTAAAAATAAATCTTGTCAATTCAGGCAAAATGCTGTAAGTCTAGGGGCTGTGAAGATGGTTCAGCAGTTAAGAGCTATGGCTGTTGTTCCAAGTACAATTCCCAGAACTCACATGGCAGCTTACAACCGCCTCTAATTCCAGTTCCAAGGGCTCTCTGCCCTCCTCCTGCCTGCATGTACAGCAAGCCACACACTTGGTACACAGAGATGCATGCAGGAAAAACACCCAAACAGATCAATAGTTTTAAATTTTAAATATAAGTCTAGAAAAAGGAAATTATTTTAATAGATGTTACCAAAAAGGCTCTTCTCTAATATAAATACCCTATAAAATCCTATTCTCTCATGTTACACATTAGGCCAGTTTTATATATACGCTCTAATACCTATAACCCAAGCAACAGCTTCAAGGCAGAGGACACAGAAACTGACTAGTAAGTGTGAACACTCTCCCAGTCTTGGTCTGGCAGCTACAATTACTGCATTTGAAAACACTCTGAAATATTAAACAGAAAAGCCTAGAGATAAACAATTCATTAAACTTTATCATGAATTTAGCATGAGAGCACAGAAAAGATATATATAAAACGAATAAACCTACAGTTTTTCAGAACTTACTTCCCAAAGGTAAGCTGGGAAGACACCCATACATTTAGTTTAAATAACTAGTGTTCAACATAAACTATATCAGAATTTCTTTCCTTCACAAACTTCAAGCCATAAGAATATCTGAAAAGGACAGAAGGGACAGCTCAGCAGAAAACATGTTTGCTGCCACAGACACAGGGGCATGCCTGACTTTGAGCCCCAGAACCCACATAAAGGTGGAAAGAGACCCAGTTCCACAGAGCTCTCCTCTAACTGCTACATGCATCCTGTGTCACACATACCCAAACACAATAAAGAAAGAAAGAAAACTTTAAAATGAATGCCCCCAAAAGGGAGGCTACTAGATTAAAAAAAATAATACTAAAGTAATGTAGGGTTTGGGGTATAAAGTAAGACTAATAAAATAGCATCCTTTGGGTTCGTTACTAAGCAATGCTAAATGTCTGGATAAGATGTATTGAAAAGAACTACTGATTTTTTTTATAAGTCCATACAGCCTTCCAGCCATGCAAATTGTTGAAAGTAAAGAGAAAAACAGTCAGACAATATTTGAGGCTAACTTCATTAGCCAACATGCTTGAGCTTATACAAGCATTTAAAATTTGGTTTATAGGAAGATACACTTGATGCGCTAAGCAATGGCCTATTCTTTTTTGAGAATTGATTAAACAATCATAAAAAGAGCTGTAGTTAAAAATTGAAAATGGTTAAATATTAAAAGTACTTCTCAAGAAAATATTAATAAAAAGGAAGTCTGAACCATTTATCTATTTATTGCACAGGGGCATGCATAAAAGGACAGCCTGTTAATTCACATGCACCTGCTCATGGCTCCCAAGCAACTGCTCCCATTTCCAATGAATCTCCTGAAAAGATCCCTACCCCAACTTGTCACTTATTTTTCAAGTAACTACAAGATGACTTTCACTCATCTTACCCTTCAGACCTGTCCTTCAATAGCCTCTCTCTCTCTCTCTTCCCATCCTATACACGCTATGGTCCTAGGCTTCTGCATTTAACCTCAATTATTTTAATTTTATTTGCTTTTCTTGGTTAATCCAATCAATATACTATTAGTATTTCAAATAGCAAGGGGAAGCTTTGCCTACCAAATCTGTAACCCTTGCTCAAATTATTTTTAGCTTCTAGCTCCATCATAGATACAAACTGAACACTAACTGCTTCTAATTCAACATATCCTAAACTACACTCAGTAAGAAGCTCCTAAAAAATGTCCCCAATAAAGGCCAAGGAAAGCAGAGATATGCAGAAGCCAGCTTCTCATGAAGACAATTAAGCCAACAAAAGGAGGGAGTCAATACTGTTGCAAAAATCTGGCTGGCACAAGAAACGGATACTAGCACAAAAGTTTCATTCTATGCCACATAGCTGTCTTCAACTGGAGATACAACTAATCTTGAGGATATACAAGGACAGCCTCAAGTTTCCAGTGATGGGACTAGTGGTCAGAGTGAACAGTGAGACAGGGAGTAGGGGAAAACCCACCCTGAAAGGCTCTTTGTGAATAACAAGTGCTGCTGCCACACAGAATACCTGGTTCTGATGCTTCCATAGTTTACAAGGGTACATAGGACACGGTCATAGCAAGCTCATGTATGGTTGTACATGTGTAAAATTAGTAAAGGGGTGGGTTAATTTCAGGGTGCCAAAGTTAACAGAAAAAAATAGTATCTTGCTACAGAATAATTCTTCTGTACACTATGAAAATGTGTTGCTCTCATTGTTAATAACAAGCTGACTGACTGATAGCTAGGCAGGACTTTGGGGGTAGAGAGAATGCAGGGAGGAGAATGCAGGTAGAGAGAGAAGGGTGGAGTCAGGGGAGTCACTAGCAAGACACAGAGAAGAAACAGGACCTGTAAGATGAAAGAGAGGTAACACCATATGGTGGAATGTAGAGTAACAGAAATGGGTTAGTTTAACTTATTAGAGCTAGTTAGCAATAAATCTGAGTTTATTGGCTGAGCATTTATAATTAATACTATCTGTGTGGTTATTTGGGAGTAACAACTAAGACACAGAGAATCCCCACCTACAAATGGCCAGATTTCCACATACGACCTGGGACGCATACCTAACAGTCTGGTCTTGCAGAAGGATGCCTAAGAGACTGATTCGGATGGGTCCAGAATTCTCTAGATGCCTGGGGGCTACTAGAACAAAGACAACTGTATGGATTTTTATGCATTCAGATAGAATCTCTTCTCTGGTTCAAGCCCAAGGTTACACAGGAAGGGAAAGAAAAGACAAGAATATGCCCTCGCATCTTTTCAGGAGCTTCCCACGGGGCTTACTTAACCGTTTTGATGTTATAATGGGATCAAGTAGAACCTAATTGCACAAAGAAAGATGAAAACAGAGAAGCAAAGCAAGGCCAGGTGCTACTGCTCTAAGGGATTCAAAATACAGTAGCACCACCAAGGGAAACAGGAACTTCCAAGCTCATGAAAACAGAAAGAAGAGGCAAAATAATCCTTAGGAGTTTGTATATAAGAGTCAGAGGAACACATCCACAGAAAAAGTTTGCAAAGGCCCCAGAATCTCTGCTCTAGCTAATTATTAAAGGTCTCCTATTGTACAAATAAATAGTCTAGAGACACTAAGAATGCTTTCAAAATACACAGAAGTTCAACACAAAGTGTTAAGAATTGTATACGATGGCCTAAACATTGGAAGAAATCAATCTGAAACTAACACTCAAGAAACAGAAGTCTAAAAATGACCTGCATTCAGTACGGTGGCTTCGACCTATAATCCTAGCACCCAGTAGGCTGAGGTAAGAGAACTGTTTTGAATTTGAGACCAGCCTAGGCTACAAAGTGAGTTCTAGGTCAGCCTGAGCTATGTAATGGAAGTTAAAAAAAAACTGTCAAAAATATATAAGTATCACTAAAATGCTTGATAAGCTTAGAAAAATAACCATGAAAAAATGAAAATTTAAATTACTAGATGTGAAATATTTTTAAAGAAAAGCAAAAATGGGGACTAAAGAACATAATAACTGAACTAAAAAAAATAACTAGAGGGAGGGCTGGAGAGATAGTGCATCAGTTAAGAATACGTCATGAAGACTTGCATTTGTATGCTATTACTCATGTAATGAATCAAAGGTCCCACAAACACCTCTGAACTCCAGCTCCAAAAGATCCAACACCCTCTTCTGACCTTCACATACACAGATATCCACATCCATATACAAATTCACACAATAAATAAATAAATAAATCAGTAATTTGTTTCTTTTTAATTAACTGAGGGTCTCAATGTCATCCATTACGAAGTACAAAAAAAAAAAAAGAATTAGTATTCCCAAAATCAGCACATTGGAAATTATCCAGTTTGAGAAGCAAAACTATAAAAGGAATTGGGTGAGGGGTAAAGGACGCATAGGGACTGCAAAGCATCATCAAGCATCACACATTATTGTATTGAAAACGAAAAGACAGGAATGGGCAGCAAGACTGCGTACAAGAATCTGCTAACAAAAGGACATCCAGATTTATGTAGCTTGAAGAATTCCAAACAAACCAAATGAAAAGAGAGCTATGCTGCGACACATTATGAATCACACTGTCAAAAGAGGGCTTTGAGATTAAAAAGGGAAAGAGTAAAGTAGCAAATATACAGTGGAGCCTCCACAGGACTTCCAGGAGAGTTCTCTGCAGAACCCTGACAACCAGGGAGAGTAGGATGATATATTCAAAGTGCTGAAAGAGAAAAAAAAATGAACTACCATGAAAATTATGTCCTTCAAAGTTTTCCTCTATGAAAGACAAAGTGTTTCCTAGACGCAGTCACAAGCTGAAGACAAGTGTACTGTCACTAGACCTGACTCAAAAGAAATGCTGTAACCATTTCCCCAGTCAAAAGGAAAGTAAGCTAATTAGCAACATGAATAAGCATTTACTGTAAAGTTCACCAGTAAAGACAATTACACAGGCAAATAAAGATTAGCCCATTAATGTAATGTTAGCAAATTCATTGTTTTCAAGTAAGGTATAAAGACATAAATCTTAAAAAATAACTACAAAGCACAGTAATTTGTTAATGATAGATATTGTAAAAAGGTGAAAACTAGAACATTAATGAAAATGTGTAGAAGGAATAAGAATAAAGAATTCTTGCATACAGTCAAAGTTGTTATCACAGGCTCAAAACACACACGTTCCTTCCAAGACCTCCCCAGTGGATGCCTTCAAGAGTAGACAGTATTAAACACTGATGTACTAAGGGCCACAACTACTAAAGGGCTATGGTGTATCAGACATACTATAGATGCTCTAAACAAAGAGTATCAACAAATGCACAAGATTCCATCATACTACCTAGATCACTACACAATATAAAAACCACAGATGGTTTCTCTCTGGAATTTTCCACTTACTATTAGCATCCTACAGTTCACTGTAAGTAACTGAGCCTGCGGAAAGCAAAGCTGTGGTTAAGGGGACTACTGTAGCACATTAGAACTGAAACATGATTTATGCAAGTTGCATGGTAACATAATTTTGTAATGTAGTAAATATAAAAATATAAAGGAAAGCAATCAAAGCATACTGCAACAACCAAAAACAATCAAATCACAAAGAAAGGCAATAAAAGAAGAAATTAACAAAGGAACTATAAACCATCAGAAAGCACGTCACAAAATGGCCATGCTAATGCAAAAATGGGAAACTAAACAACACACACTTTATCCAATGGATCAAAGAAAAAGTAAGCAACAAATTTAGACAACACTGAAACAATTGAAGAATTACAACATAATAAAATGTACAAGATGAAATGAGAGCAATGCTAAGAAGTTCCAGCTATACAAATCTAAAAATTGAAGAAAAATCAAGGCAACAACCTGAATTTAAGCTTTCAGAATTTAGAAAAAAAACTTAACCCAAAGCCTACAGATAGGAGAAAATACTAAGATTATAGCAGAATTTTTTTTAAAAGTATCAGAAAGCTGGGCCCCTCTTACATCAATTAGCAATCAAGAAAATGCCTCATAGATATGCCTACAGGCCAATATGATCAAGACAATAACACCACTGAGACTCCCTCAGACATTTCTGGGCTATATCAAGTTGACAGATGAAGCTAACTAGAAGAGAGACCTAACCTCAAAAAAGAAAAAAAGGAAAGCAGGGATGGATGGATGGAGGAAGGGAGGAATAAAGGGTGGAAAGGGGAGGGAAGAAGGAAAGAAAGATTGCATAGTGAAGAAGAAGAGGGAGACTCCATCTTCTCCAGGGAAGAGCATCCCATAGGTTATCCAATCCCAAGTGATCAGTCCTAAATATATATATACATGGGACTCAGCAGCGTGTGCTTATGTGTCTGTGTGTGAGAGAGAGAGAGAGAAAGAGAGAGAGACAAACAAACAGAGAGAAATAATTTTCAAAAAAGACTGCAAGAAATAAATGCAGCTGGAGAGACAGACTAATTGCAAGAATGAGGATCTGAATTCAGATCTTCAGCTTGGGACACATTTATAACTCCAGAGATAGAAGATGGAGACAAGCAGCTACCCTGTGTTCACTAACCAGCCAGTCTAGCTAAGTTGGTGAGCTCCATGGCTCCAGGTTCAATGAGAGACCCTGCCTGCAAAAAAAATAAATAAATAAATAAATAAGGATAAATATACACATATACACAAGAAGACATTGGATATCAACCACTCACCTACACACACAGGCAAACTGTTTGCACACCAGTACACACACAAATAAGCATATCTTCAAAACATAACCCTAAAGCAAGTTTATGATGGCTTAGTAACTAAAGTGTTATGTCCTTGTTATCTGTGACAGTCATGGAATTCATAGTATCCCAAGATGAGGTAACTTACACTACTTGATTTTCATGTCCTTGTATAGCCCCTCTGCACTGTGTCTGATCTGGGTTTGTGACTCATTTTATTTAATAAAATGCACCAAATTGACACTCCACTAGTGCTAGAAAGAGCCTTAAGTGGCCCTACAGCACCCTTTGTTACACAACTGGAGATGCTGTGCATCCACGTAAGAAATCTGAATATCCTGCTGGAGAGAAGAGACTGCCACATGGAAAGGCCGTATGGGAAAGTCGCATGAAGAGGAAAACTCTGACTACATAAAATGATCCCAGCCTTCAGAGATGAGTGCAGCCTACCAATCATCCAACTACCCACCACCAAGATGCCAGCCATCCAAATACCCAACACCAAGATGCCAGCCATCCAAATACCCACTACCAAGATGCCAGCCATCCAACTACCCACCACCAAGATGCCATCCATCCAAATACCCACCACTAAGATGCCAACCATCCAACTAACTCACCACCAAGATGCCAAGGGAAGGACAGAACTATTTTCAACATTACAGCTCTGTCTAGTTCCCAGATCATTGCAGGACAAATCAAAAAATGGACAATGGCCCCATTGAATCCAGCCAACACATAGGCAAAGCAATAAAAATCATTGTCCCTTTAATTGTTAAGGTGGATCATCACAGAGTAATGTATCCATAAGTGATAAACTGGTTCCTAGAGGCAGTTCATTAACTAAGACCTAAAGCATACAGCCCAGTGTTAGGACAGACACCTGGCAGAAGCTAAAAGAACCTGTGCACTACTATGAAGAAGGCGGAAAGGACATGGAAGAAAATGGTATTTGACACAGAGCAAAAAGCCAATCCACACAGTTTGGAGACAGAAAGTTTGCCAAATATCACCTTAATATACAAGATAAAAAAGTATCTTTACTGAGTTTGTATAATACTAAAGAAAATTCCAGGTAAATACTCAAATGGCAACTAATTTATTTTAGCTGAAGCAAAAAAAGGTAAAAAGGAAAAAAAAAGAAAAAAACATTTCCATTTTCAGCAGGCACATACTAAAGACATTCCCAAAATAGGGCTCATCACTTTTAAAAACAAACAATTTTTCATTCTCAGTCTCTCATACCAGCAAAAGACCCTAAATTAGGATATGGCATTTAAGCAAGATTTGAGCATTGCCTCAACAGAAAAGCAGACTTGCAAGTGTAAAACTTCCTGTTAAGATTGAAAAGATCAAAGTAGTCATGAGGTGATACTCTGCAGTCACACACAGAATCCTTTCAAGAGATAAAGTGTGTGCCTCACGGATCCTGTCAGACAACAGGTCCTCCAGGAGCGACACTGCGGTTTTCTCTTGAGTGTTCTTAGCCAAGACTCAAAGGTGAAAATGACATATCTCTAAGAGAGATTAGATGTGGCTTCTAATAGTTTAAACCCAAAGAAACATATAAGATATCTATAAGGTTTTTGAGAAATTTTATCAGCAAATCATTACTGCCTTGGACTGAAAGATAGTGTAGAAGAAATAGGCCACTGGACTCCAAAAAAAAAAAAAAGCTTCTGAAAAAGGCAAACTAGAAAAATTATTCAACTGAAAAAGGAAGGATAATTCACAAAGTGAGTGGAGAGCCAGGGAGAAGAGCCCCATGCTGTGTAGAATTGTTCCCAGATCTTGAAATGAGGTAGAAGAACATCTAGCATTTGCCCATCTAGATCTCAGAACTGTCAGACTCAGGGACTCCTTTGTGGCTCCCCTGACCTCTCTCCTGTTAGAAATGTCTGCGGAGGTTTCCTACACTTGTCTCATCATCATATCCGGGCTGGGTGGGGTAGGTATGTCTCTGAGAAGACACAGTGTTCAATACACACATGAAAAGATTCTACCAACAGACATTAGGGAAGATAAATTACAGCCACAAGATATCACTACATACCTATAAAAATGGACACCATCACTTATCAAGTACTCCTGGTACAATTCTATATTATAAAAACATCAATTCTTTCCAAATTGTTATATATATTTAAACCATTTCTAATCAAAACTCTCAAAAGAGGTATGTATGGAAAACAGGAAGTGAACTAATTATGAAATTTGTATGGAAATGTAAAGCAAGAATTGCCTGGGAGTGATGGTTTAAATAAGAATGGCCCTCACAGGCCATATATTTGAATGCTCAGACTATTTGAAAGGATTAGAAGGATTAGGAGGTGTGGCCTTATTTGAGGAAGTGTGTCACTGAAGGAGGTGGCCTCTGAGGTTTCGGAAGCCCAAGTCCAGCCCAGACCCAGGTGTGCGCGTGTCCTACCCTCCCCACCTGCAGATCAGGATGTAGCTCTGGGTTATTGCTCCAGCACCGTAAGTACCATGCTCCCCAGCATGACGATAATGGACTAAACTTCCAAAACTGTAAGCAAGCCCCCAACTAAATGTTTTCTTTAATAAGAGCTTCCTTAATCCTGGTGTGTTTCATAACAATTGAAAAATAGCAAGTAATCTTGAAGAAAAGAAGCAACAAGAGGACCAAAATCTCAGAAATTATTTAAAGCTACACTACTTGAAGCTAAATAGCAATTTTACTTTGTCTCCAAGGTGATTCTAGATTCTATAAAATTGAGGAAGAAAATAAACACTGACTCCTAACCTCCACGTGCATGCACATAAACGTGCATGGATACATATATATACACACACGTAATGTCCATGGCAGTGTGTGGAGCTATAGCTCACCAACAGTGGGGCACATTCCCGGAAGGTACTAGGACCTGAGTTCAATATCAAGTACTTGAAGCACTATAGCATTAACACAAAGATAGACAAACTGAAAATCAACTACAGGTGAGAAACAAAGCCATACAAATAAGATCCCCTAGATTCCAAAAATAACATCAAGCACAGCAATGGGGAAAGTAGTGCTGCCATTTGGCCTGCATTGGTGACTATCTAAGAATGATACTTAAACCATCATATTGAGAACTGATGAGAAACAAAGGGAGTTATGATTATGGGACGCAGTTTCCACCTCCTGTTATAACATATTTATAACAAAAACTGAAGAAGAGGCCATCAAATGTATATCAGATATCAAAGTGTTCGGACTTTTTCCATACGAGTTGTTCTGTCCAAACTAACCAGGGAAAGGGCTGGTTACTTTTGTTAATGAGAGATCCACAGAGGTCAGAGACTGAGCAGTGAAAAGCAACTCAATGCTGCTCATGGGTTATCATCAACAAAACTTGTATGTCCAAGAGCAGCACAGAAGCAGGCAAAAGATCACCTTTGTTTATCACAGAGCCCCGTCTTAGACTCATGCCACCACACTTCCCACCTAGACAGAGAACATGCCAACAGTTCGCCCTATAGGTCGGATTCTACAATGGTTAAATGGCCCAGATCTAGACCTGCAGCGCTCATACAGTGACTGCTAATCACATGTGGCCATCTAAATCTAGTAAAATGTAAAATTCACTGGGTCTCAGCCGGTTGGCCAAGATCAAGCTCAGAATGCAAAGTTCAGCTCCTGGGCCATATTTCAAGCATTCACTAGCCATCGTGAGAAACACCTACTATATTCACACACACACACACACACACACACACACACACACACACACATCCCCTCTGTTGGCCACTGCTATAATCAAATGTATTTTTGCCCAGACACCGAAGGTATTCTTAAATTAAATGAATATTTATTCTTGAATAATATTTAAGAGGCTCTACTATGTGAATCGTAATCACACTGATACCAATAGACTCTAAGAAAAAAAGGTACTCACTCCCTGCCAAATCCCTACTCCCAAATCAGGCAGCAAGGTATTTATAGTGTGCCATCTGCATATAAAACAGAGTTTGACAAAGCAAAAGATTACACTGCTATTTTGCAGTACACAAAAAATCAAATTAATAATCTTCAAATTTAAAAAAGAAAAAGGCAAAACATTTTTCAAATACAGCAACATAGTCAACGAGCAGGCTTTCACTGTACTTGATCACCCTCTGCTGGTCATGCTGTTAAACTGCATGTACAAAGGAAATTCTATCTACACTGGGAGACCTTTTTAAAGGGCACAAAGAATATCAGCTTTCTGCCACAATGCATTCCTGAGAACCACATATGAAGAGGATCATTGTAAAGCAAAGCACATTTTCCATAAAGACAGACTGTGACTATATTCCTTATTCCAAACTAAAAGCTACCATCAAATAGGCCATGGAAAACCCTCATGAAAGCAAACATGCAAAAACTATAGTCCCTTGTAATCATTTAAAGCAGTACAATTATTCTCCAAGTCCTTTTTTATAAGCATGAATACATATCATTTATCTGACAAATAAAAGTTAAAAGGTAAGTTCCAATTGATATAAAATTAGCCTAATTTTGATATTTCGAAAAGTATGTATATCATGTTTCAAAAAACCTTAGAAATTTTTTATTGAAAATTTTGTTATTTTTATTATTATTTTTACATCTCAACCACAGTTTCCCCTCTCCTCTCCTCCCAGTCCCGCCTACCTCCCCTCTGCCCCACCCCATCCACCACTCCTCCATTTCTCTTCAGAAAAGGGTAGGCCTCCCATGGATATTAACCAAACATGGCATATCAAGTTTCAGTAAGACAAGACACCTCCTCATATTAAGGCTGGACAGGGCAGCCCAGTATGAAAAAAAGGGTCTCAGGAGTCAGCAAAAGCATCAGAGACAGACTCTTCTCCCACAGTCAGGAGTCCATAAGAAGACCAAGTCACACAACTGTCACATACATACAAGGGCCTAAATCAGTCCATGCAGGCTCCTCGATTGTTGGTTCAGTCTCTCTGAGCCCCTATGAGTCCAGGTTAATTGATTCTGTAGACAAACCTAGAATTGTTAAACATCTAGACTCCTTATAAAATGATACATAAAAAATCTAAAGGAATTCTTTTCCCTCCAATAAATTAAACTCCTCTCCAATAAGCAGAAGTGATGTGCCTCCTCCACTGTGAAGCAGTACTGAGAGGCCAGAATTTATTCATCCTTAATCCCCTCACACTCTGTCTTAGGTAGACATCATCATGCTGTGAGGAAACACCATGACCAAAGCAACTTGGGGAGGAAAGGCTTTATTCGGCTTCTGCTTCCACATCACTGATCTTCATCAAAGGAAGTCAGGACAGGAACTCAGGCAGGGCAGGAACCTGGAGCCACGAGTTGATGCAAACACCACGGAGGGCTACTGCTTACTGACTTGCTCCTCATGGCTTGCTCAGCTTGCCTTCTTATAGAACCCAGGACCAACAGCCCAAGGATGGCACCACTCACAATGGGCTGGGCCCTCCCCGTCATTCACCTGGGCCCTCCCCCACCATTTACTAATTAAGAAAATGTCCTATATTTGAATATTATTGAGGCATTTTCTCAATTTAGGTTCCTTCCTCTCCGATGACTTTATCCAGCACACTTTCTTTTTTTGTTCCAGTTTTTTTATGAAAAACTTTAAATAACATACTAATATTTTTATTGAGTGATTTACTTTCACATGGGAATAAAGTATTTACTTTCATTTAGGTATAATTAGTAATATTTTATTGTGATTTAGTTAATACAGGTATAAAGTATTTATTCTAAAAATCTAGAAACTGTAAGGCTGAGGAGTTCTTGCTGCACGCATATGATGACCGGAGTGTACAGCCCCAGCACTACATAAAAACCTGGGCGGACAGCAGAAAAATCCTGGTGCTTTGAAAGCAAAAGCAGACAAATTCCCCGGGTCCTACTGGCCAGCCAGCCTAGCCAAGTAGTGAGCTCCAGGCTCAGCAAGAGACCCTAGTTTAGTGGGAAACCCTGCCTTAGGAACAAGCATGAACAGGATACAGAAATGACATGAAGCCCGTCTACACATCACATGCAGCTGCTAATGTCTGTACAATACCATGCACCACGCTCTGCATTCCTTGTATCCTGGACAGTGAGACTTATAATTCCCTTGAATAAATGTGCCTACAAATCACCTTTTGAATATTTTCCCCAGTGGGTGGCGGCCTGGGGATGTGCTTGCCTAGCCTGCATGAGGTCCATAGACACCCACCTAAAACTCCAGGAGGGAGAAGCAGGGAGGTCAGAAGCTCAAGCTCTTCCTCAGCTACTCAGCAAATTCAAGGCCAGTGTTGGATACACGAGTTCCTGTCTCAGAAACAAACAACAGTAACAACCACAACAATGACTCTTTAATGGTTCAAATAGAACCTTTCCACCTGAGTCCTTACTTTTTGTTTTTGAGACTACAAGATGACTACTAGAATCTGAAAGCAGTTGGTAATCCGTGGACCTGAGACAATCCTTTGGAAGGATTTCATCAGTACGAAACAAAAGAGCAGTCAAACAATGATAAGCGAGTCCCTGTATGAACTGTGATGATAGCAACTGCCATGCCAATGACGAAGGCGGTAGCCACAGCTGAAGGCTCTGCGTGCATCGTGTCACTTTGTCCTGACACTGACTTCCATACAACCTCATTTTACGAAATGATGAGATTTGGGTTTAAAGTAACTCGCCTGAGGCTAGATGGTTACCAAGTATCAGTAGTAGGATTTGAACCATGACAAACCTCATTTCAGCTCAGCCTAGAAACAGCAAAGGACAAAGGAATAACTGCCTGGACTGCTGAGCTGGCATAGAGCAAAAAGGGCTGAAGAGATGGCTCAGCAGTCAAGACACTGATTCTCTCCTAGAGGACTTAGATTCATTCTCAGAACCTATGTGGCAGCTCTTAACCACCTATAACTATAGACAGGGGACCTGACACCTTTTTCTGGCCTCCACAGGCACCGCATCCACTCTGTGCAAAGATATGCATGCAGGGAAAACGCCCATACATATAACATTACATGAATATTAAATTTTTAAGAAAATAATTAAATTTCCATTATTTTCCGCCTAAGCTACCTAAAGCTTAGAGGTATCCTAGAAACACAGCCCATGAACCTGCATTTCAACATCAGACCCACTGTTGGGAATGCCATGTGAGCCTCCACAAATACGGAGGAGCAATGCTGTCAACTGCCCAGGCTTACAGAGAAGATCAAACAGGTAACTGAGAACAGGTGTCCAGACAGTAACATACATTAGGCACTCCACAAACGGCACAGATGCCCTCAGCTGGCTTTCCTGTTTTAACAAACTAGAAAACAAGTGGATTTCACAAAATCTGCAATGTTTACTCATCAAGGAAAGTTTCCTTCTTACGTTTCAACCTACAGACTTGTTACGTCTACAGACGTATTTGTTACATAGTTAAATTTATTAACTTTAGCACTAATATTAAAAATCTGTATTCCAAGCATTTGATAAAAGGTTTTAGAAGGCAATTTGACAGTACCTATAAAAATATAAATGTGTGGTTACTAAAAATAACAAACATGTATACAAAAAAGAATGCTACTATCTCTAACTCCCGACAAGTCCCATTCAGTAAAGATGATACCTAGTTACTTTACACACACACCCCACATCTTTGAAACACTTCTATACACAAATATAGTTCACTATACCTCTACCCATTTTTTAAATTTTATATATCTTACATACGTTTCCAAGATAGGCCATATACACTATTTTAAACTACTGTATAAGATATTAAATCAACTAATAATTCCACAAATAGAGCAATTCACCTTCTAGGAATCCACTATAGTCTAAAACATATGCAAGTGTGTAAGTATATTCTTGGTACTATAACTGATGAGCTGGTATCTTTAAGCCCTGGGCCAAATTAATGGCCAAAGTTGTTTACCTCCGTAGCATCTCATGGAAATCATATTTTGAACCCCAGCCACTACTCCAAGATCTGTGCGTTACTTCATACTTAATAGAAGATCCTGTAGTGGCATTTCATTTGTATTTTAATAAGTAAAGCTTGCCTGAAGGTCAGAGAGTAAAACAGCCACACTGGCCAGACTTACAGACCAGGCAGCAATGACACACATCTTTAATCCCAGTAGCCACACTAGCTTGCCATAGAAACCAGGCGGTAGTGGTACATGCCCTGAATCCCAGAACCAGAGAAGATTATAAAACAGGAGGAGACAGCTCTCAGACTCAGTCTCACTCTGAGGATTCCTGGACGCAGGATCGCCATTTTCTAACTGAGGTCAAGGGAAGAGCCAGTAGCTGGCTGCTTTGCTTTTCTGGTCTTCAGGTTGAATCTATCTCTGAGTTTTTATTAATCATGTATCAAGATCCCCCACCTAACCAGTTCCCACCATTATAGTTTTTAAGGGGTGCTTTCATCTATGCTTCCCCTTGCTCCTTCTGTGTCCTAAGCAAAACAAGGCCCTGCAGGATATGGTACTTCCTCTTAGTATCTGAATGAATGAAAATCTCTTCTTTAAAAGGTAGTTGTCACCACATCATCTTATCATAATTGATTAAAATAAATTCCAGGCATATTTAACACACGAAAGATACAAATGAGCTAGGCATTAGTGTGTGAACCAAAGCAGTCTTTATAGTAATAAAAAATGGAAGACATTAGAGATAGCTTTAAAACATTATCTTTTTAAAAACCTACATGGCAATGGTTTTGAGAACTAAGTGAAAAAAAAAGAAAGTTATGGAAGGTGTGTATACACTTCATAATTTCTTATTCACATAGATGTTAGGTATCTATTAAAGAATAATATATACCAAATTCTTGATGGTATTACCTCTCAGGAGGGAAGTAGGAAATAAAGAACATACAAAACCTTGGCTTTTCATTCTGCATACTCTACACTTAGGCTTCCACAAGTATTCACAGTTTTCTACATTAGAAAAATTCTGCATTCATCATGCATGGTTACATGACACCATCAGTAACAAAGGAGTTAAATAATATGTGTGTATTTTCTCATACTTCTGTGGAAGTCTAGGCACAGCTGAGCTAGGTCCTCTGCTTGCTACTTCAGAAAGCTACAACCACGATTTGACGAGAGCTGTGTTTTTGTATGCAGACTCCTCAGCTAGAGACAGATCCACTTCTATGCCCCCATGATTGTCAACATCCGGTTCCCTGAGGCTACATGAACCATGGAAGCTGCTACTTCTTCTACGTCACCAAAGGGCATAGCAGCAAGACCTAGAGTGAGATGGTGCTGGATATAACACAAGGCACTCAGAGGAGCGACCTCACCATTGCCATACTCTGTTGGTTAAAAAAAAGCCACAGGCCCTGTCCATCCATATTCATAGAGAGGAAATTATAGCATGACTATCAGGAACTGGATTCTAGGGCTACTGTAAAGACAACCTATCACAAAAACAAGGCAATTATCAGACCTCAATGGTTATGCTCTCCTTAGACAGGTGTTGTGAAGTCATAACCAACTAAAGTCAAATATAACTACAATATTTCTTTGTCAAGAAAAAGGTCAGATACTAAACACAAAAATGTAATAGCAGAATTTTAATTAAAATAGTAGTGATCTTTTAGAAGATCAGTGGGTCTTCTAAAAGAAAACATAGGTAATGACATGAACATAAACCAAGGAATATGAATGAAAGAAAGCAGAGAATCTCAGGAGTGATTGGTACTGGAGTTTCTGCTGTAAAATGCTAAGTATACTAATGCATGATGTATATTTGGGGGACAAAAAGAAAGCATGATAATAAGGGCTAGAATATGGCCTCCTAATACTTCCAGGGAGTGTGAAGCGAGGCTGCTTCCAGCCTACAAAGGAATAAAGGTAAAGGGAAGGTGTCATCTCCCCTGAATAGGGATCCTAACAAAAGGCTTCAAAAGGACTCTGCATCTTTAATAATATAAAAAGGCTAGGGCACAAACAGCATCATCTAAAATGCCATTAGAAATGCTTCACATACAAAAAGGTCTAAGTAAAGCAGGGCTTTATAAAGTGATCAAAAAAAGAAACACTAAGGGGGAAAATCTTTTAAGATTAAAGAGGTTTTTCAAAGGACAAGTTGAAGTGGCTGTAAAATTTATGAGGCAGCATTAAACTTCAGTTCTAAGTAACAATAAATTATTCACTATAAAAACATACATGTGTCAAATATTATAAGCCTCTTAAACTTTTTAAAACAATGCTTACAGAAGTTATTAGATGTAGTAGGTCAACATTAACAGATACCGACTTCTTCGTTAGCACAGTGTGACCACTCAGAGAAAAGAAGCCACCTTAGAGAGAAGAAGGAAAGCGGGGCTTTGGTGGGTTACTCAGTGCCGTGGCAAGCTGAATTACATGCAGGGTCTGCCTTAAATCAATCTTTATAACTTTAGCTAAAATAATGTTAGTTTTAACTTTTAAATGCCTCCATGTAAAATGACAAATATCTGTTAAGTAAAATACATATGGATTAAAGCTTAAATAAAATTTAGATTTTTAAAACAAATCAAGTCATAATTATTAAAGGAGTACGAAATACCCTGAGAAGGGTTTTATGACCCTAACTGACCATCAGCCTCATGTCATTGAGCTGAAAAGAAAGACCTTTAGGCGTGTCCTTGTCTGTTCCTCCAGTGTCACATCTCACAGTGTGTAGGCTCCTCTACAGTGCATGACCATGTTCCCTCCAGTGT
>JAQHUG010000264.1:1375982-1386879 GCA_028555095.1 Dicrostonyx torquatus | reverse complement strand
AAAAAATTAGTGCTTATCAAAATTCTAGAATCAACATAGGTGTCCATCAATGAGAAAATAAAATATGGGATTTATATACAATATGATTTTATTCAGACACAAGAACAAAATAATGTCATCTACAGGAAATGAAATGAACTACATATCATCATGTTAAGCAAAACAAACAAGATTCAGGAAGACAAATGTCACACATTTTCTCTCATACACAGAATCTAGACACTAAAAAATGACATGAATATAAAAAGGGTCACTATTACAGAAGAGAAAAAGGGAAGGCAGAAGTAGGAGGAGAGATAAGAGAGAACAATAAAGGGAACAACCATGATCAAAGTAAATACAATGTTCATAATATATATTAAAAAATGTCATAATGAAACTCATTATTTTATGTGATTAATATGTAGTAATTTCTAAAAGGTAGTGAGTATCAGAAGAGGATTGATACACATCTATCATCATGTACTATCAGAAGTCATCATGAGTCAGCGACAGATCTGAAGAGCAACAGAAGAGGAAAGGAAAGGCTTAGGATCAACAAGGCAAGGAAAGAGTCACAAGGATGTGGTTCAAGGGAAGGTCAGAGAAGCTGCAAGCTTCAGAACAAAGGCCGAGCAAAGACTGCATCATTTCTGTGTCACACTCCCGTCTCTCAATGTGCCTCCAAAGAAGTCTACATCATTTCTGTGTCACACTCCCATCTCTCAATGTGCCTCCAAAGAAGTCTGCATCATTTCTGTGTCACACTCCCGTCTCTCAATGTGCCTCCAAAGAAGTCTGTAGCATTAAGTCAGCCTCTCACTTTGAATATGAAATGCACTCAGATATCTCAGGGACATGAGAATGTGGAAGAACAAAAAGCCATAGCTTCTCAGGTTCACTCCACACCCCTAGTCAATGTCTACCAAGTTTACCAATTACTCATTACCCCTATAGTCAATAATACAACCAATGCAGCTTAGAGGATCTCCTGGAGCCCTAAATTCTATGCACCCCTCTGATGCATTAAAATATCTGTAAATCTACCTTGAAACAAAGGTTCTCATTCTAAAAGTACAAATAATAGGGCAGAAATGAAAGCAGCAGAAACCTCATTCATAGGTATCTTATCAGCTAGTCAGATTTAAAGAGTCAGAGGTTAACAGTGGGTCCAGGAAGTCACTTCCAAGGAGGAGGGAAAGACAAAGTGAAGGAGAAGTACCTAACTTTAAGGTCTCATGCTTTAAGCTCATGGCATGAGCCATGACATCACAATAAAATCCTGTCAAAGCTTAGAGGACAGTGCCACTAAATTTTTATTTATCCAGGAACAACTCAAAGTAAACAACCCTACATCACTGATAAATAATAGAATTAAGTAAGTTTTTAAAAAGGGAATTTCAACTTTATTTCCATTTTGACAGTTCACTTGTATGAATCTAATTCTGACTGAAGATATTCAGAATTACTAGGGAAACACACTTCTGGGTGTGTTTGTGATGGTGTTTCCTGAAAATTTTAACTGAGGAGGAGAGACCCATACTATATGTGGGCAGCATCATTTCACGGACTAGAGGACCCAGACTGAAGCTGAGAAGTAGCATTCTCTGCTCTCTGCTTCCTGACTACAGATGCAATGTGACTGGCTGCTCAAGCCCCAGACACCAGGTCCTCCCCACCATGATGGACTGAACCCTCAAACTGTGAACCAAAACATGTTCCTCAGTTGCAGCTTACAGGTATTTTGTCATAGCGATAATAAAACCATTAGTAGTTAATATAGCTATTTTGATTAGACATTCTTATTTTTAATCTTAAGGATCTAATTTCAGCTAGATATAGTGGCACATGCCTATAATCCAAGTACTGGGGAGGCTGGGACAGTATGTTGGAGGCTATCCTGGTCTAAATACCAGTCTAGCCAGGGCTACATAGTAAGAATATCTCAAAAACAAGAATCTAATTTCAAACACAATCTTACCTGACCTGTGGGGTAATTTTAGAACAAAAGGCTTCATATCTACCACAAAGTGATCAAATTCTGCATCCAGTTTCTCCCATTTTTCTTCTTCATTTTCCATTTCCATAATCCGTTCTGTGAGAAAGTTAAAATTGGGCATCAAGTTAATGTGTGAGGAAAGCTAAGAAACCATGAGAAAACACGTTAAAGAGAACTTGTCAGTTAAATACCAGTCCTCCTTACTTGAATGCTAGACTCAATGAAATTCCGATCAAAACTCAGACAAGCTGATTCTAAAATTTATGTGAAAAGGTAAAATGCATAAGCAAACTACCAGTACCGATTGTGACTGCCCAGAGAGAAGGTAAAAGTCGGATTCTAAGAAAACCGAGGAAAGAGCAATGCAGAATCTGGACTTAATGGTGCCTGGGGAAATGAGCCGTTGGAAGACTGAGAAGAAAGGACCTGGGAGGCAGCAATGCAGGAGGGAGTGAGCTATTCAAGTCAAAGATGCATTTCTAGGAGTAGCGAGTGGTACTAGGAGTAGTACCATAAGGGGGTCAGGGAGACAAGAAGATAGCTGTTTGGATCACAGGGGAACTCCGAAAGGGTGGAGTGGAACAGGTGATTCCCAAGGAGAATGGAGCTGAAGAAGTAAAGTAAGAGTGGACTGGTGAATGGAAGGCCAGACTGAGGAGCGACACAGGAGGGGAAGGAGCCAGTGAGATGGAGAATTTGAAATAAGGGGGAGTAGGTAAGTGATGGTTGATAAGTGATAGGAGATACCATCTTGGAAAGGAAAATTGCTGCTGGCTGGGATGTAGGAATAGTGGCAAGGTAAGGGGGCAGACATATACAGCTCAATGTCATTGCTGAGCAGAGCTAGTCCTACTTACCCGAGGCTAATTTCTGCTCTCTTCTTACTGTAAATGTTCACATGTGTGTTACTGCATTTACCATAATTTGTATATCATTTACATGCTCTCTACATCTGGGAGAGGTTCTTGGAAAGCAGAAGTTGCAACGTACACCTTAATAAGCATCCTGCATATTATAAAGTACATGTTAGGGGCTAAAGAATTGATTGCTGAATAAACAGATTAATGTTCAACTTCTACATAACAAAAAAATGGTTTTTTTGACAATTTTTGGAGGGGAGAGAGTACAAGTTTCTGTGGGTGTGTGCATTTTCATGTGGCATCTTTGCATGTCTTCTTGGATCACTACGCACATTAAGTTTTGAGACAGGGTCTCTCACTAAGCCTGAAGCTCATCAATTCAGCTAGGCTGTCTGGCCAATGAGAACCAGGAATCTACCTGTCTCTCGGGTTACCGCTGCACACCACCACATAAGCTTTTATTTGAGGGCTGAGGATCCAAACTCGGGACCTCATGCTTGAACTGCAGACACTTTACAGACGGAGCCATCCCCCAGCCCCAAATGGTTGCTTTGGAACACTTCTGCTCTGAACACCAAGTAGGTCTTAAAGGTACATGCTCCTAATTCCATTTGTCAAAACTGGCCGTGCAACTTCCTATGTTACAAAGAGAAAGGGGAATGTGTTTTCGACTTTAAGACATCCTAAGGGCTGACCTATCTTACAAGCCAGGCATCTTCTTTATTCAATCAATGAGAGTAATACAAAATATAGGAGAACACTCCCACATCAAAGACACAGTTAAAACAAACTTCATTCCGGGTTGGGGAGATAGCTCTGTGGCAGAGCATTTGCCTGGCAAATGTGAGGCTCCAGTCTCAATCCTCAGCGCTGCATAAATAATTAACTAACCAAGTAACTTGGTTTAAATTAATTTAGTGACTAGTTCATTAGTGTGGGGGAGTTGTGTTCGGTTTGTTTCGTTTTAAATTCCGACAATATATTCAGTACTCGGTGAAAGTACAGTATGATATTAGATAAAGCACACTATGACAGCATACTGGGGAGTAGGTAAGAAAGCTGGAAACGATTCAAGTGGGCAAGTAAAACAGCGGAAACTCCTAGGTCCACAACTTTAAGCACAGCTTTGCCCTAGATACACTTCCAGGCTTACACGCATGACCATGGACTCAAGATTGCCTAAGCCTGTCGTTTGCAGTGCCCAAAGCAAAAAGGTTCCTCGTGATCACTAATTCTCAATAAATCCTTTGACATTTGTGGAAATGTTAGTGTTTGATATTAGAGAATAGCATTCAGCAGTTAAGTGACTCACCAAAATCATATAATTAAGCAAAGCCCAGATTAAAATTCTGAAATCCCTAGGTCTTACATAATCTGACAACTTGATCATTTACATGTAAGTCAGAAATATCTCTAACTAATAAAAAAAGTAATTCGAATAATAGAAAGGCAATCCGAATGCTATCTGGACATGTAATAGTAAAATCATACTCGGAAAAGAAAAGCAGAAATGGGCTGGGTCAGTAAAGTTCTTGCTGAAGAAGCAGGAGGACTGAGTTTAATCCCCAGTATCCACCTAAGAAGGCAGGCACAAGTGACAGACACCTGTAATTCCAGCAAGCAGAAAGAAGGAGAGACAGGTGGCTCCCTAGAGCTCACTCACCAGTCAGCCAGATCTAATCAGGGAGCCCAGGTCTCAGCAAGACTCGCTCTGAAACAAGTTGGACAGCTCCTGAAGAATCTAAGGTCACAATGACTCCTGGCTTCCAAATTTCTGTGCATGCACATACCCGCGCAAAAATAATGCCAAAGTGATACTTAGCCGAACTCTGCCTTTCCTTGCCCCTTATTTATTCTTCAACAACAACAAAAAATATAAATTAATGTTTCAGTTTTTGAAAGAATTTCTGCTACACAAATTATACTGTACACACAAATTATGTCTAGCTATCAAAAAGGTTTTTACTACATCAGAACTTCAGGTTTAAGGTATTAAAACTGAAAAATAGGGCCAGGCGGGGCTGGAGAGATGGCTCAGAGGTTAAGAGCACTGGCTGCTCTTCCAAAAGACCTGAGTTCAATTCCCAGCAACCACATGGTGGCTCACAGCCATCTATAGTGTGACCTGATGCCCTCCTCTGGCCTGCAGGTGTACATGCAGGCAGAACACTGTATACATAATAAATAAGTAAATCTTTAAAAAAAAAAAAAAACATAGGGCCAGGCATGGTGACGCATGTGTTTGATCCCACCACTTAGGAGACTGAAGCAGACTTATTCACTAGTTTGAGGCCAGCCTGGTCTACAGAGAGAGTTCCAAAACAGCCACAGCTATGTAGAGAAACCATGTCTCAAAAAGTTTTAAAAAAAGGAAAAATAGGTAAAGCTCTATCTCTGGTTTAGAATTAAATCACTCATGGCCTGTCTTTCACTGATAATTAAAATGACTGCCACATGCACAACCTACTTCAAAAGTATAGAAAGAAGTAGGGTGTCTCTTTTATTTATATTCTGTATTTATGTGATGTCTTTTATGAAACTCACTGGCTTCACCTTTTTAAAAATCTGTTTCTTTGTGGACAGCTATAAAACGAGCTAAGACCTTCTCAAAGGTGCTTGGCTGCCACAGAAGTCGGCAAAGCACACTCAAGCTGCCAATATTAACAGCCTTAAAAAAGAGACAACCGCTAAGCCAAGGACGCACTTCATAGCATGCACCTTGCCAAACGCAACATAGTCCTGAAAGTTACATAAAATGTGTTTTGTTCCATCAAGTCATATTTTAAATATATTGTGGAGAGTAATACAGAAGACCTGAAATGCCAACGAGTCAACAAGGGTTACCAGGGCACGTATTTTGCAGGTTACACATCTGGATGTCTTCCCAGAAAGCATCTGGGACAACTGTGGGCCTTAGAAATGTATCCCGGTGTGTCCTCCAGGGCACCTAACCAAATAGACACGATTTCCACTATCCTTCACCGGCTGGAAGGTGGGGCTTAGCGGCGTCAATGACCCGACTGGGTCCTGTAGGCAATCAGCTGGACCTGAACACTGATCCTGCTCTCCACTCAGCTGGGGGTAAGGGAACGGGCTCACTGGCATTTCGTTTGTCTTCTCTATCTTACTTCCCATTATCTTTAAATAGTAACGACAAGTCATAAAAATACCAGCAAACTGATGGGGGGGGGATCACACGCCCTGTCATCCCAGCACTCAGGAGGCAGAGGCAGGTGGATCTCTGAATTCGACACCAGCAAGGTCTCAAACACAAAGCAAAAGACCGCTGTCCTAAGTACCTGTTCTCTGGGTCTCTACAAACACTGCACGTCTCATTAAGGGACTGCGACTCCGGCCGGGAAGCTTGCAAACCCTAAATTCAACAGGACTTTCTCGGAGCCAGCCTGCAGTCGGGTCCTGCTCCCCCGGCAGAGCACTGCAGCTGTCCGGTTCCATGTGGTCACTTCCTCCGCTGCGGTGAGCGGCGCCTGCGTGGCCCACCCAGGCCCGGGCCGCTGTCCTACCTGCTGCAGGACACAGATATCTCCTCACAACCCCAAGCCCCTACCTCAAGGCTCTGGGCCACGCCATGCCGCCTGACCCAACTTTACTGAGAACTTTCCCTGGCCTTCGCTAGGCTGCTAACCCCGCGGGGGCGCGCGCCACACAGGCCGCAAGCGCCGGTCCCCGGCCTGCGGCGATGCCCCTCCCCGAGCCAGCCGGCACGCGCAGGGGCTCCATCCCGCGCAAAATTCCACTCAGAACCTGGGACTAGGGCGGGAGCGGGAACTATTGGTGAGAGAAGGAGAGAGAAAGAGAGAGAGAACCTGCAGCCCCCACAAGCAAGCCGTCCACTCGGCCGCCGCCCCGCAGCCGCAGCCAAACGGTTTCAAATCCTTGCGGGCCGCTGGGTCGCTGTAGTCCAGCATAACCAGGGGCGGGACTACCGAGCTCGTCTGTCCCGCCCCCTCGAGCAGCCGCTGGCCCTCCACGCGGTTGCCATGGCGACGCGCTGGGGGATGTCTAGCACTGCCTCTCACATCCGAGGGGGCGGGAGTTTCCGCCCTCCGGGCTGAGGTTGTCACTCAAGGGGCGGAGACTTCCCACCGTGCTATTCCCCACCCTCCGGGAAACGGTGACCCCAAGCCTCTCCGTCGCTGTGGTAACGGTCTAGTCCACTGCGCAGGCGCAAAGCTCGAGTTTTCCCTTGTCTAGCCCTTGGCGGTTTCCTGACTTAATCTCCTGTGATCCTGGGGGGCTGTGTGGAGTGAATGCTGCTGCTTCCGGGCTTCCTACTGAGTAGTTTGTGAACACTTTAGAGACTGAGGAGAAAACAAGAAAACACTAAAGCGATGGGCTTACTGGACAATGTTCATAGAAAAGCCTGTCTGTTGTTTGAACAGATGTCACCTTTGAGTAAGCTTTAAAGCCGGGAGAATTTATCCTCGTTAGCTCACACGGCAGAGGTGAGAGGGTGAATTATTCAGGATAAAGAGCCATCGTAAGTCTGAAAACACTAACTCTGAAAGATGCCGAACTGAAATAAACGGCTTTCTGTCTAGTAACTCTCTACAGAATCGTACCATCAAATAGGGGAGGAAATGTATTTTTGTCCTTCCCAGGAAGTATCATGGATCTCGGGGGCAGTCTATATTGCTGTGTGGTGATGTTCTTTGATCTTTTACGTTTCTAGGAGCTCTGAACTATGTACTTTAAAATACCAACAGAAACAAAATTTAAATTGCAAGAACACTGCCTTAAACGAAATTCAGTGTGCCACTGTTTTTCATCTAAATTCAAGGCAGAATTCCTTCTGCAGAATCCCTGCGTTGCGCTCAGTGTGGTGCCCGACCCTAACACAGGCACAGCTTGAAACATCAATTTTCCATAAGGAAAACAGAAGAGTCACTTGTTTGTAATTAGCTCTTTCCGGCTTCCAGAAAAAGACCACACTCTTCAAGGTGCACTTTCAAATCCGCCTCCCTGGAGGTGAAAACCAATAGCTCCTCATTGTTACAGAGGCAAATTGTGCTAAAGAAAAGAAAGAAGTCAGAATGCTTTCCAGACTATTTGGTTTCCGAACGCATATTTGAACACACTCACAGCTGAGGAATGACCGGCAAGCCAGATCATTTGCATCGAGAATCGTTGTCAAATATGCAGAAATGTGACCAGTAGGAGACCATGGAATGTAAGAGGCGGAGATCTTACTGATCAAAAGATACAGATTCTCAAGTAGGAATAAGAAACTCAAGAGTACAACGTGGTGACTATAGGCAATAACTGTGTATTGAACCTTCTGAAGGGCAGTTTGTGTTATATTTATGTACAGGACACTTGACAGTGTACAGTTAACCCAGCTCAGTGGCAAGTTCTTTGGCCTTCACCTTTTCCAGCTTGTCAATGCGAGCCATAAGATTTCGGACCCGAAGCATTGTCACCCTATGGTGGCGGATCTCACTGTGTCTGTCCTTGTAGCTGGTCCTGGTAGCTTCCACCTGCTTAGCGGAGTGTTTCCGTCTTGAGTTAGCCTGCGTGACAGCAACAGTGGAGCCAGCCTTCCTTGGACCAGCCGCCCCAGCTTGGCCCTCTATTTGGTGATGCAGTAGCGGGTCCCCATGTTGTGACACAAGGCAGAGAGGAAGCCTACCAGCTCTACCGGGTCGACACTGTGTTGACCAAGAGAGGAGCTTTGCTATTCTCTACCGAGGTTGTTGTGACCCTTTGAACTCCTGCTTGAGGGACAGGTGGTCTCTTAGTGGGGATGTCCCCATTTGCCAGCAGCTCCGCACAGCTAGCAGCCATAGCTTCTTCTCCAGCTTGGTCTCTCTTGCCCTGCACTTTTGGGCAAGCTTAAGTAGGTGGTGGCCGTGTGATGGCCCAGGGTCTGGGTGAACTGGCCCAGTCGTAGGAGGTACATCAGCGACTCTCAGGGCTTCTCAAAAAAAGAAAAGAAAAGAAAAGAAAGTTCTTTGCTGTTGCAGCCGGATGGAGCAAGGCCATTTGATAAAGCATGTGAGGTCCCTTTTGGTCTGGGTGTCTTGCCCAGCGCTGAAGTTCTTAGGCCTTTGCTCATAGGATTTACCCTGATTTTGGCCTCTTGCTTCTTCATGATGGAGGGACAGTGGCCGTCTCCTTCCCCTTGGCATTTTTTACTTTGAACATTTTCTCCTGCTGCAGTAGAGAGTATGTATCATATTCTTGAAAATTCCGCTCAAGGTATATTGCTGTATGTAGTATTCACCTAGTAAAGTGGATAAATACATGAAATAACATATATGTTAATTTGCTCAAGTTAACAAGTCCCTGTTGCATGCATATTTCCAAACATTGTGCAGCACCAATAAACACATATGATTTTTAGACAATTAAAACAATACAAGGACTGCAGAGCTAGTCCAGTGGGTATCTGAGTGCTTTCTTGTGCATGAGGACTAGCGTTCAGATCCCCTGCCAGGTGGGTGTGGTTCCCACCTAAAATTGCAGCACCCAGAAGGCGCAGACAGGATCTGAATAGCAAAATGGCTAAACAAGCTTCATAGAGGAGCTCTGGGTGCAAATGAGACTTCGTGGTGAATGATCAAGGAAGACTCCCAGCCTCAACCTCAGGCACACACACTCACACACGCATACACACACACGCGCACACACATGCACACACATCACATACACATATTTTCAAAGGGGGCAAGAGGAAAAATGTAATTCAGTCAAGTTCAGAGGAAATGAGGGAAGGAATTTTCCTCCCTTAATATCTACCCTCAAATCTCTCCCAAAATAACTCTTGGAAAATATTAATGCAGACCGGAATTATGATAGCACATTTTTTTCCTTCATTGTTTTTCATCAGTGTGAATCTGTCTAGTCATTTGAAGGACTGTGGGTAATAAATACACTGAAAAACACACAACACAAAAATAAATGTTACTGACTTGGAATCACTGCAGTAGAGTGTCAGTTATTTTAACTCCTTATCAAGAATTAGACATAAACAGAAATGGAATTTTATTTACTAAGCTAAGAATTTTCAGTTGCAGATTTTTTTAGATTGTGTATCCATGTTATTATAGGTAAATTAGAAAATGCTGAGCTCTTTAAGGAAGAAATTAATACAATTCTACCATTAAAAAATAACCAGGATTGGGGGTGGGGTGGTGGTGGCACACACCAGCCTGGTCTACAGAGCATGTTCCAGGACAGCCAGGGCTACACACAGAGATCCTGTCTTACAACAAGAAAAAAGAAAAAGAAAGGAAGGAAGAGAAAAAAAAAAGTAATAGGATTAACATATATGCACATACACATATGTTCAAATCTTCTGTCTATATACATTACACTATCACCACTTTAAACATGGCCTTATTATCCCACCGTATAGCTATAAAATACTTTGTTTAATTTTCTCCTGTAGTTACTAATTCTGGTTTTCACAGTATTTCTGAAGTAAAAGTCATCATTGAAGTCTCAGTTACCAGATACCTCCATATGACAGACTTATTCCATGGATGTGTGGGTACATGTATGTATATGTTTATGTGTACATGTGCGGTATGTGCAGAGGCCAGCGGTCAATGACAGGTACCTTCCTCAGTCACTGTCCACCTGAGTTTTTGAGACAGTCTCTCACTGAACCTGGAGCCTGCAGCTTTGATGAGGTTGCCTGTCAGCCAGCCCCAGGGGGCTGTCTACTCCTGCCCACCCCCACCCACTCTCAGTACCAGCAGTTATAAGCTCCTGCACCTGGCTTTCATATGGCTGCTGGGGATGGAACTCAGGTGCTCAGGCTTTCAGGGCACACACTGTATTGACTGAGCCATCTTTCCAGCCTGTAAGACAAGGACGACCCTAAGAGGGATGCATGAATTGCCCTGGGAAGGGAAATTTGATGAGATCTCCTGGGTAAACTGAGGGTGGTAAAGTGGAGGAGATGGAGGATAAGAACATGAGGGAGCAGGGTGGTCGAGTCTGGGGGGGGGGATGGAGTGGGAAAGCAACGAAGAAATATCTTAACAGAGAAAGCTATTATGGGGCTAGGGAGAAACCTGATGCTAGGAAATTC
>JAQHUG010000264.1:1360990-1372604 GCA_028555095.1 Dicrostonyx torquatus | reverse complement strand
TGTGTGTGTGTGTGTGTCCATTTACAAGTAGAAGTCAAAGCACTGCTTTTGGGAGCCAGTTCTCTCCCTATAGCACATGGGGGTCCCAGGGATCAAACTCCAGTTGTCAGGCTTGGTAGCAAATCCTTTTGCCTGCTAAGTCATCTTAATTATTTGTTTTTAAGAGATATTATAACTAGATGAACTTAGCAAGGTCACATGACCTAAGGTCAAGCATAATATATAAACATAGATCATGTGAATAAATATTAAATTAAAAAACTTTAAACAGCTTGAAAAAAGAGGAAGTGCACTTAGTACCAGGATAACAGAAATGGTGACTTAAGGGCAAGACTCTACCCACTGATGGCCTGTAGGATGTAAAACTTCAGACTTACTTGAGAATCTTTTATTTAAAAAGAAAGTACCTGAAAATACGGAGCTACGAGGGTCCCCTTTTCCAAAATGGCCACCCGAGGAAGTGTTTCTTCCCACTTCCTCTCCCTAGGAGTGGGAAGTCTACTTTGATTGTTAGCAGGACACAACCTAGAAGCACCTGGGAAGAGTCCCCGTGGCCGATCCTCTGCATTGGGGTGGCCTGTGGGGATTGCCTTATTTAAGTTAATAGGTGTAGGAAGACCTGGCCCACTGTGGGCAGCAGCATTCCCTAGGCAGGGCTCCTGAACCATGTAAGACTTAGAGGTATTAAATTAAGCACAAGTAAATAAGCAAGCAAAGGTGCTTGGGTGCATTTCTCTCTTCTGGTTGTGGGTGTTATGTGTCATGTGACCAACTGTACCCAGGTCCTGTCATGGTGACTTCCTTACATGATGGATGTGCCCTAATATCAACCCTTCGCTCCTCGGCTGCTTTTAGTCAGGGTGTTTTTTTTTTTTTATCACAACAGAAACAAAACTAGGACACACACTAGATTAAAAATGAAACAAAAATATCATTGCTATAACATATTTATGACTTAGTAAGGAGAGATGTACTCAGCGCTAGACTGTCTTAATAATTGTAAATGGGCTCTGTTGAAGGTCTATGTTTAATTACGTAAAGCAGGAAAATGTACAAATCAAGTTGCCCCAATTAAGGGTAACTTGATGAATATCTTGTTGAAAATCTAGGAAATTTCTGCAAATGAATGTTTTTTATATTGGCATGGAATTAGATCTCAGATGTTGTCTTTCCTCAAATCTTCAGCTTTAGATGATCAAATACTTAATAGCATAGTGGATTAAATGAACTCGGGAGAAAATATAAGTGTAGAGGAGAAAATAGTGTCAGATGGTAAAAGCAAGGGAATTAATTTATCTGATGATTAACTGACACTTGTGTTTCTCTGTCGTTTCTTGCAGAAAACACACCAGCGACAAAGCATCCACGTGTGTATTGTTTGTTCTGATTGAAATATCCGTGAAATGCCCTTGAGCACAGGATTAGCTACTTTTCTTCTTATTTCAGCAAAATACGCAGAAAACGTAAACGTCAGGGAGGAAAGGCTTGTTGGACTCATGGTTTCAAAGGAATCTCAATCTATCAAGGCAGGAACTCCGGGAGGAGTGGCTCTGTGCCCCGCGGCAGGAGTATGAGGCCTCTGGTTGTTCACACCACAACAGAAGACCCCAGTAAAGAAACTGCCCCTATGAACAGACCGGTGTCAGATGCTGGACAGAACTGAGGGGCTGACATCTGTTGCACCCATGGATTTAAACTGGGATCTAATAGCATGACTGTGCTGTTTGCCTTGCTCTCAGCATCACTCAGCTGCTTGGGTGAAGGCACAGGGAAGGGAAGGAGAGCCTTGGGTGGGTTTGGTCAACAGATACAACAGAGGAAAGAGGACAAAGGAGTAGGACGTACTCAGAGGAGTGACGCCAAAGCCAGATGTTAGACTGACGACGGGTAAGTGACGGTCTTTTGGCATCATGTAAACACAGTATCAAGAATTCCAGTCCAGTTCTGGGGACCTGGAAGTTCATGCTTATCCCTTTGTGGCCATGACTTTTAAACTCAAGTCAGCATAAGAATTATCGGGGCTGGAGAGATGGCTCAGCGGTTAAGAGCACTGGCTGCTCTTCCAGAGGACCTGGGTTTAATTCCCAGAATCCACATGGTGGCTCACAACCATCTGTAATGAGATCTGATGTCCTTGTTTGGCCTGCAGGTGTACATGCAGGTAGAACATAGTATACATAATAAATAAATCTTTTAAAAAAAGAATTATCTAGGAACTACATCAATATAGATTTTGAACTTATTTTCAGGAATTCTGGGACACAGACTTTTTTTTTTTTCAGTTTAGTGAGTAGATAGATGTGACTCTGTGGAAACTACTCCATTGGAAGAGGTTACTCTGCTATTGGTTATGCTTGTTTCTTCACAGCCAGGAACCAAGGATGTTTTGTGTCTTTGGATCTCTTGACATAACTAAAGCCACGGTACCACATGGAACCACGCGGTAATGACTGAGGCAGTTCAGCAACTTTATTTTGCTATTTCAGGAGGAGTCCTCAGGCAAGCAGAGATACAAATATGACATTCCGTGTTGTTTCGGAAAATGGCTTCAGCACGGCGTCACGTCCCAAGCATTCGTTTTCCAGAAAGCCAGAGAACTGTGCTCTGCGGGAGGATGGGAAAAATGAACCAGAGACAGTCATTTCTTACATTTTGTAAAGAGCTCCGCCAAATCAAATACATCTTACATGTGTGTTGAATAAATTCAATCCTGGCAATAAAATCGTTTCGTGTGAGGTCTCAGCGATGGGAAAGAAAAATGGGCAAGGATAAGTGATTCATCTCCAAGAAGAGAAAATGAAAGGTTTTCTATAACTCTGGCAGACAAGATTAAAAGGGGGAAAATCATATTCACCCTTTATTTATTCCCTACGGCATCAAGAGTGCTGCTTCGGTCTGAAGACCATGAGGAAAATCAGATTGAAAAATCTGTAGCCATGATGTTCTGATTTTTAAACTAACTCCTCCTGGTGATTTCTCTACTGATTTGTACTGTCTATTGCCCTTTGTCAATATTATTTTTATCATCTCACTATGCATCTATCCTCTTCTTGTATTTTGTTTGTGTGTGTGTGTGTGTGCACATGAATGTGGAAAGCAGACCTCGACGTTGGGTGTCTACCTCTCTCACTCCCCACTCCGGGGTCTCTCACTGATCCTGGAGCTCACTGGTTGGCTGGCTGGGCAGTAAACTCTAGAAATCTTCTCTCTATCTCCCCGTTCTTCTGTTCAGTCCTAGGGCTAGAGGCTTACTATCCAGCCCAGCTGTGTTCTGGGTATCCAAACTCAGGCCCTTGGACTTGGGTAACAGGTACTTTACCAACTGGACAGTCTCCCCAGCCCAAGTGCGTCTATCTTTGGGGCAATAACAACCTATTCGGTAGGGTTCTAGCTATTTGTAATTGTGATAATGTCACTGACTGGGCACTTATCCTATGTCATGCATAATATTTCTAATAAATATTTATAATATTCAATTAGGGTTGGGCTGATGGCTCAGTGAATGCTTGCTGCATAACTGTGGGAGCCTGAGTTCAGATCCCAGCATCCATGTGGAAATTTAGGCATGGCCACACACAAATGCCTGTACTACCAGTTTTGGGATGGCTGGGGACAGGAGGATCACAAGAACTTGCTGGCCACCAGCCTAGCTCCAGATCTAGTGAAAGACCCTGTCTAAAAGGAATAAGGCAGAGAAGGATAGAGTCGGGTCTATGGCATCTTTCATTAGCTTCCACATGTAAGCACAGGCACATGTACCTTCACATACACACAACACTCACTCACACACACCACTCACATACACACACAAAATAAAATACTTCTATCAGTTGAACCCATCTTATGAGGTACTTCTTATTAATCATTTACACTTTCCTTCTCTGAGTTATAAATTCTCAGCCCCCACCCGCTCCCAGTTACATCTATTCTCAATTGTCTTCTAGCTGTCAATACAGGGCTATCAGTGTATTTGGAGCATTAAAAACCTGGAGCCGACAGTAACTTCAGCCTCTCTTGGCTCTTCATTCCTAGCCATAACGACTATATTAGCCCTAAATCGGAAATCTAGGTTAGCATTTAGTTCTCCACACTGACCAGGATCCACATCTGAATAAAACATAAGCAACTAGCATCTTTCTCAAAATATTTTGCTCCAATCAAACCTTACCCTAAAGAATTCTTTTTAAATTAGGCATTTCTGAAGGCAAGAAAAATAATATTGACTCTACAGACAAATCACCATCATTATCATCATCTCTCTAAAATGTTGAATAAAGAAGTAATAAATGTTTGCATCATTCAATATTTCACAATGTTAATTTTCATACTAAACTCAGAATTACAGGAGATGATATAATTCACCTCCATAATCAGCAAGGAAACCCATAACCTCAAGGTTTAATGGAAAGTACTGGACAGCAAAATACGTATGTAAGCCATGAAGCTATAGTCAGCTCTCTGCTGATTTAGCTTCTAAGAGTGAGTCGATAGCATAAACACTGATGACAGCGAGGGCCAAGGGGACGTTCCAAGTAAACAGCCCATGGGAATCTTACCCTTGAAACACTTGGGGATGTCGAGGGTGCCATCAACGCACTGAGTTTCTTCAGTATAGCTGCACTTCTTCTCCTTATTTTTGCAGAAGAAAGAGACCTTGTCACCATGCTTCATTCCGTTCTTAAACTGTTCCTGGATCTTCACTCTCTCTCCTTGGTACAGCACTGTGGCTTTCTTAACAGATACTTGGCAAGTTGCTGAAGGAGACAATATCGGTAGTCAAGACAACCGTTCACGAACCCTTTGTTAAAGAGCGCATAGATGACTTACGTTCGGTGAGACGGCTGAGAAGGTGAAGGTACCAGCCACCAAGCCTCGCCACCTGAGTTTAATCCACAAGCCCCATGTAGTGGAAGGAGAAGACTAACTTTAGCAAGTTGTCCTTTGACCTCCACACAGGTGCCATGATGTGTGGGATCCCACACACATTTATACACAGACATGTGTGCACAAGAAATACATAACACATTTTTTAAAAAAGAATGAAAAAATTTGAGTCAGTAGATGAACACAACTGAGATAGGCCAAGACAAGGGTTCTAAGAAACGTGTGATGTGCAATGTCAATTTGATTGATGATAGAAGCTTCCTGTCCACATTTCTGGCATAAGGTCAAAGGAGCAGCCCCTCCCATGAAAGATGTAAGCCTGAGCTGGCCTTCACTCAGATCCCCTTTATGGGGCCGATACATCCATCAGTCCACCACCATGGCTATAAGCTGCTGACGGCTCACAGATGACTCCTGGCCAAAAGTTAGTTTCAGGGCCGGCAAGAGGCTCAGTGGATAAAGGCATCGCCATCAAGCTTGATGAGTGGAGTTCAATGCCCTTGACCACACAGCAGAAGAAAAGAATCAATTCTAGAGTATTGTAGACTGACCTCCACATGCGGGTCATGGTGCCTGTGCCTGCACACACACACACACACACACACACACACACACACACGTGTGCAATATAAAAAAGTGAGAAAATTTTAATTGCTTTCAGGTTTTTGTTTTATATATATGTGTGTGTGTGTATGTATATATATATATATAAAATTTAATATATATATATTTTTAAAAGAGGAACTTGGTCAAAATGAAAGATCCCATCCCAGATCCACGAAATCAGAAACTCTGAGGATGGAGCCCAGAAATCTGTGTAAAAACTAGCCCTCAAGGGTGCAGAAATGACTTAGTCAGTCAAGTGCTTGTTGTGTAAGCATGAGACCTGAGCTCAGAACCCCCACATGTACCTACATAGAAACCAGAGTGAAAGAGGAGGCCTGAAGATGCAGACAGGCGCTTTGCTGGAGCTCTCGGGCCCGCCAGCCTTCAGGTCCAGGGAGCAATCCTGTCTCAAAAAGCAGAGTACAAACAGATTGAGGAAGACACCTAACACTGACCNATATATATATTTTTAAAAGAGGAACTTGGTCAAAATGAAAGATCCCATCCCAGATCCACGAAATCAGAAACTCTGAGGATGGAGCCCAGAAATCTGTGTAAAAACTAGCCCTCAAGGGTGCAGAAATGACTTAGTCAGTCAAGTGCTTGTTGTGTAAGCATGAGACCTGAGCTCAGAACCCCCACATGTACCTACATAGAAACCAGAGTGAAAGAGGAGGCCTGAAGATGCAGACAGGCGCTTTGCTGGAGCTCTCGGGCCCGCCAGCCTCCAGGTCCAGGGAGCAATCCTGTCTCAAAAAGCAGAGTACAAACAGATTGAGGAAGACACCTAACACTGACCTTTGGCATACACACACTTGTGTGTGCACACCAGCAGGCACACATGCATACACCCATATATTCATGTATACACACACACACACACATCCCTAGGGGACTCTGATACAGAGCAAAGTTTGAGAACCAGTGCCCACCCTAACTTCTCTGTCCCGATATTTTCTGAGGTATTGGCTTCATAAATCAATTGTACTTAAACACCCATCCCAGACTCCTCTGCTTCTAAGAGATTCCAACCTATAACGCCAGTCATTCATCATTTTGTTTTTGTGCCTACTCTCCTTTTCTGTTTGAGCAGTTCGGCTTAGGCAGAGATTTACATAGTCATGGCTTTATGTGAATCATGGCACTGACAGGATTGAGGACAGATGCCCAACTCCAAAAATTTGACATCTCAAGGAAAGGATGCTGCAGAGATGCCAGCTGGTGAAGGATGCTTTACCTGTTGTAGAATCAAGCCAGTTTCAAACAGGAGAGGGACACAGAGATGAGGCATGTTTTAACAGCTCCTCAATTGCATATTTTTAATATAACAAGCCACAATTTCCTTGAACTAGTTTAGACGTGACATTTGATCTTTGCGACAAAGAGAACCTTAGCAAAAAAAAAAAAAAAGAGCCCAAAAGTGGGTGGAGTAGGATGCTCAGGCTGCAGAGATGGGGCTCAGTGGTTGCACTGCTCTTCCAGAGGACCAGAGTTCAGTTCCCAGCACTTGCATCAGGTGGTTCATAGCTGCCTCTCACTCCAGCTCCAGGAAATCCAACCCCAGCCTCTGTGAGCACCTATATTCATGGGCACATACCTCACCTCCACGCGAATTCACACAAATCTAAAAATAGTAAAATAAATGTTTAAAGGTACTCGTGAGCAGATTTTAAAATAAATACAGGCAGAAACCTTAGTATTCCGCCATATTATCAATGCTTCAGAAAAATCCATGTATTTCCTATAGCTAGACTCTAAGCAACTTTCTTAAGCATGAGAGTTCTCCGTGTACTATTGAGTCCTTAGGACTTTTACATGTCAATGGCTATGAAGCCAGTCTGAGCAACAAATAGAGAATAAACAGAACGAGAAAATGGCAAACAAGAGCGATGCAACAGACGAATTTAGTCCTTTGCAGGACCTCACTCACACTCCCATACCTTTACAGCTTGGCTGGGCGGACCAGGTTCCTGTCTTGGTGCATTCCACTTCCTCTGGGCCATCCAGACTGTATGTGTCATGGCAACCAAACGTGGCTTTATCCTGATAATGAAGCACGGACTTTGCAGGGTAATTCACGAACCCATTGTCTGGCCTCGATGGGAACGGGCATTTTACTTCTAAAAAGTGTATTCAGTAAGGCATGTTAGTAACAGTGTCGTCTGACAGTTACAGGATGGCTACATCCTTCCTAGCATCACACCACGGAGTCACTGCCTATTCCTGTGGATGGAATGCAGTTTCTAGATGCTCCGTGCTTGGTTCTGTCCCCATTCTCTTATACTTACAGAACCCTGAATATTAAAGAGGAAAGAAAGGAGAGGAGAGGGGAGAGGGAGGGGAGGGGAGGAGAGGGGAGAGGAAGAAGAGGGGAGGAGAGAGGAGAGGGGAGAAGGAGGGGAGGGAAGAGAGTGGGAAGGGTAGGGGAGGGGAGAGAAGGAGAGGAGAGGAGAAAAGAGGAAGAAACATGTTTTGAGAGTAAATAACAGCACCCTGCTAGCTCTTTGGGTTTTGAGTTTCATCATGAAATGTCATTCGTCATAAATTTCTTTTTTTGTTGTTTGTTTGTTTTGGTTTTGGTCTTTCGAGACAGGGTTTCTCTGTGGCTTTGGAGCCTGTCCTGGAACTAGCTCTTGTAGACCAGGCTGGTCTCGAACTCACAGAGATCCGCCTGCCTCTGCCTCCCGAGTGCTGGGATTAAAGGCGTGCGCCACCACCACCGGGCTCATCATAAATTTCTACAGTCTAAAAAGTAGGTATGAAAGAAGAGGGAGAACGTCTTTTTTCTAATCAACAAACCTGATTAAAAAGATACTATGATGATTCTTAAATTTAGATAGATTATAAAGTCATAGCCATCAATCAGACTATAATCCAGTTTTTAAAACCTTCCTATCCCTTAATCCTGGCATCTTTTCGCCAGCCTCACTGGTGTCCAGCTGTCACTAGATACAAGTTCATCCATGCCTTTGGCTTTGTAAGTGTTGTGTCCCTGCATAGCATGTCTTTCCTTCGTCTTCCACTCATAATCCGAAGAGGTCTTGACCTCTGGAAATACCACTCAGTTCGTCTTGGACTGTGAATTGCATGAGATTTAATTCCCTGCAGATCAGAAGCAGAACTCATTCATCTGTTATCCCTGGTACAAAACCCACTGCCTGACACATGGTAGGTACGCAATAGACATACAGGGTGGTGGTGCACGCCTATAATCTCAGCATTTGCGGGGTAGAGGCGGGAGGATCAGGAGTTTGAGACCAATCTCAGCTACATTGCGAGTTGAAGATCAGCCTGAGGCTGGATTCAAACTTTCCCTTTCCCCTTTGCTCCAAGAAGCAAAAGGGGTGTACACAGCCCCTCTCCAAGGTTGTGTAAACAGGAGCAATTGCTGAGAGAAAACTCTCCTGCTGGTGGCGCAGCCTGCAAGTCAGGCAGAGAGTACCAGCCATGCAGCCTTCTTACGTGATCACCCATGCATGCTGAGATAAACTTTTCAGTGATGCAGTCACATTTGACTTACTCGTGGGAGATTTATGCAGCCTCTTGCTTCTGCTCCTGTAAGTAACCCCAGTAAACTCCCTAGCTCCCTAGGATAGACATGGGTGGTATCATTTCTTTGGTCCAGTTATGGGTACTTGATCTGGGATGAATAAATATTGTTCATGTCTCTCCAGGAAAAGTAACACAAGAGATACATGAGGCTCTTTCTTAAAACAAAATTAAAAAAAAAAACAAAAATGAAAATAATTTTAAAAGTTCATCAGGAGAGATGATTTGGGATATCCCAGTGGTTGGCATTTTTGACACTTTTAAACATGTCCTTCTCTGCTACTCTAGTAATTCTGTCTTCGCCACTTACCCCTGCATTCTGGCAATTCGGTCCAGTTTCCGTTGGCTGTGCACATAACTGTGTCATTTCCAAACATGGCATGGTGTGGCAAGCATTCAAAGACTGCTGTGTCCCGATAGAGAGAGGTGTTCCCAGCTGATGGCTTGTGAAGCTTAAGGGTTGCAAACTTAGGAGCTGCTGGTGGTGGGCAGGTGACAGCTGCAACGAGAGATCCCTGTTGTCTCTATGAAAGTAGCTGGGGTTTTGAAATGCACTCTTTGAAGGTAGGTGGATAGCTGTGAGTTTGAGGACAGCCCAGTTTGCATAGACAGAGAGATACTGTCTGTACACAAATAAATACATGCATACTTACATACATAAATTCTGTGGGCTTGCAAGATATCTCTGTGTATAAAAACAAAAAACTTACTGCCACAATCGACAATTGGAGTTCAATCCACAGGACCCACCCAGTGGAAGAGAGAACGGACTCTCATATATGGTCCTTTACACACAGGCCAAATGAATAAATGTAACTAAAAAATTAAAACACACTCTTTTCAGAATGAAAGAGAACATGAGAATGAAGTTGAGGAGACAGAACAGCCCACTGTTGATGGCAAAGAAAAAGGCAAACCGAATGTGCCAACTGGTCCCAAACTGTGCCAAAGAAGAAAGAGGAGGAGGAGGATGGCAAAGAGGTGACAGTAGTGACTGTAGCGGCAATGTGTTTGTTTTGTTTTACCCAGTCCTTCCTTCTCAGAGAGTGCTCCATGGACTCCTAGTCAGGGAGTTGCCTGAAAGCCTGGGAAAAGCTCAAATCACACCCGAGATGCCTGAAGCAGCATCTACAGGTTAGCAAGAGGTCTGGTGACCATGTGCACACTCAGGCAGGAGAGTCACGCATTCAGATTAGATTGAATTAAAAGCAGCTTTTCTGTTCTTAACTAGAGGAGAAAGGATGAATTTACACCATTGGTATAAAGATGCTTTAAAGTGGAGACTACATGAGTCATGGTGATACTTACTATTGATAAAGAACTCAATTTATCATTAAGGCATTGCTGTGGTTTGGTTTTAACTTGGTTAGGATTTATTTAGAATCACTCTCCTACTTTCATTCGCCAGGATGGGTGTCACTGAAAGGTTAAAGGACCACATCGACTGCTATGAAGGCTGGGGCCTCTTAGTCAAAGTTTAGATGGCTATGCATCTCAAGCTAGGATACTCAAGAGTACTAGTCTCTCGAGAAACAGGTTCAAAGCTGCCCCTGACAGCTTAACTGAGCATAGCTTGAGTAAGTCATGAGGTCTTTGCTCTTAAGATAGAAGGTGCTTGGTGGCTTACTGTGAAGGGACCTTCTTTATCCCTGTTGATGGACTCATTGCCTTGGGGCAGAGCTATCTCCTTTTATCCTTATAGGCTCAAGATCCAGTATCTGGATCCTCAGTTCACAGTTGTTAAAGATGGGAATGATTCACGGCACTAGTAAATGGAGAAGCGTGCACTAACGAGAAAGAGATGTTTGAAACCACTGCTGGCAGAAGTCCTCCTTGCTGGGATGTGTGGTATACCCGAGGGTTAGCGAACTGGCCTAGTCTGTAAAAGACCCTGGCTTGGCTCCCTAGCATGACATAAAGAAAAAAAACCAAGTCCTTCTAAACAAACTATGGCAGGCCCTGATAGGTCAATGCCAGACCTCGCCTTTGCCAAAACAGTGAGGGAGTTTTGTAATTAACAAACACACCAGGTAGCAGATAGTGAGTTCATAACTAAAATACTTCCAGGCTGCCACTCAATGTTAAGTGGTTGCCTCTTCTGGAATACAATGATACCAAGCTGAACATCCCCATGAGAGACTGAGCATCCAGCTCACTGAACCAGGACCGAGGTCTCTGGGGACAGGGAGTTTCTGGATTGTGAAACTGGCAGTACTAAAACCAGGAAGTTTCTGGACAAACCAACTTGCCCCTTAATTCTCAAGTGGGATCTAGAAACTCACGAGCACAGACAGGAAGATCTTGGCTCCATCTTCCTTCCTCGGTGCACTGAGCAGAGTCAGTTCCATTCAGATAAAACCTGGAAAAGGGAAATGCAGTTAACCCGTGAAGTGTTTCCCTGATGTGCTCGGGGATTGCATTCAAGGGCTTAGATGCAGAAAATCTGAGTTCTACCACTGAAACTCCCACCCTTAACCCTACTACTTTGTTTTGAGGCAGGGTCCCTCTATGTTCCCAAATAAGAAAACTAAAGGGATCCCCCCACCTTAGTTTCCCCAGTAGCTGCTACTATAGT
>JAQHUG010000264.1:1272096-1306436 GCA_028555095.1 Dicrostonyx torquatus | reverse complement strand
ACGTGCACGCACACACACAATTTTAAGCTGAAGGCAAGCGAGGGTCCACAGATGAATGAAGCTATGTCCAGGGGTCTCCTTATCTTCTTATTTCTTATCTGATTATTTCTTATCTAAAATCAAATTGTCTCCGAAGAACTCAAATGTCATCATCCTCTATTATGGGAGCCATAGAACCAGGGAAGACCAGTTCTTATTGCTGGAAACAAGTCAGCTATGGGTAGGAGAGCTCAAAGAGACACTGACACAAGACATCCCTACCTTCCAGCTCATTTCCTGAGGGCTCATTTATTTTTCTTAAGAGTAATTTGTTTCCCCATAAATGACATTCCTATTCCTTTGTCTTCACCTGACACGAAGGCATATAAAACCCTAATTCTAATCACCTCCTTGCGTCTTAGCCTTCTCTCAGCTAGCTCCCTTTTGTCAGGCTAATGCACAGCCCCTCAATCAAATGTGTAGAGAAAAGAAGTTTTCTTCTCCAACACCTGTCAATCACACTTGGTCGACAGCACCATTTGATACATCTGTTGACTGCTTTTCTCTCCAGATTCATTTCCATTTTCATATAAACATACCGTGATTTTCCCAGGAGGTTTTATTTAGATCTCATTGGCTACCCCACTCAATATTTGGCAACAGTAGGAGAGTGGCTCTTGCTTCAGCCCCCCACCCCCAATATGTGTGTTTATGTGTAGTGTAGGTTTATGTTTTGTCCTCTTTCTCTTGATCTTCACCTTATTTTCTGAGATGAGGTCTCTCACCGAGCTGGGATCTGCCTGTTGCCATCACCCTCCGTCCACCTTTTAAATGCTGGTGTTACAGAACACCAAACCTGGCTTTACATGGGCACTGGGGATCCGAACCCAGCTCCTCTTGCTTACTTGGTAGCACTTAACTAACAGAGTCATTTGGTTGCCAACCCAGCCTTCCCACCTGCCCTAAAGTTCCTCCAAGCAAGCTCTGACCTCCCATCTTGGAAGTGTTCTGTTCACTATTCATCTCCCTCGTCCAGAACATTGCTTGAGAGGGCAGAGTGAGCTCAGCCACCACTTTTTATAGACACTCTTTCTGAATTTGCTTCATGTTCTTCCTGCTTGTCAGACTCACATGCCCTGCAGACATCTGGACAGAGTCCAAGGCTTTGGGAGGTGTTATCATTGTAGTTCAAAGGTCATGCCAGCCAGAGACAGGACTACAGGTTGTACAGTACGCCCAAGTAATATCACATATCTGTCAGAGGAACAAGGCTGTGATTATCCCATTGATACCTGTGAAACAGCCCTGAGGGAAGGCTGTCCTTGTGTGTCCCTGATTTTAATCTGTCACCCATGTTGGACATACACGCCTGGTGAGCCACTTCACCAGCTTTTGTTCGACTCTGCCTTATGTTTCACGGTAGGAGATGTTCTGTATTTGCTCTTTCTATACCCGACATTCTAGTTTCTTCTCTGTTGCTATGATAAACACTCTGGCCAAAAGCAATTTAAGGGAGGAGAGGGTTTATTTTCCTTATACTTCCAGGTTACAGTCCATCACTGAGCAAAGTCTAGGCAGGAACTCAAGCAGATGGTCACATCACATCCCCAGCAGACAGAAATGGAGGCACTCATGCTGCCTGCTCACTCTCCTTGTATATCAGGACCTAGGGAATGGTGCTACCCACAATAGGCTGGGGTAGACCAATCTGATCTAAACAATTCCCTAGTTAAGACTCTCTTCTCAGGTAATTCTAAGCTGTGGCCAATTGACATAGAAAAAAATGAGCTACCACACCAACACAACACATCCAAACTAAACCAGGCTGAAACAGAAGTGGTTTGTTTGTTTAAGTTTCTGCTGTTATTGTTTGAGATAGTGTCTTATGTACCCACACTGGCCTCAAGTTAGTCATAGATGGCTTTGAATTCCTGGTCCTTCTGCTTACAACTCCCTGGAGCTAGGATCACAGGTTGGTGCCAGTACTTCAGGCCGGCATGTTTTATTTATGTCAAGTTTTATTAGGTAGATATGAAGAGATGAAGGCAGAGCATACATGCACAGAAGCAGATGGTCTATGCTGTTTTCAACTGCTTTTTATGTATACTCGGAAAAACATCATTAACAAATCTCAGCTGGCATGGCGGTATACATGCTTGATTCCAGGATTGGGAGAACCCATGGTGGTCAGATCAGCAGGAGTTCAAGACCAGTCTGTGCTACATAGTGAGTTTGAGGCCAGTCTGGTTACACAGTGAGCCCTTGTCTCAAAACCAGCAAAACAAAGCAAAATAGAATTTCAATTTGTTCATTATGCTAATTCCTTTGAGGACAGAGGCCATTGACTCAGGCTAGGAAGGCTGGGAAGGTACTATAGATAACAGAAGTAGTGCCTGCTTCCATTCAGTTAATTTAGGCATGAATGGAAAGCTGAGGAAATTCCTGGGGCCCTGTTGGGGAGGCGATGAACCATGTCACTTCACAATGGAACTGCAAGTCTTATATTCTATCCATGTCACCTCTCCTTGCTCCCAGTTGGTGTCACTGGGAGTTTAGTGGAAAGAAAAAAGCTTGGAAGACAGAACGGGCTTAGAGGAGGGACCTCTGAATTTACTCCATGAAACTCAGACTCAGGAAGGCTGAGGATGATTGACATTTGTATGACATTTTCCAAGTACTTGATAAACATGCATATATATTGCCTGGCTAACTTCCTATTAAAAACAACCCCTGGTCTGACTCTAGATATTCCCACTTTTGGATGGGGAATAGAAACCTGGATGAGTTTATTTCTATGGATTACCCAACCCAGCAACTACAGGAACTAGTACTTGAACCCAGGTTTTCTGACTGACTTCCACGCCCTGGCTTTGTGGGGAAATAAGAAGAGAGGTAGGAAACATCACCCCCAACCTAGAAGGAAGAAGCTCTTAGGCTGAAGAAGGGCAAGGACCAATGTTTTCAACTCGAGTTCTCAATGATCTGCACTCAGATGAGCAGACACTCCCCCAGTCTGTGAATCAAATTAATGATGGTAGCGGAAACTTTTTGAGCCAGCATGGTGGCCCAGTAGGTAAAGTACCTGCCACAAAAGCTTGATGACCTAGAAAAGGGTGGAAGAAGAGGCTGTCCTGTGATCTCCACATGTCACATGAGCATCATGGCACATATGCACGTCTCCCCGCACACACATCATGCTCCCCTCCCTCTCTCCTTCTCCCTCCCCCCTCTCATACACACACACAACACACACACACACACACAAATACTAATAAAAGAAATAAAGAAAGCAAAACCTTTTGTGTCAAATATGATAAGCCCCTCATGTAAGATTTCTTATATTTTGAGAATTTCATACAGGGATATGATTTACTTTGCTTGTTTCCACCTCCCTTGTCCTCTCTCACCTGCTCCTATTCCTACTGAACCTTTCACTTCTTTCCAACAAGTCCCCCTGCTCCTACATTTATTTTCATTTGTTTTGATTTTGTGACACTTGGAGGGTTTTTTTGGGGGGGGCTTTCTTACAAGCGCGTGGGTAGGGAGCATGGGCAACTTACCAGTGGTGACACCATTGAAGATAACCACTCTCCCTCCTCTAGCAAACAGTTACCGATAGCTCTTCCGAAGGGATGGAGTTTGGTAAGCCTCTCCCATACCCATGATGGCGTGGTGACAGGCCCCATCTTGTGCCGGTCTCACACAGCTAACCACAGTGGGTTCATGGGGGGCAATGGCCATGTTGTGTCCAGCAGACAGCTTTCAGAGCACTCCTCCCCATCCTCCAGCCTACATTCATTTGGCCCTCTCTTTCGCAATATTCCACGAATCTTTGGGGATGAGAAGTGATATAAACATGCTGTTTAAGGCTCAAAAGTCAACATTCACTTGTTCTCAGGACTTTGAGCATTATCCGCATTAACTATCACCTACTGCAAACTCATGTGGGATTTCCCTCTGTATGCTGTGAATATGTTTTATTACCACTGCTTAATAAAGAAGTTGCTGTGGCCTATAGAATATAGGTAGGAGGGGAAACTAAACTGAATGTAGGGAGAAAGAAGGCAGAGTCAGGTTGATGCCAGCCACCGAGGAAACAAGACATGTAGAAAATGAGGTAATGTGACAGCCATGTAGCAATACATAGACTAATAGAAATGGGTTAATTTAGGATGTAAGAGCTACTTAGAAATGTGCCTGAGCCATTGGCCAAACAGTGTTGTAAATAATATAGCTTCTGTGTGATTATTCAGGTCTGGGTGACTGGGAAACTAAAGTGCAGTCTCTGTTTACAGCAAACAGAAGCTGATCAAGGCAGAGGGCAGCACTAACAAATTTATAGGTATAAACACACATATTCAAAAGGTGGCTTGATACCACATCCATTTAGCAAAACAATAGTAGTAGGTTCTTTCCCAGAGTCCATGATCTCCTAACCCATGGACCTTTAACCAGGATTACAGCACCAGACATGTATTTCTGTGGTGAGCCTCAAATCCATCCAGAAAGCAGTTGGCTAACTCGTAATCGGTGCGCCACTATTGCTGGCAGGTTGCTACTGTGTAGCTCACAGGGTTCAAGGATAAGTAAGATTATTGGTAACTTTTCTTCCCCAGATGTTCTGGGGAAGCGTGTGGCATTACGAAAACTAACCATCACGGTAGAAACTTCCCCTTCAGTTCTAGATTGTTTTCTCTATATCCTAAATGCCTCATTAAAAAATTTAAAATTATATTTATATATGTACATGGCTGCGCACACACACACTTCCCTTTTCTAGTCTCTCACTCTCCTTTTCATTGGGCCTTGCATGTGTTAGGAACAGCCCTGCTTCTGAGATCTCTGCGATACACCCCCGGTCCTAGATAGATTCTTTCAAAAGTGCTAGCATACACACTTCTGGTTTTGCTTTTCCACTCATGTATCTGGAAGTTATTTCTGCATATGTGTGTATAATTGATCTTATTTTTAAATAGCTGCAATTTATTCCCAGCATCTGAATTCATCAGAGTTGATCTAACTAGTCTTTTAACTCGATATTGATGTCAATGCTGTTTCTCTGCCTGTCTTTTTGTACACATTCAGACACACATTTAGGGTACCTTTCTAGAAGTGGAGTTGCTAGGTCAAAGTATTTGCAGTAAATTCTCGTAGTTACTGTCAGATTTCTCTCTCTCTCTCCCTCTCTTTTTTTTCCGAGACAGGGTTTCTCTGTAGCTTTGGAGCCTGTCCTGGAACTAGCTCTTGTAGCCCAGGCTGGCCTCAAACTCACAAAGGTCCGCCTGCCTCTGCCTCCTGAGTGCTGGGATTAAAGGCATGCACCACCACTGCCCAGCTAGATTTCTCTTTATCATATCTATGATGGTTAATTGCCCACTTGACAGAGTTTAGACTCTCCCGGGAGATGAGGCTCTGGGCATGCCTGTGGGAGATTATCTCGGTTTCCTTAATTAAGGTGGGAAGATGGATCACTGTGGGTGGCATCATTTCCTGGCTAGGATCCTGGATTGTCTAACTGGAGAAAGTGAGCTGAGAAGCAGCACTCATTCACTCTTTGTTTCCTGAGCTTGGGTACCATGTGTCCAGCTGCTCCAAGCTCCTGTTGCCTTGGTTTCCCCATCACAGTGGATGATGCCCTTGAGATGTAAGCCAGAGTGAACACTTTCTCCCTGAAGTTGCTTTGGCCAGAATATTTCATCACAGCAATAGAAAACAGAAATGAAGACAATGTCTGCAACACATTATGACTCATCAGCGATAGATGGTGCCGTTCATGATGGCGTTATCTTTACTCAAGCCATGTGTCCTCACATTTCCAAGCTATGCCCAAATCTTCAGTCACAGTGCAATTCCAGTATGGTCCTAATTGACATTTATCTTATTATGAGATGGATTGGAGATCTCTTTCTTTGTAAGCATATTTAAGAATGGGCAACCACGTATGTGTCTGGAGGTCAGAGGTCATCAAGCTCAGTGTTGGTTTTCAGGTGCTATTCACCACGAGGTGTTGAGACAAGGTCTCTCATTGGCCTGAGATTCACTACTTAGCCTAGGCTGATTGGCCAGTAAATCCCAGGGATTCCTCTTTTCATTTCCCCAGTGTTTGGATTACAAAAGCACATTGCTACCAATCCCAGCGGTTTTAATGTGGATTCTGGGATTAAACTCAGACCCTCATCCTTGAAAAGCAAGTATCCTACTAACTGAGCCATTCCCCAGATCCTTAAAATCTTGCTTGAGAACTCTCTGGCCAAGACATTTATCTCTATTTTTCTACCTAGCTTTTTTTTTTTTTTTAATGATATCTGATATGTCTTCTCATTTGTTTCTTTATCTGGGCTTCTGAGTTATCTTGAACATTTTCTTAATCTATTCTATGTAGTGGTAACAAAATACCTGAGGCCAAATACTTTATAAAGAAAGATGTTGCCGGGCGGTGGTGGCGCATGCCTTTAATCCCAGCACTCGGGAGGCAGAGGCAGGTGGATTTCTGTGAGTTTGAGGCCAGCCTGGTCTACAAGAGCTAGTTCCAGGACAGGCTCCAAAGCTACAGAGAAACCCTGTCTCAAAAAACCACAAAAAAAAAAAGAAAGGTGTTACAGGAGGAGCGGGCCCTTTGTTTGCCCCGCCTGGCTAGCTTATACCCAAAATACTCACACAGAAATTGTATTAATTAAATTACTGCCTGGCCCATTATATCTAGGCTCTTCTTGGCCAACTCTCACATCCTGATCTAACTCATTTCTATTAAATCTGTGTAACACCATGAGGTCGTGGCTTACCAGGAAAGAGTCTAACCAGCATCAGTCTCAGGCAGGAGCTTCATGGCGTCTGCCACTCTGCCCTTCTTCCCAGCATTCTGTTCTGTCTATTCCACCCACCTAAGTTCTGCCCTATCAAAAGGCCAAGGCAGTTTCTTTATTCAACCAATGAAAGCAACACATAGACAGAAAAACCTCCTACATCAGAAAGGCAGTTTATCTGGCTTAGTTTTCAACACTAACAGTCTATGGTCGGATGACTTCAACAGGTAAAAAACCTGCTTGGCTGTGTCACAAAGTGGTAGGAAAAACACTAAAAGAAATAGTATGTGTAGAAGGGGCCACACATGCTGTGGTCTCAGTTTATAATAACCTGCGCAGACAAGTACCTGTTTCACTCAAGAACTCTGTTAATCCTTCTCTATGGTGGGACCTATGACTTAATCTCTACCTTCCACTAAGCTCTACCTTTTAAACACCCCACTGTCTCCCAACATTGCCACACTCAGACAAGCTTCCAGTCAGGAACTTTTCAGGAATGCACCTCATGTGAGCCATGGCGGCTTCTTTCAGAAATCCTACTTTTATTTGGCTGAGTTATTTACGGTTGAATTGAAGGGAAATTAGACTGTCTATTTCTTCCTATATAAATAAAGGACATCTTTACACTTATTCAAAACATAAAGTAGATTTAAACAGGTGCATTTGGGAGGTGGGGAGATGGTTCAGTAGCTAAGAGTGCTTGCTATCCAAGCATGAGGGCCTGAGTTTGAATGCCAGCACCTAAAAGCCAGGTGTGTAGGGTGGAGACAAGAAGGTTGTTGGGGTTTGCTGGCTTCCAGCCTTTCTCCACGTTCAATGATAGAGCAGGATGCCTAACACTTCCTGTGGCTTCATCCATGTCTATATGCCCCTGAACATGTGCACACATACCACTCCTCACACAAACATGTATACACACATACAAATGAACAGAAGCATTTGATAAAGGATGACTACTTGTGATGTTTAAACTTAAAAGGTCTAAAAGTTTGTAGTTTTGCAGGTTCCAGGACAGAGATAACAATGGGGCAAATACTAGAGTGGGTTCCATCCATAAACACAACTTGTTCGGGATGTGGAGTCTGCAGGAGGACACCTCGTAGATAGGATGTAGGGGCAGAAGGAAGGAATGAATGGGGGAGAGTGTGCATTGACTTTCAACTTGAGCCATGGGGTAATAGTGTGAGATAGAGGAGGTTGAGAGAGGTCTTGGGTGAAGGCCAGACCCAAAGGACCTTGCAGGAAACATGCCACCAGCTGGAATCAAGTAGGATGCTCATTGGGACCTCCAACAACCTCCATATCTTTCTATGAGTTAAAAAATGGTATTACTTCTGAGAAGACAGAGGTCCATGCCTTGTTAAGGAGGAGGTGACCTGGAGTTTAGCTGTTTCTCATTTACCGAGTCTGGAAGACTTGGTACTTACTCATCTCTGACTCCCCAGCTCCCCGTTTGCCGGACAATGGTCCCTGGGCCTTATATCCTCCTTCTCATTTAGATCTTAGTCTTGCTTATTTCACAGGAATCTAACCATCTGCTTGATTACGCATTCTAATCTGCTGTCCTACCTTTCCCACAAGCTTCCTAAAGTGTTGAAAAAGCCTAAGTGATCAATTCATCTTGGCTCCTCTAAATCTCAATGACAAGCTTTTTCAACGCTTAAGAAATCCCTACTGCCCAATTTGAAAATGGCCCTGTTGAAAGCAGACCAGGGGTTTCATTGAACAAGTTTTATGCCGCAGGTCAAGACCACTGATGTCAAGCAAACCACTCTAGTCTGAAACCATCTCCATGAAACAGCAGATTAAAAATAACCACCAGCGCTGAGTACTGCCTCCCCAAGAGTTCTCTCCCTTAATCTTCTCCATTCGGCTACACCATAGGGGGCTCCTCAGGTGGCTAGCATGAGTGCACAGTGATCAACCCCATGCTAGAGGAGCAGTTGCGTTGCTTAGTCACTGCCCACTCTCCACTGCAGGTGCACCGCCCTCTCTGGGCCAACTGAGCCCAGAAGAAGGTAGTTAATGCAATCACACTCAGCCCAGCTATCCATCAACTGGTTTCCAGTTAGCCATTTCTCTCCACACCCGCAAGGACAGACGCAAACAGGCAAAGCCACAGCTTGAAGGGAAAGAGACATTGTCCCCATCCTATCCACTCACAGTTAAAAGCAATCACTTCCCAAGACATCAGGCTGCTACCCAGCCTGTCTGGTTCTTAGCTGTATTCCCCCACCTTCCCATGCTACTCAAGGATCCATCGACAACCCCGCCCTTCATTTCTCTTCATCTCACCCTCAGGGCCTCAGAGAAATAGAAAAAAGCTTGTCTTTAGTAAACATTTGAGGGAGACCCTGTCTTAGTTAAGCATGGCTGTGTGATGGGTCATGGTTTCATCCCATCATGCCTCATTTCAACTGTAATTATCAAGTAGTAAACATTGATAGCTTGAGAGGCATATATTGTTTTCTGGAGAATTCTATTTTCCCAGTGTCCTTTGCTCTTCATTCTTCCCCTACCTCTCCCCTCCTTATTCCTGTGGCCTGGAAGTGTTGAAATTTCTGCCCAGATAAAATATCCCTAAACACTGGCTGTGCTGGCTAGGCTCACCAATTTGATACAAGCTTGTGTCTATTGAGAAAATGCCTCCTTAAGATTGGGCTGTAGGCAAGCATGTGGGGCATTTTCTTAATTAGTGACTAATGGGGGAGGGCCTCATCCATTATGGGTGGTGCCATTGCTGGGCTGGAGGTCCTGGCTGAGTAGGCCATGAACAAGCCAGTAAGCAGCAACCTTCTGTGGCCTCCTCATCAGCTCCTGCCTTGAGGTTCTCTCCTGGTCTGTGCTCCTGCAGTGGCTTCTCTCGCTGAACCGTGATTCAGGAGATGTATAACCCAAATAAACTCTTTCCCCTCCCTTTCATCACAGCAACAGTAACCCTAAGACACTGGCTCACCAGATTGTAAATGGGTCAGCCAAGGGCCTGTTCTAGTGATGGCCACTTGTTTAAATGTAAAAGCTTATCTTTTCATCAAGAGCCACATTTTGACAGTCTCAAAAAATAATAGTCTTAGGCCAGGCAGTGGTGGCGCACGCCTTTAATCCCAGCACTCAGAAGTCTGAGGCAGGCGGATCTCTGTGAGTTCGAGACCAGCCTGGTCTACAAGAGCTAGTTCCAGGACAGGCTCCAAAGCTACACAGAAACCCTGTCTCACAGGGTTGTGGGGTATGCTTTAAGCTAGCTATCTTAGACAATTTTCTTCTTTTAGAATTTTTCATGAGATCTTATATTCCTGATCCTCTTGGGATCACTGGCTAGTGCCATGTCCAACTTTAAAGTACGTGTTCTTTCTTGGTAGATTTAGCTCATGAAGATGTTTTGAGAACTTAGTGAATCTGGCATTGGTACTCCACAATAATGTAGCTGGTGTGACGGTTCATAACTGTAATCCCAGCGTTCAGGAACTGCGACATGAGGATTGCTTAGAGTTTGAAGTCAGCCTGGACAGAGTGGGACAATGAACCGCTTGCTGGGAGATGGTTGCTTCTGTCGGGAGAACTCCAGGCAGAACTAATAAATATTCAGCAGGCACTCAGGCGGCCAGCCCCATGTGCGCCCTTTGCATATACATCTATTCCAGCTACTCTTTCACAGGCAGTGTTACTTGGCAATTTACAAATGTGCTGGCTGAACTCTACACCTGCCAGTATCTCAGCAATTAGCTTAGGATGCAAAATGATTTCTAAATTAAGGTTCTGGACATGTAAAATCAAGAGAGCCTGATCATCGGCCCCACCACAGCTCTGGTAGCCAATGAATAATGAGATCACAAACCAGGACAAGTCCTCAGGCATCTTACCCGGTGATAATGACTGTCATACAAATCTATATAATACGCCGGTGCGCTGCAAGTCAAAGATGCGAAGGTAGGTAAGAAGGGATCAGTTATTCAAACTCACTCCCTTTTACCTACTCTACAGAGTGAGGATCAGGGCTTGGCCATTTTAGTAGCATAAACGACTGACATTTTAGTCAGGTGAAAGGTGAAATGGGTAGAGGCTTATGAAATGCCAGTAAATCCCAGAAATGCCGGTGAGTCCAGGTTACGTGAGAAGAAGTTACCTGTGTACCTGCTAAGGAGAGTGGCGTCCAGGGACCCGTGCCTGGTTCCTCCGGGACAGAACTTCCATCCCAGAAAGAGGAAAGTGTGAGCAGGGAAAAAAGAGTGGGAGGAGGAAGGTGGGAAGAGGAGGAGGCCCAGCACGACAAGCGGAAGGAGAGGAGGAGAAAAAAAGAGGGAGGAGGAAGCCGAGGAAAAGGGAGGAAAAGAAGCAGGCGGCGGAGAAGAAGGACCCGCCCCTCCCGGCTTCTTCCTGGGCTGGGCATCTCCAGGACCTCCCCGGGACCGCCGCCGCCCTCGACTATTCGCCCGGCTCACGGGGACCCCTGAGGACGCGTGTTTTGCTTGGTGCAGCGCAGCGCAGCTCAGCACAGCGAAGAGGCCCCAGGCTCGCGCCGCGCGTGCTCCTATCCTAGCCCGCGCGCGCGCGTGCACCCATACACACGCTAGCTCTCCGGGCATGCGCAGTGGGCGGCGCCGCTCCGGGCCGCCTCTTGCCGCCGCTGCGAGTAGGAAGCGCGAGCGCCGGGCGCCGGGCTGTCAGTGAGCGTGGGGCCAGCCAGCGAGCGAGCGAGCCGGAGAGAGCCAGAGAGAGCCGCTTCGCTCCTAGCTCCGAGCAGCGCAGCGCCGGCCAGGCTCTCCCCGGCCACCGCTGCCACCACAGCACCTCTGCACCGCCACCTCGGCCGCCGCCCCCGCCCACCCCGGCCCTCCCCGGCTGCTGCTCCCCGGCGGAGGCAAGAGGTGGTTGGGGGGGACCATGGCTGACGTTTACCCGGCCAACGACTCCACGGCGTCTCAGGACGTGGCCAACCGCTTCGCCCGCAAAGGGGCGCTGAGGCAGAAAAACGTGCATGAGGTGAAGGACCACAAATTCATCGCCCGCTTCTTCAAGCAACCCACCTTCTGCAGCCACTGCACCGACTTCATCTGGTAGGTGCGCGCGGTAGCCCGGGGGACCCGGGAGCCACCTTTGCCCGAGGCTCAGGTCTCGTAGTCCCAGGGATTGGGGCTCGGGAACACCTCCAAGCCCAGGAGCGTCCGCACTTTCACGGACAGGACTCCTCCGAGAACTTAGAGTGCCCGGCCGGAGTCCGAACTCTCGCCTGGAGTGACAGGCGCGCACCCACGCGGGACACTCCCTGGGAAGTGGCCGGGCTTTGCCTCGCATGCCCTGCCCTGAAGGAACACTTGGCCTGGCACGGGGGTGACACGGATGGCGGGGTGTGGTTGGGTGGTCCCCTCGCCTCTTCTGGGGCGCACGGGTCTTCCTCGTAGCTAAGTGGAGAGGCCGGTGCAGCCCGGTGGAAGCGAAGGGAGCGGGGAGAGAGAATGTTGGAGGCAGAGTGGCCCCGAGACGCGCGACCAACACGCCCCGGAGTAGCGGGGAGCCTCTGCGCGCCGCTCCAAGTTGCTGGCGAGCCAGGCTGGGCGCGTTCCGGAGAGTGTTTGTGCCTCGCGTCGGGTTGGGACTCCGCTGGAACCTTGGGTCCCTGCCTACTGTAGGCTGTTTCTACTGGGCACGGAGACTTTGACTTTTCTGGGTGAGCCCAGAAGGGGGAGGGTGGGGAGGGAGAGAGATGGGAGGCAGCAAACTGTTGAAAGCTTGCCGTGGGGGGAGGAGGGCTAACCCAGCAGGCAAATGGCAGAGGGCAGAGGGAGTCATTTAAAATAGACCCTGTCAACAGGAGATTAGGCTTGTAACCCCGTTGATGAGGACAGAGTGCTTATTTAAGAAAAATACTGTAATGGCTAAAGGTGTCAGAGTTCAGGTGATTTCCAGTGAACGTCGAGCATTGGTAACTGAGGGGCCTGGTAGATGGAAGGGTTCAGGGGTCTCTAGTTTGGGTTGCCAAACTAGGTGAAATTATGTTTATGCAGATTATGATTTTTTTTTCTGGAGAATTATAGCTTTCATCTGATTTTCAAAATGTCAGTGACACTCCCCCCCCTCGCAAAAGTCCCAAAACTAAGGGAACACCCAGACCCCCTTCTCACCACTCTGAATATTAGTTTCAGTTTTCTCTTAGGACACCCTGATACTTCTTCATGTTCTTGGAGTGACAGTTCTTTAAAAGCGAGAGCTGTGCCTGGGACTCCTTAGCTCCCTCTGGGTGGGGAACTGCAAGGCAGTGACAGTGCACTTAGACCCTAACCCATCATCAGGCTGGCATGATACATGTTGGCGTTTCAGAGTGGATATAGGATGGGTGGGTGGCTCTGAATCCATGCCACCCAGAGGAAAGAATCAAAACAGGATCCCCACCATCGGAGTGCCAATACGATGCTTGATTTGTCCTTCCTTTAAAGAAATCATCCAAAAATGTCCATTGGTGAGCAACACAGCCTCTTCCAGTTTCCATACTGTAGTTGGCATCTGAAGCAATAGAACTCAAGGAGCCGGGTAACTGTAGATAAGGCTACTTCGAGCAAAGAGAGGACATCGCAAATGGCAGTTTGTGGCCTCCTGTGTTAACCCTGAGATTCTGTTCAAAGGGGACAGACCGCTGATTAATTCTTGCCGGAAGTAGATGAGTTAGAAAAAGGACTTACATTATTACTAACTAACGAATCTCCACTATCACTGCCCAGAGGATCAGTCAGTCCCTGGTGAACTGAGGTTCCCAGGTTCCCAGGCACACTGTGATGTGGAAGTGAAGAGCCCTGCTCCTTTTCACCTGGAAGCAAGTGCTTCGCTTAACATGAAAGCAGCCAGTTGTATGGCTAGGGAATCCCCCAGCAAGATCATCTTGCAGTGGATTTAATTTCTCTATATTCCTTCATTTATGGTTTCTATGAGTCTTTAATTTACAATTTTATTTCAGTATTTAAGCACTGGCAGTTTAAAACTGTTTGACTTAGTTTGGGTGGGTGAGGACTTTGAGGTAATTACAAAGGAATGGGGAATGCTTTGTAAATTTCAAATGCTATGCAAAGCAAGAGATTCTGAGCGCCCCTGAGAACATTTTGATGCAGTTCATTCTGTTGGAACAGTACTTGTGGTCAAATGTCCACATCAGGGCTCTGCTTATGGAGCCAGGATTTACAAGGGTGAAGTGGTCTTGTTCTGTGCTTTGAATGCCATTGGTTCGCAATGAAAATTAGATCACAGTAATCTCAAATGCAAGCAATACCAGCGATAGTTCATCAAATTGGGTTCCTTTAGCCAAAACTAAATGTAAATAGTGGTGCTATTTGGCAAATTCTAGATAAGCACTATTTGAAACAAACTTCGGCAAACTACTTTTTAGTTATCTTTAGGGAGAAAAAAATAGTTTGTTCAGGAATAAAAGTAAGCCACTCCTCCATTCTAAAACCACAAGCTCCTTTTTGTCATTTGATTATCATATCCAACAATTTTTAGTATGAAATCATGTTCTTGTTTTGAAATTTAAGAACCAATCACAAGGCAGAAAAGACTAGATAGAAACTTGGTCCTTTATAGACAGATTCACTTATTTAAGAAAGATGAATGTGTACATTTATCTAATTAGATAATTAGGAACATTTTTCTTATCAAGCCATTGGGTTCCAAGTATACTTGTTCATGTAACTCGTTACAATGTGGGTTCAGTGAAAAGGATACTAAGATACTTGTTCTTGTTTTCTGTTTTCCAGGGGGTTTGGGAAACAAGGCTTCCAGTGCCAAGGTAAGCTGCCTCCACGGGCTTTATTTTCAAGTACACCCAGAAGTGAGCACTGCACATGGGAGCTGTACCTCTGCTCACCATTTCTCTGTGATCCGAAGGATACGTTATTTAGATAATATGTTTCAAAATACAAGTGACGTCAGTAGGGGCCTTGTAAGAAAAATATCACATGGTATTGCCTAGTAATCTGCACATCGAACTGCCTTTTTTTCTCATTGAAGAAAGAAAAAAAAGCAAAAGCCTTCCTGTAATTTTATTTTTTGCCGAGAACATTCCTGTCAGAAACTGCTGTCTTTGTGTGGGCGTTTAGCAAAAGAAAAAAAAAAAAAAAGGAATCACTTCGTATTCATGTGGCATTTCTTTTCCGTTCTTTTCCTTTGTTTTGTTCCTCTTACTCCCCTCCATACCTTGGGTTCTCAAAGCAATTAATTTTAGACTGTACATCACTCCAAGAAAGTTGTATAGGTCACTTATTGTCACCGGGAACAAAGTATGCACACTTTGACAGCATGTCAGCAACAGGGGAGTGACTGACAGCTCTAGCATCACTGTGTGATGTGACTTAAGTATATGACCGCATGAATACTCTCCTGTGGAGGCACCCACCGGCTTTCCTCTCTGACCTACAGTTGCATCTGTGCTCACTCAAACCAAACTCACCATCATTGTGCGGCCGTCAAATATCTAACATTTTATATTCTCTGCCTTATCTGTCGCGTTGGATAAATTACTCCTTCTTAGCTTGCAAAGGCATTTCAGGTTCCCTAGCTCGCCTTCTGGCTTGCCTGCTCATCGTCTATAGCATGTTTATTTAGTTCGGGTTACATTTCCCATCTGGGCATAGGTTTATTATTAGGGCGAGTGGAAAGTACATTCTAGCCTGGAAAATATTGTCCTAAGACTGTCTTTTACTAAGTGCATTAGACAAAGGCACTGTATGTGCTTTTCTGTTTTACAAGTGATGGGGTATTACTAAGTTAATTATCTTTTTGTAAACTTCCAATTTGGTGAGCTTGTTTCTAATAGACAGAGAGGGGACATTTTATAGCATAATGATCATTATTAATACTGTACCTTTCTTAATTCCACGATGTGCTTAAAACCCTGATTGAATGAGTCATTTTGAGAGCTCCATTTGGAAGTGAACAGATTTTCCTTTTAAACAGAATAAAGAGGAAAGTGCATTGAATCGGCCTTGATGGCAGATGAAAAGAAGACCTTGGTTCTTAAATTGTGGGCCTGAACTTTATAGGTTGGTATGAGTCTAGGTTGGGACATGAATTTAGGTAGTTGAGAGATGCAACTGAGATCTAAGTCTGTTGCTATTTTGACAGTGACTTTGGTTTGGGTCAGCACCTATGGAAACTTACAAGAAAAGTATTAACTGAATTTCCTCTACTATTACTTGTCCAGGAAAGTAGTTATGTTGTCTTAAAACTATATCTTTTTTTCCTCTATGAAAATGATTCAAAGTCAAGTAGGTTTCTGCCAGCCACCCGGTCAGAGCAGGTTTTGTTGGTGAAGTCACAGGGTGACCATGGTGCACGGTCACCAGGAGTTCTGTGAGATATTCCGCACAGCATGTCCTGAACTTCCGGTGGGTTCTCAGGTTAATAGCCTCACACCTACCTAACTCCCTTTGACATGATTTTCTTTCTTTCTTTCTTTCTTTTTTTTTTTTTAAAGTACACACATCACATTTTAAACACCGAACTATCATACCACTTTCTCTTCACCTCTCCCAGGGATAATGTCTTCAAAAGCACGCATTCAGTCTCTGCTTGCACATACTTGGTTGTAAAAGAGATGGAACTTTTCTGTTGTTTGTGCAGGTGCGTTGTTTTCCCTCAGTGTATGCTAAATAGCCGTCCGTGCCAGCGTCAGTGCTGCCCGATTCTGTGCTGTGGCTGCAGGTGCGGTTATTCATCCTTGTCTCCACTGACGGGTATTTCAGTTGCTACTAAGTTCTCATAGACACCACAATGGGGAGCATCTCTGGGAAGCAGGCTAGGTATTTCTAGACTAGATACCACAAGGGTGGATGTGTGCATTTTAAATTTTCCTGAGCACTGGAGTTGCTGTCCGAAAGGGCTCCAATGTACAGTTCACTGTGAATGGAAAGCTTGCTTCCTCTTCCCTTCACTCTCTGGGTAGGGAGGTTGCTAGAGAAATCAGCTCTATCTTTGTTAATGTCAGAGGGGAAAAGAGCCTTACTTTTAACTTCTGTCTCCTGGGTTATTAGTGTGGTCAAGTGCTGCTGCTTTTTTCTTTTCACATGTGCAGTAGCCGTTTGCATTTCTTCTGTGAACTGCCTTACTAGATTTACAATAATACTGGATTTATAACCCACACAGATTGAAGAAGTAGGCCTTATGTCCAGTTCTTTGCATTGGAGAACTTACCTTCCGATTGCTTTAAGTAATGGATTCCCCAGTGCAGACACACATTTAATTCACAGTAATCTTCTCTAGGGTGGAGACATTTAGAGATGCTATCAGCTCACTACATATTGTTTAGTATGTGTCATCTGTGCTTGACTTCTTGTGGCCATATTGCATCTTATTGTGGTAACTTAATAAAGAAAGATGCTATGCCCAGGACTGTGCTTTTAATCTCCTAGGAGTCCTTCTCCAGCCTGCCTTGCCTTTAATGCCTCCTCAAAATCAGCACTCCTTCGACCTCACTGCTTTAGATTACATTGTAGCTTACTGTTCTCTGACCTTTGCTCTTCCATTCTGGTTGTTAGAAAGTTATTTCTGTTCAGGAAACAAACTCATCCACATCTAAGCCTTTGGACAGCCATTTCCTCCAAATAACAGCAAGAGTTTGGAAAAAAAGAATATTTTTGAGAAAGGGGCTCTCTGTGTGGCCCAGGCTTGCCTTGCACTCTCAGAGGTCTGCCTGCTTCTGCCTCTTGAGTCTTGGAATTAAAGGCATGTGCCACCATGCCTGACCCTGAAACTTTTTATATTCTTGATATATTAGGTTTTGATTACCTGGTGACATTATTTTCTAGTTACTAACAATTTGTTGGTTTGGGCATCTGGTGAAATGGTTGTAGCAAGTGTACCCTCTTCCTCTTTCCCTGCCTCTCCCTCCCACTCCTCTCACCCTCCCTCCATCCCTCCTTCTCTTCTCTGTCTCTCTTTCCTCTCTCTCTCTTCCTCTTATCTCTTTGCGTATGTTCCAAACAAGAGTCACTTATCCAAATCACAAGTAATAAGCTCTGTCATAATTTTGCTTAGTGAATGATAAGAATGATAAGACTAAGATATCACATGGAACACTTAAGTTTATTTCCTTGACCTAAGATTTGACATAAATGGAATCGAGGAACCTTCTGGACAAGTGCTGAGTTATTCCCGCTGTCCTAAAGTGGGTGTTGGACCATTCTTATTTATATTACATCCTGGATGTACAACTCTGAAAAGTGATATTACCAGGGGGCTGGTAGCCCAGGAGGATCCTGTTGGAGAATTCACTGTCTGGATGATGATAAAGCCAAGAGCCTTAAATACCAGGGAGAAGAAAAAAAGAAGTTCTCTGTAGGCCCAGAAGCCATGAAATAGCATCTTTGAGATCTTCAGGGATTGACAGCCTTGTCCCTTTGTAGCTCTTAAAGGCTAGTCATGAGGCTTGCATTCTCATTCTGAATATTTGCTTACTGTTTTCTGCTTCCTGGTTTTTGACTTGGTGATGGCTGTGTTCATTTCTTCTCCCTAACATTAGTAGATAGCTTCTACATTTTCCTTTTCTTTCCTTTCCTTTTTCTTTTTTTCCAGAGAAAGGAAGAGAAAAGGAAGTAGATTTGTATGGTCTAGGCATTGATGACACTGACTTTGTCTGTTAGGCAGGGAAGTCTGTTTCCAGGGAGGATTTCTGTCCTGCACTTTCTTCCTGAAGCAGTTGCCTAGGACAGAATGGCCCTTGGTACTGCTATCACAGAGTCTGGTCCTCTGGGGCTATCTGCTACTTTCACTACTGGAAATGGGACCAAGCCAAGTCATTTTTTTTTTTCCTTCTCTGAGTTAGCAACAGCCCTGCCGGTCTCTAATTACAGCGGTGGAAGCAGCCTCTGCAAACGCGACCTGCTTATTTGACACGCCAGGCAGTTGCTCGTGTGGTTTGTTACATCTAGCTAGCCTCTGAGTTTCTCCTCCTTTCCTTTTTCTATTCTCTCTCTCTTACTTAATATCACACATTAAAATGAATTTTCAGCCCAGGCTGTTTGGTTGCACTATCCCTGAGACAGCATCCCATGTCTGCCGTGCCTGCAACTACAATCAGGCGGAGCCCATGATGCTGCAGGGTCAGCCCTGGACTCTCAGAGATCCCTAGGAGTCGATCCGCATCTCTCCACCTCCCAGAGGTTAGGAATCTTGAGCCCCTTTCTCGCTAGGGACATGTGTATCATATCCTGTCCTTTGCCTGTGACTCCACTGAAGCTCCAACTTGTCAGTAGTTTTTCTTCTGCTTTGCTGGTGACATTTTATTTTGAATCCCCGTTACATATCTGACCAGGATTGGCTTTGCATTCCTTCAAAAAAGTGACAATTGGTGTTTGATGGGAAAATAGGAAAGAAAGAATATTTATCTGTGCCAGGCTGTACAAGCTGAGGGATTCTGGAAAGAGACTCGCTTAACAGAGGTGGACCCTCTTTGAGACAGTGGCCCATATAACCCAGGCTGGTCTTGAACTTGCAATGTAGATGAGGATGACCTTGAACTTCTGATCTTCTTGCCTCTGTCTATCAGGCGCTGGCATTACAGGCATGTGCTGCTTACTTTAAGTGGTGATGGCAACTACACACTAGGCAAGCACTCTGCCAGCTTAGCTGTATGCCCAGGCCGAGGCTGGCCTTTAAACAAAAATGGGGCAGTGGGGATCGAGTTGGCAGCCTTGTAGAAAAGGGATGTCCAGTTGTCCTCATCTGCCAAGTAGTGTGGATGCCAGATGCCAGGAGATAGACAAGGGCTGAGAGCCAAGCTGGGCAAACTGTGAGCTTGGCCAACTTGGATGGAACATTTTTTTCTTCTCATGTGCTGGAATCACTGCCTCGTTTGTTTGTTCGTATGCTTTGTGGTGCTTGGAATTGAACCTAGGGCCCCTCAATTCTGATCCCAGCCCAAGGTTTGAAGGATGCGCATCTTACAGGCAGCCCAAGAACTCAGCCTCCTAAAACTGTCAGTGAGCTCCAGCTGCCACAGGGGCTCAGGGTTGGGTCAGAAGTTTCTGTAATCGTTTGTCTGTAAAGCAGAGGCTCACGCCTTGGCATCTGCTTTCTGACTGGTTCCTCACTCCCAAATGATGACTATAGCTAAAACCTTTCTTTAAAAATTCTTTGTGCAGGTGCACCTCTGTGGACACCTCTGTTTGTGAGTGGAGGCGTGTCCATGCCGTAGCATGCGTGTAGAGATCGGAGGATGAACTCAGAAGTCAGTCCTTGTCCTCCACCTGGCTGAGACAATCTTGTTCCATTCTCCTGCCTCTACCCTCCCATCTCCCTGTAGGAGCACTGGGATTACACATCAGCATCTGAACTGATTTAGGCTTTCTACCTGGGCTCAGGGGATTTGAACTCAGGTATCTCCCAGGTCCTGTGTAGATGAACTCTTGGTGTTAACTAGAATTGCAGATTTGATCCAGGAAATAGCAGGTTCAATTTGAAACTCTGGAAGGTTTTTTTTTTTTTTTTTAAACAATGTATAAAGTGTTGTGTCAATGTCAAAGGCCACCTTGCTTGTAAAACTCAGAAGAGTTGGGTGAGAGCAGAGACCACTTAGGCTCCTCTCAACTGGTCCCCTCCCCGCCCAGTAAAGATGCATACTATTTGTTGTAAGCAGGGATGCCAGGCCGGAAGTGATGTCAGATATTCCCATCTGGCACTGATTTCTGTTACATGGCTTGAGGAGTGACTCTCTTTTGCATGGGGGTGAAGGTGTTCTGTTATTTTATTAACCTGCATCCTCTTCCATTGGAAGGCAGAGGTGTGGGGTGTGTGGAGAGCTTAGCCCCCTTTGCAGGCAGTGGGACCCTAACAAATGTTTACTTTTGTAGAAGGCATGGACAACCAGGCTCCCCTTCTTTCATTTTATGGTGTCTTGATTTCATACCCTCTGATGGCATTCTCCCTTCCAGATACTGTCCCCCAAATTTAAGGTTTTAGACACAGCAGCACATAGGTTGTGGGGCTGCTCTTCTTTAATAGGGTGAGTCTGGTTTCAGAATAGCATTCATTTCTGAGCTGCCTCAGGGTGCAGTTCGGCCCTCAGCAGGGTGTTCAGAGGCCCTTCCCCTGCTTCTTTTGACTTCCTAATGGATGTTTTCCCCCTCCATACTGGAAAACTTTCTTTCTCTGGTCCTCTGGCCATCATAAGTTGTAGTAGACCAGGCAACACAGCTCAGGCCTGTCCCAAACTTCCAGCCATTCTGGCTATTTATGCCCAAGGCAGAGCTTCTTGCTGGCAGAGTGCAAGACCAAGTCTTCTCTTGTCTTGTGTGTCTCCAGTGTTTAGTGCAATGCCTGGCACGCCACAGACACTATGTAAATATTTGTTGGGTGTGTGATTATATAAATATTAGAACGGTTGTGATATGAATGCTCATAACCCGAACGATAACAACTATGGGCCGAACATCAGCCTTATTATTTTTTTCCAAGCTAATTTCTTGACCAAAGTTCTGTCACCTAGAGTAGATCTTCAGAGGACTTAAAAAGGCACTTTTGGCAGCTTTGAAAAACAGCAGAAAATGCCAGTTTGCATCTCTAATGAGTCGTATGTAGTACTGACCCTAATAACTTAGTACAGCGCGAATGAAACTTACATTCCTCCCTCTCACGAAAAGCGCCAGGACTAAATCTCACTGCTGCAAATAAAACAAACTCATTTTATGGGCTGTATTAGGAAGGCAAGATGTGTTTGATCCAGAATGAAAAATTGAAGCCATTCTTCAGGGGATGTTTGGCGCTGTCACGTCAGTGTCCTGCTTTACTTTGAGGTCACTAATAGCTGACCCCACACTGTCATGCCTAACACATCGATTCTCTTGTTTTTAAACTTCCTGAACTTGAAAGGTTTCTTGAGCCTCAAGGTGAGAAAAGAAGGGATGGGTATGGTGGCAGAAATATCTGTAATTGAATTGCAATAGCTTTAAAGGTTTTATTCAAACAGAAAGAAGAAAAAACTATACACTAATAGTTGCTATACACTATCAGAGTTTTCTCATTTTATGTGATTTTGTTCTAAAAGCACCCCAGAGTCTCCTTTGCAGAGGGAGAGTTGAGACCGGCTCCAGCCTGGGGGTGGGGCCTGGGTTCAGATTGTAACGTTTTGCAGAAGTATTCCTCTCAGCCAACTGGAAACTGTTTCCTTTTGGTGCCGGTGAAGCCAGGATTTGTATGTAGGAGGGGAAAAATGATGCTATTAAGGAAACACTGAGCCACTTCTCTGGAACTAGACTCCCGGAGTCTTTGTGGTCCTCACCCATCTCAGACTTTCCACAGCAAACCCTTCATTTAAATTCTTGTTTTTCTACCCAACCCTGAAACTCATGGTAGGCGTTAACTTAAGCCATGAGCATCTCGGTAGGGACACAGTATTAACAGTCGGATTGAATGGAAATTGCTAAAACCAAATTAAAAAAAAAAAACCTCTCTTAAATTATACAAAGGGGAAAATGACTTGTGGAAATAGATTTTTGTGAAGAACAGAAGAGAGGGGAATGACTTGATTAATTGTCAGCACAAAACTGGAATTATTTAGGAGCAGGTCCACAAAGTAAGATTAGTGTAAGGACAGCCCATCATTCATAGACCTTCCCCCACTGTCTTCCCCCACCCCATATCTATACATTGCTATTTTTGGTGTTTTAAGGAATGCATGGTCCATCTGTCTTGTCTGGGATAGCTCTAATAAGGGACTGGGAGATTAGTAATGATGAGAATAACGGGCACGCAGGCATCTTACAGACCTGTTTAGGTCTGATGAGCAAACTCTTTTTTTTTTTTTTGAGTGTGTTATGCAAATGTTCCCCCACTGAGTTGCACCCCCAGCTCCAGACACTTGATGTGTCTCATCACTGGTGTCTACTCTTTCACATGATCAGCAGGGTGAGGAGTTTCTTGTACTTGAAGCCCAATGGCAACCGCTGCCTCCTCTTTCTTCCCCTGTCCTATCCACTGCTAGGTACTGTCCTTGAGTTAATTGGATCATTAGTTGGCCTCAACAATTCTGAAGAGGTAAGCTAGGTTGCCTCCATTTTACAGATATTCCAGAGGAGAGGGAAGGTTAGACACTGGTTGGTGTTCACAGTTTGAATGGGGTGGATCTGGGACTTAAACCCAGGTGTTATTAAGCTATGGATTGCGCTGCCTCTCACACTGCCTCTCACAAGTCCCCATGTCTTGATGTTTTTGTCACACATTGACCACACTTGATTGTGGAGGCTTTGAAGGATCAAGAGTCACTATAGCAGGCGTGCACTATGGATACGTGGACTACCACTGTATCTGTAGCATTCCAGTGATTCAGTGCACAGGACAGTATGCTTGGCATCAGGAACTTAGAGTGAGCCTAAGAAGCCCTCCGTGAGAGCATCAAATCATGCCTTTGCACCTAGCATGTACATAATATTATACTCTAGTCCGAATGAAGTATGAACTCTGGAAGCATGTGGGAAGGCAGCACACATTGTTTGTATATACTAGGTGATGGTTTTAGATTGGGGCTTAGAGGGTACATGGAATTCCCTTGCCTTGGGATGAGGAAGTAAGACATTCTAAGGTGAGGAAATAGTAGCAGGAAGCATGGTAGGTGATAACTTGTGTGTTCTAAAAGCAAAACAGACCAGAATGGGAGACTATATTATTTACGATGTTACCAGTCCCATCCAAGTACTAGAGCAGATCGGAGAACAGTTTGTGAGGCTCTTGGTGCCTGCAGACTCTGAAAATGGTGGCTTTTTGCAAGGATACATTGTTTCCTTGTGTGTCTTCTTTTTGTTCTTATCGTGTCTTGTACATGTTTCAGGAAAATGTTTTAGTGGGAGAGATGGCATTGTAGCTTCTTGTGAAAGATACATTGTATTGAAGTTGGAAAGTCCCTTGCTTTTACAAAGCTGTGGCCTTCACACTGTTGCTGGCTCTCTCATAGAAAGCCTAGGAACTGATTGCAGAGTCACTTTAGAAGTTCAGGGCTCTTGGTCCATGGAAATTAGGTTCAGACACAAGACACTCAGTTATACTAGATATGCTCTACAGATTAATACGGGAACTATGGTTAGGACATTTACATACTTAAAACTGGCAACATTATTTTAGGAACTGTCTGTTCATTTAGTTAGATTTTTCTGTTCATTGTCACTGGCCATTCCTTTCTTACTTACAGGCTGAACTCAGCCCGCTATATTTTCAGCATACTAGAGAACTTTGCAAGTGATACCACTGAGCTCTGGGGCTCTAGGCTGAAATGTAAGATGGGTTTTCACCTGGACTTTTATCCGAGCTCCCAGGGGAGAAATGGCAGTTCACACGACACTACTCTGGAGCTGATGTGTGCTTACAATGTGTGTCTATTGTGCTCGCCCTGTGGAGAGCTGGCAGTGCCACCCTTGCTCTGCAGCAGGGACACTGGAGCAGATAGAAGTTAAAGAGCTCGCCCACAGCAGGGAGGGAGCGGTGGAGCTGGGACCTGAAACCCGGCAGATTCAATGACAGCCAGGGTTTTCATGGAAGTGTTTTCTTCACATATGAAGCTGCACAGATACACAGCCAATCCCCTTTACTCACCTTTTCATCTGTTTTTCCTTCAAGTTTTTAAGTGAAATATGATTTGTAGTGCTGTTTGTGACAATTGACACAAAAGTTTCAGGAATTGAAGAAAGCGTGGCTCGCACTGGTGAAGGCTTTGCCTAGGTCGCATTCAGATTCATCTTTGCAGCTAAGGGATCTGGCTTAGACATGGAGTGCTTGCCTGGTATGCATGGGTCTTGGATCTCATCCCTGGCATGAAACTAAGCCAAACCAAACCAAAACATTTACCATGAAGTTAAATAACCTTAAGTCATCTTAAATTCTATTCTGAGTTTATGTTAATACTTGAGCCTCCGATAGGTGAATTCACATAACTATATAACTGTCTTAACTAGCATGGCCCATAAGTAGACTGTTGTAAAACAGGAGACGGGACATTACTATTGGACACAATTTAAATATTGACTCCTGACTATAGTATATAGACAAGTTTAAAAAGTGCCTCTTGTCCTGTCTTGTAAATTCTAGTAGCTCTCTATTCAGTTGTGATAGCATAAACATTCCATAAAGAGTGTTTGTACTCCACAGGGAGAGTGCAAGCCACAGCTATCACATTAGGAGTCACTGTCCAATAATAATCTTAAGTTTGTCTTGGGAGTGAATCTAGTTTTCCATGTGCTGGGTTTGGTCACTAACGTGCACTCTGTCTCTCCAGTTTCACACTGGTGGCTGACAGCCGATGACTCAGTTGACAGACATTGGTTTCAGTTTTAAAGTGTGGCCTTAATATTATTTTATTTTTTATATGCTATATATATGCAATTGAAAAAATCAAATGATTACTAATTATAAACCGTTTAGAAGCTTGCATAACTTATTTTACTTTTTAGAATCAAATTCAAGTTTAGTGCTAAAAGCCGACTCTTGTCCCACTCTTGGTTTACTTAATTATGTAACCAGAGTTAGAGGACATAGCTATCAAATGTCCAAGTGATGCAGATCAGCTTGTAAAATCATAGTCTATGAAGATTAATTTTTGGATCAGGGCAGGGGTCGTTGGTGTGTGAAGACTTGCCTTGGTGAGCTAAATGAATCTAGTAAAATATTGTATAGCTGTGATAATGAAACTCTGAGCCTTTCTCTTGGGTTTTCCACTTAATATGACAATGAGATAGATTACTAATGCTTTTGTGAATACTTTTGTTGTGTTTTCTTCTAAAGTAAACTCTGGGGCTGGAGAGATTGTTGAGTAGATAAAGTGTTCGCTGGGCAAGTGTCAGGACCTAAGTTTGGATACTCAGTACCCATGTAAAAGGCAGCGTGGTGGCTCATGCCTGTAACCTTGGTGCTGAGTGAAGATGGGCAGATCTCAGGGGCAGTTTGGCCAACCAGCAGATCTAGCTGAAGCAGCAAGCTGTAGGTTCAGTCAGAGACTTTGATTCAAACAAATAAACAAACAAAAAAATAAAAATGATGAAGAGAAATGGAGGAAGACACATGCTGGCCACCTCTGGGTTGCCCCTCCCCATGGACATGCATGAGTGGGTATGGCTGCACCACACACACATACACATATACATATTAGTACACTCTGGAAGAATAACATCTTCATGATACTAATTCTGATAGCTTCACTTGTACATAAGATGCTTTTGGCAGACTTGACCATTAGTGGGAGTTGATTGATGGCCTCAGTTTTGTCCCAGCATCAGGAAATACATCATTGACTTTGAATTTTTATGCATTTGCCTATCTCGCTCTCTCTCTCTTTTGGCCAAGTTATATTGCATTTTGTTGTACTGTCCTGAAGCCATGTGGAGACTTTATCTTAGACTTTCAACCCCCTGCCTGACAGGATATTACTATGTAGCCCTGGTACTTGATATGCAGACCAGGCTGGTATTGATCTCATACAAATCCACTTCTCTCTGCCTCTTGAGTACTAAGATTAAAGCATGTGCTACCATGCCTGTCTTTTTAACTTTTTAAATTTTCTTAGTATATTTATGTCAAATGGATAAACTTTTGTTTACTATGAAATAATTGTTTTATGAACCATTAGATTTTTTCATATCGCTTAAATTATGATAGAGTCAAAGCCAATGAAATTGGGGTTGTGTGGTGTACATTAACCATCTGAATTCATATACACCTAAGAAGAGGACACCCTTGACCTCCTTGACCGTTCCTGTTGTCACAGGGCCAGGAAGAACCATGACCACAGAATTTTAGATCAAGAAAGGACTGTGGAGGTAGAGATATGGCTCTATTGCTCAAGTACCTGCAGAAGATGAGCTAAATCTGTAAACCAGCAGCACCCAGGACATGAAAGTAGAAGGATAGGAGACTCAAGGCCACCCTCTGCTACATAGTGAGCTAGAGATCGACACTGACTATGTGAGTACCCTATCTCAAAACAAAAGAAATACAACAGAAATAAAGATGTCCATGGACTCTAGCCCAGCTCCTTGAGCTGTGATGTTGACTGTGAGAGCCGAATGGCTTTCTGTAAGCCCAAGCATGAAGAGTGGACACTTGAGTCTCCAGCCTCGGCTCCGTACGTTTCATCGTGCCTATGGTGTCATTTTCCTACCTCCTGGAAGCTCATGAATCGTTGTATTGTGTTCTGTGGATTTGAGTCAGGAGTCCTGGTGCCTGTGAGTGCTGTCGCCTATCCAGGAACATCTGTACAACATCTGGCAGCCTGAGGCCTACAGCCGCCGAAAGCAGACCCCGGGCTCCTCTGATTTACTTGGGAGCTTTCATTTAAGTCTAGGAGTTGTGAGTAAATTAGGACTGTATGTTTAACTTTGATAGTTTATAGGTAAACAGTCTCACAATTATATATAAAGATCTGTTTAGAATAACTCATTAAAAACAGAGAGATTTTAGAATTCATAATACATGAGATTCCATGGGCAAGGAAAAGACTCCCCTTGGAATTACATACCTTTTTTTCTTAGTAGGCCATTGACCTTGCCATGATCTTCACCCGAACGGATTCTGCATTTTATTTAATTAATTTCTTGGTTTTGTTCTCTTAATCTTCAGATGCATATATTTTTAGGCATCCCTTGAACAAGACTCCAAAGCTGATAGAAACTGCAACATTTATATTTGGTTGTTTTGTTTGTGGCTTTCCAAGTCGCCCTACTCTCAGAATGGAACTTATTTCTAGACAACAGTCCAAGCCAGATGCAGAAGTTAAGCCTTTGTTTCCTAGAGTTTCTGTGCTGTAGATTTGAGGTTCTGATCTCAGAACTGTGGACACAGCTAATAGCCACACAAAATAAACAAAGTGGCAGACCTGATGATAAATGAAACATGGATGTTTATGCACTCCATTTCCCAATATTTATTTCCTAGCCAAAGCTGAGTACAACACTAATGTCTTGTAAATACTCCTCGGGAAAAGTAGTTTCCCATGTGCTAGATTTCTAAGCTGCTTTAAAAGTTAGCCCCAGGGTCTGCAAAATGGCTCAGTGTGTTTAAAGGTGCTTGCTACAGTCTGAGGACCCGAGTTTGATCCCGAGTATCTCCATGGTATAAGGAGAGAACTGACTTCAACTAATTGTCCTCTTGACCTTCACACGTGTGCCACTGTGCACAGACACAAATAACATACACGAGTAGATTAGGTAAAATGTAATAAGCAGCTTAAAAATTGGTCCCAGATGATATTTCCTTTTCGTTGGTGAATTCTCTGGGCATTCTCTTGGGTATTCTGCATCATTGCAACAGTCTTTGCAACGTGCTCCAAATCTGAAAGTGAGGAAGGTTGCCTTGCGGAATGCTCCAAAGACAGCTTGAAATTACACTGTGGGTCAGGTGTGCATGGATAACTGAGAAAGCTTGACGGTGCCGGAAGCCGAGGGCAGGCCAGTGTCATCGCACCTTCGTTATTTCTCCTCTTTCCCTGGGACGGAAACCGTTGCCTCCTTCAGTTGCACGCTTCCTTTCCCAGCGCTCCAGCCCTCTTTTCTGGAGGGAAATCCTGGGGAGTTTCTTGGTGAGAGGGGGCATACCTTCATTTAGTCCATGAGCTCTCATTATGCCGGGCACATCTTGTTCCAAAGTGGTCCAGCTGTGTCTAGCTCTTACTGGAGTTCTTTCCTGTCAGTCTCTGTTTTAATTAAATGAATTATTAATTAATTAATTTTTGGAAACTGGGTCTCAGGCTTCAAACATGTGATTCTCCTGCCTCTAAACTTGGAAGTTCTGTAATTACAAGTGTGTACTGCCATTTACAATTCTTTATTTACTTGAGAAGAAATAGGGTTCTTTTCCCTAAACTGTTTGTGTTGAAATAATTTAAATTCACTCTGACTCTCCCTCTCCCTCTCCCTGTCCCTCTCTCTCTCTCTCTCTCTCTCTCTCTCTCTCTCTCTCACACACACACACACACACACACACACACACTTCTTTTGAAAAGAAGGCGGGGAGTTTCTACACCCCTCCCGGTACTTCTCCTAGTGTCAGCACTGACACAGCCACCGTGCAGTGATCAAAACCAGGAAATTAATGGCAGCACAGCAGTGTCACTAACTTATACTCCTTCCTTGAATTTTCCTCAGATTCGCCTGTTTTCTGTTCTAGGATCCCGTTTAGAATGCCACGTTGCCTTTTGTCAATTTCCTTAGTCTCGGAGCCACAGTTTTCCATCAGTGTTGTATGGGTGTGGCACACCTGGACACACGCCAGATGTTTTCCTTGATGGCGATTCAGACTTGTCCTTTGCCCCCACCCCACTGTTAGTGGCACTGGGGTAATGTTGCTCTGGGTGAGGTCAGCTTGTTGTCCATGTGGTTGCTGGGTGGATGTCACTGTGAGTTTATACTGCTTGTCATTGGCAGGAATCCTTTTCATAAGCAAGGATTAGTAGGAATGCAAGCCGCCAATGGCCAGGGATTGCCTGTATTTGCTGGTCTTGTAGGAGAGACAACCTAGGAGTCCCTGGAGCTTTGGCAATCTGGAAAGCCCCCTTTGGCTAGATGAGTACTACTCCCATAGGATTTTGTGCCAACAGGAAACCTTTATCGCAGTGTGGTAGCCACAGACACCATCTGGCTGGTAAACCCTTGAAATGAGGAACTAAATTTTTTATTATTTAATTTTAATTCATTAAAATTTCAGATTAAATGGCTACATGCGTATTGGAATTTTCAGCTTTAGCGTTCCCTTGGGGGGCAAAGTTGGGTCATAGTTTGAAACCTTTTGCTGTACAGTAAAACACGGATGGAGAAAATCATATAAAGCAAATGCATGGCTTAAAGAAGGATCATGAGGTTGACATTCTGGTAACCCCTGCCTAGGTCAAATAGAGAACTCTCGTCCGACCCCTCCTGCTCAAGTCACTGCTGTTAGGACTTGGACAGTCATTTCTTTTATCTCCTCGGTACCCCCCTACTGCAGCTTTAATCTTGCATGTTTAGAGATAGTTGGAAATGTTCCCATATCTCTTCTGATCAATAATGGCCTCCTTTCCCTTGTAATACTTTGGGAAGTCCCTAGATGTTAGGATGTGTAGAGTTTCCCACAGTCAAAATTTTACCATTTGCACACCCCAGGTAGAACCGGCGATGCTCCTCCATCTCCAGGTTTGTGAGACTCCTTTGCATTTTCTGCAGGTTGCAACTTGATCCAGACGTTCCATTGATCAGACCCGGGTCAAGCCGGGTCATACAGTTTTAAAGATGCCTTTATAACGCCCCTGCCTGTGAGTTATATGTGTATTATTAATGTGGAAAGAACATCAAGAGGACATTTTCCATCACATGCGGCATCCCCAATTGAGGACAGTTCATAAAGTTAAACTGGTTTACATTAAGCCCTCCGGGATATAACATGACACATGGGCCTGTGGAAAAGCAAATTTTCAGAGGTCTTTCTAAATGCGTTCACATACATTCATTTGACTTCTCTGCAAAATTTAGTGTCTCTGTGAGTAAGAGGTGTGTCTCTGTGTGGGTGTGTGTCTGTCTGTTGGGAGTGTTGGAAAAACTCAAATCAAATTGTTCTATAGCCATTTATTTGTCTAAATCTCACCCACATGACTGTATGCACTATCTTCTTTAATTGTTTTTTCCATTTCCAACACAGGATCAAAGTTGGGCTTTAGAGTTATTTTTGTGTGTGGAAACATCTGGAAGCAAAGGGAATGAACACGGAAGATGAAGTGGTGGTTGCCCACGTGGAAAGGATTGGACCTGCTGTGTACAGATCCTCTGTTAGCTGTTAGATTGGAGGGGGCTTTTCTAAGAGGCTCAAGCCTGTGACCTCTTGTTGGGAGTTTAATGCGTGGCTGGATTCACGGAGCACATAGAAAGCCAACGTGTGTTAACATATTAAAGAATGGGCATTTTTCTAACGTGAGAAGTGAAATCTACACTGGAAACAAGGCAATCTTGGCTTCAGTTCAGGCCCCTACCCTCACAATAATAATGTGAAATTTGTATCAAGTAGGGGTGCAAATATGTGATGCTCTTGCCTGCACCTGTGGTGGAGCCCATGCTCATAGTCATTTTCCTTGATCGACTTCAGAAGACTTCTTAACTCTGTTCCAGGAGCTGGCATGGCAGTGGAAGCTCCCTGCCCTTCTTGGCACACATGGCCCAAGCCCCTCCTGACTGCAGTCTTTTCTGAAGGCTGGAAAGACCCTCAGGTGCTCTAGCTTATCTGCCTCTCTTCCATTTTTCTCAGTTCTTCATAGAAATGCAGAATCTCTCTCTTCCAAAAATGTATGAAAAATTTTTCCTAAAAATATTATCACTCAAGCTAGGGAGAAAGCGCAGTTGGAGGGCACTGTTTTGAGTCTGATGTTCAGAACCCACATTAAAGAAAAAAAAAAGCCCAGTGTTATTGGTGCCTTCTTATAATTCCAGTACTCCAGGAAGCAGGCTCAGGCAGATGTCTAGGACTCCAGGCCAGCCTAGGCTGCTGAGTTATAGGTTAGTGAGAGACTGTCTCAAAAACAGAGTGTATAGATTCTGAGAAATGACACTGGAGGTTGTCCTTTGGCTACCACATGTACTAATAATGTATAATAATGCACCCTCACTGAACATACATACACACACATGCATACACAGACACACATAGACCTACACATACAGACCACACAATAGACACACATATACATACACACGCATATAGGCATACACAACATAAACACATACACATATACAAACACACACAGACATATTCACAGACACACAGACACACAAAGACCTATACACACACACATAGACACAGACACACACATACAGAGACACACATACATATAAAACACATACAGACATACACAGACCATATACACACACACACAGACCTATACGTACACACAGACCATACACACATAGACACAGACACACACACATACAGACACACACATACATATAAAACACACAGACATACACAGACCATACACACACACACACAGACATATATACACACACATAGACCTGTACATACACATAGACCACACACATAAACACAGACACACACATACATATAAAACACACATACACAAATCATACACACACACATATACAGACATACACAGACAAGATGCATGCATGCACACATGTGCACGTGCACACACACACACACAAGAGCTGGAGGAGATTAAAGAAGAAGCTGTCATCCTGAAAGTGCTTGCTTTGCAGGTGTGAGGACACTGTTCTGAGTCTGTTGCTGTTGTGTATTGGCCTGCGGCCAGAACTGAGTTGGTTTTAGATGGGAATTAAAGTGAAGGAACTAACCAACTAACCAATCAACCACCAACAGCAAAGTTGTACACAGCCCGCGCTCATCACTCCATGGCACGAGACTTTTCTAGCTCACGTTGACTTGAACAAATGTTTATCTCCCAGGTCTGTGTGGCTCCTGGGCAGCTGAAATGCGGCCATTGAGCGGTGCATTGGTTTTGTGGTCTTTTACAAAATGTTGTCCCTTAAGTCATTCTGGACACCACTTAAAATATCTGGGAAAGACATAACAAAATAAATACTAGCAATCAGCTTTTCTGCCTGGTTTTAAGGGGGACACAAGGAAGAGTCCTCATGGCGATGGTGGATGGTGGGAGCCTAGATTGCTGTTTTCACAAATACGTGGGAAGGGCTGGGGGGTGTTTCTCACAGTAGATGTTTGTCCAGTATGTGTGAGGCGCTGGAATTCATCCCACTGTGTGTGTGTGTGTGTGTGTGTGTGTGCATGCACGTGTGACATCGGAAGCTGCAAGTCAGGATGCCTGCTGTTCCTAGACTGAGTTCAGGGACGGGGAGAAATACCTAAGGGGTGGGTAGTTGTGATTTTTCGAAAGCCCGCTTACAATCCTTTGAGCTAGCCAGGAGAGCCCGAGGATTACTTTGTGTTTATAGGTCGGCGTGCTTTTGCATGCACAAATCCTATTTGTGCAAATCTGACCTTTAGAACGATTTCCATCCACTTCTCCCATCCACCTCCTTTCTCCTCTCCTAAAGCCTGCCTTTTGCGTGACGTTCTTGGTCTTATGGTGGATGTCACGGCCCTGAGACCTTCCTCTGGGGCTGGCTGCCATCCGACATCCATGCACATACCTACCAGTTATTTAGCCATATTATTCCCCAGGGATCACAGTTGCTATTGGGGAGAATCATAGTACCGAACAATTATTGAGAACCCCCTTTGTGTCTGGCTCAGTGTTAAGCACGTACGTATTTTTCTGACTTAATTTTACAACCAGATGAGGGCTGTTTATCTCACTGATATGCCCCAGAGAGATGAAATGTGCTCAAGTTTGACACATTGGAGATGTTGAGATGGCTAAGTGAGCAGAAGGTCTTGTGCAAGCCTGGTGACCTGAGTTCAGACTCACTGTGGGAGGAGAGAACTATCTCCAGGAAGTTGTCCTCTGACCTCTGCACAGGTGCTATGACATTAGTGTTCATAACTCACACACACGCACACCTGCCTGAATCACACACAACTAAGTGCCTGAGTCAGAGTTTGTAGGTGTTTTTTTTTTAAATATTTATTTATTATGTATACAATATTCTGTCTACAGGCCAGAAGAGGGCACCAGACCTCATTACAGATGGTTGTGAGCCACTATGTGGTTGCTGGGAATTGAACTCAGGACCTTTGAAAGAGCAAGCAATGCTCTTAACCACTGAGCCATCTCTCCAGCCCCCTTTTGTTTTGTTTTTAGACGGGTGTCTTACTATGCTGCCTGGGTTGGCTTTAAGCCTCGAGCCTCAGCCTCCCACATAGCTAGGGTCTATCACATGCTGGTCTAAAGTAGATCCCTCTACACACCCTACCCCTTGCCTCTGGAGACAAGGGTTCTCTGTATAAGAGCCCTGGCTATCCTGGAACTGGCTCTGTAGACCAGGCTGGCTTCGAACTCACAAAGATCGTCTGTCCTCTGCTTCCCGAATGCTAGGATTAAAGGCATGTGCCATCATGCCCTGCTGATCTGAAATATATCTTGATCATGAATTTTATTTTGTTCTTCTCATCATAAGGATTTCGCTGCAATTCCTTAAAAGAAGCACCTTGAAAATAAACTCATGGATTGGTGTAATTTTTAAAAGCAAATACTCCATCTTCACAGTTTGAGTCTGGATGTTATCTTTCTGCACCCAACACACATAATAAAAACGTGTGAGATCGTCTGTAGGAATGTGCTTTTTAATTTCCTGTCTTGAGTCCTGGCGTATAGGATGGCAGCGGGAAGCAAGTGTAGTCATGCCTGGCAGACTTTAGACCAAGATGGCTTCAAAGACACACAGAGGAGTTTGTATTTCGTCGGAGGTTAATTCAGTCCCGACACTTTCTGTGGAAGTTTTATTTAAGACACACAAGTTTAATAGGGGCCAAATACACACAGATTACTGTACCAGAAAGAGCTCCTTCGAAGAAGCAGGCAGGCCGGTGATTCGCAGAGAGAGCGCTTTCCACGTGGGCCTATCATTTTATACCTCTTGGGACCTGGTGGTCCAGCCCCATTAATTAATTAACAGCTAATTAGGGGGGCGGAATAATTAGCTAATGGCG